>JARFIY010000046.1:10600000-11032500 GCA_036346155.1 Sinelater perroti
ATCAAAAATTACTTGGACCTTATACACATTCTTTATAATACCAAAAATGTAAACATTCAAAATCAAGCGATTTTGCAAAGATATCTTTAAAACTTAATAAACGAATAATAGTAAATGTAACCATAAGCCTTACTTGCCTTACAGGGCAATTGTAAGCAAGAACTTCCTTTCTGATTAATTACTTGAAATTTATTATGCTTCTTATTTCTAGTTCTATAAATACAAACACGCATTTTAAAAGTATTTTACTAAAGTTTTTAACAAATATACAAATTACTGGTTTATAAAAGGCCGTAAATACTGTTTAATAACTTGACTATAACTGCAAATTTGTATTCCGAAATTAAAATTAAAGTTAAGATTGCACAAAGCTGCAAATATTTAAAAATAAACACCATAAAAATAGTAATCTTACTTAATTTTATAATAATCCCCTATACGATAATTAAATTAATGTCCTCTATTTTACTACTGTGGTAGCCTATCCCATTACAAAACTGATGTTATAGCAAAAACCGTCTGTTCCACCCCCGGCTTGATCACAAGCATATTCTAGCGCACGTGCCGCGTAAAATCCAAACCACGTGTCCAATTTCAACAGTCGCCGCATCCGCAGCATCCTTCGAGCCAAATCACGCGTGCAGAGTCGCCCCAAACCGCAGGGCATTTCCCTCCCCGCCGCCGGCGGGACAAAGCGCCAACTTGCAGGCGCACCGAGCATGAACCCCGTGCAAAGTGCAATCGCCGGTCGCGCATTGTGCCCGGAATCGCAGAATCAACAATCCATCAGCGTCCCTCCTGCATTGGACATGCGATGCGATCCTCGCTCTAATTTGGTTTACCCGTGGGAACCGGCCGTCCTGCGGGAGAGCGACAATGGTCCAGCGGGACTGGGAACAGCTATTTTGTGACACTCGATTTGAGGCGCCCTTGCGCCCTCGGGCGCGCTCCTCTGCACAATTTTGCAAACAAACTCGAGGCTCGGGGAATTCGAAATATTTCACCGAAAGCGCGTCCTGCAGGCTGACAAGAAGAACAAAGGAGGCGTTTTTAGCGTGAGCTTCGGCGCAGTTCACAGGCTTTTTGTAGCTCAGCGCCTTTTCTGATGTAAATCGAATTAGAGCAAACGAAAGCAATTAATCCGGGCACGAAATGCTGGTGCGCACGCTACAGGGCGGATGTGACTAGTCAATTCTGTTAGCGCTTGTAATCACTGCTTGGATCGGTACAGCTTGGACAAAACAATAAAATGACAAGAATTTAGAATATTTCATTATAATTACGATGTATTTTTTAGATATATGCACGTACACTGCAGTAGACTTATTTTTGTTTTCATTTTGCATTTTTTGAGTCACAATTCACAAATTAAACTTAAAGCTTACTTACTTGATTTATACATTCATTTTTAACACAGAAGGTGTGATTTTACTTTATTTTTAAAATCTTAACTTTGTTATTGTTGTTATTGATAGTAAAAGCGATGTTTAGCTAGTCAATTAATGTTTATATATTAAATTTAAAATTCTGGGTCCGGATTCTTTTGGTATCTGAAGTATTATTGAATATGTCTTTTTAAATATTATTTAAATTACCGTTATGACCTTTACCTTTTCCTAACTATTTGTGAAATCATTTTGTTTCCAGTTTATCATTTTTTTTATCTTGTCAATATATTTGTATCACATCCTGTATTCTTGTTTCCAAGAGAATTCAAGATATTTCCTCTTTTGATCTTCTTAATGTTTTTTAGTGATGGCCCATAGTTTTATTGATGGAATTATTATATAATATAATTTTTGTTTTGATAAAAAGGGTTTTGACATATGATTTACTAATCACACGTACCTGACTGTTATATAATCATAATAAAACACCCAAAGTATATGGGAGTTGTCTGTTTATCACATTTAATTATTACCTTACAGATCATTTCCAATAGTTTAATAGGAAGCTTATTTTTGATTCGTGCTATGATAGTGTCGAAATTTACTTACATAAGTTGCTTTCTTTGTTGAGCTCTTGTAAGTTTTGATAAAATAACAAAAAAGTACGTTTAGATTATCTATGCATGTCTATAGTCCATATATAATTTTTATTCATTTATCAAATGAATTTAATATTGTGCTTTTTTATTTGAATATAAATCTATTTGATTTTTGTTCGAAAATACGTGGAATGGCCGCATTTTTTCTGGCGCTTTTGGTAATTTGCATTGGATGTTTTGTACGACAACTTCACTAAAAGAATAGCAAGTTTAAAACAGATTTATAACATTTTTATTAGCCCTAATTTTATTAGCTTTACAAGATGCTTTATAATTTATCCGTTTTAAAAACACTTTATAACAATTAAGGCGCACCTATAAAAAACAGGTTAAAATTTATAAAAGTTCAAAATAGAAGTAAAAGAAAACATTAATAAAAAATATATCCTTAAAATTTCCTTAAAATCTTTTTTATCCAAAGTTAAATGAGATAAAATTGCTTATTCAAAGATTTTAAATTAAAGTTTTTTTTTTTAATAGAACTTGTACCTGCTCAACAATATACATTGTTATACAAGGTATTTCTAACAAATAATACTTAACAGAATGAAATAATTTGAATGGAAATTAATATCCACTTGAAATAGAAAAAGTTCACAGTCACTTCGGTTTGATTGTTGTTTGGCACTTAGTTTTCACCACTATCACTTTCATGTATGTCTTGCGGTAGCTTGCGTTTTAGACGTGTATGGATATTTCTTTGACCTAGTTTGTAAGAGGTGGCACCGCTGCAGTTGGTAAGGTTCTTATGAAAAGTTTTGGTCAACTTCGCGATGTGTTCTTGAATTTTGGGTAGAGCTAGTTCATGGTGGAGCTGCTGATATGTAATAAACCAGGGAGCGTTGACTGTCATTCGAAGGATTTTATTTTGTAGGACCTGGATTCGATTTAAATTGGTTTTGAGGTGTTAGCCCATACCACACATCCGTAAAGAACTAAAGGACGTATTAATGATTTATAGAGAAGAGTCATACAGTCGATTCTCATAGAAGAATTCCTATTGATGAGTGGATAAAGTTGGATTAGTCGTGTGTGTCCCTCGTTCAATTTTTTAGTATGTGGTATTTCCATGTAAGTCGAGTGTCGAGGTAGATACCAAGATATTTCACGGGCTCATCATTAGCATTCCACTGGATGGGATGGTCGTTAATTAAAATAAGAGATGGATTTTGATTTTCGAAGAGAGAATATTTTAGTGACACATTTAGAATAATTAATTGATAAATTCCACTGTTTGAACCATCTGCTTAGAATATTGGTGGCAACTTGAAGTTCAGCAATAGCTTGTTCTAAATGTTCATTCATAGTTAACACGACCGTGTCGTCCGCGAACATTGCAAGGTTTGTGCTGGGAACTGGAATATCGTACATGTAGATGTTGAATAGAATGGGACCCAGTATACTGCCTTGCGGGACCCCTGCGTGTATAGTTCTGGTAGCCGATAAGCTAGTGTGTATTTTGACCGCAAATGTGCGATCTTCAAGGAACGAAAATAATACAGACTTGATATACTCGGTAATTGTAGATGTGTTATTTTGTATTTTAAGCCTTCTGTCCAAACGCGGTCGAAAGCTTGTGCTATATCTAAAAACAGGGTGGTAACGTATTGTTTGCTTTCAAAACCTCGTTCAATGGTCTCGGTCATACGCTGAAGTTGGTGGCAGGTGGAGTGGCCTTCTTTAAATCCAAATTGAAAAGTGGGAAGAATACTCAGTTTTGTGATTTTCTCGTTGAGTCGGAGATAAATGATCTTCTCGAAGAGCTTCGAGGTTGTTGTTAATAAACTGATTGGTCGATAGCTGGTGATTTCTTTCTTATTTTTGCCTGGTTTGGGAAACATTAGAATAATTGCATGTTTCCATACATTCGGAAAGTATCCTATTCTTAGGCAGGCATTAAAAGTACTTGCTAGGTATGCTAGCGCTTTTTTAGACAGCTTCTTCAGTATTATATTTGGTATTTTGTCGCATCCAGGTGATTTATTTATCGGGAGAGTTTTAATTATAGACGCAAGTTCCCTAGGTGACGTTGGTTTAAAGTTAGCTTCAGCAATTGGTTGATGTGTTTCTATATAATTTATCACTATATTTTTAAATACTGGGTCTGCGTGATTTGCAGAAGTGAATGTTTGGTCTAAATAGTTT
This sequence comes from Sinelater perroti, assembly GCA_036346155.1. Classification (NCBI taxonomy): domain Eukaryota; kingdom Metazoa; phylum Arthropoda; class Insecta; order Coleoptera; family Elateridae; genus Sinelater; species Sinelater perroti. The sequence goes on from JARFIY010000046.1 coordinate 10,604,193, forward strand.
GCGAAGGCTTCACATTTTTCTTCATCCGAGTTGTATATTTGTGTTCCTGAAGAGATTGGAGGTGTCTCGTTTGGTTGGCGCAGAATGCGTTTGGTTGTGTTCCACAAGCCCGGGTCGCTTGGTTCAAGGTTGCTGATATGTCTTTGATATGTCTCGATTCGGTAGGTGTCAAGTTCCTTTTGAATACGATGTGATAGATTGTTCACCATGTTTTTGGTTGAGGGATTCCTTGTTCTCTGCCACTCTCTTCACAGAGTGCTTTTTTGTTTAATTAGGCTCACTATATGTTTGGGTGAATAGTGATCGATATTTACTTTGTGTTTATGGGTAGCTATGGTCGCCGCGTTTACACTGTCGGAGATGGTTTCGGTTATGTGTGTGATCGTTTCATCGATTTGGTTTGAGAATTGAAGATCGTTGGGATACTTAAGCTGTTGATCGAGTGTAGCACTAAAGATGTCCCAGTTTACTGGACCATTTATTAATCTCGGCTCTGGAATGTGTTTAGCAGGCGATAGTATAAACGAGATTATAACGGGTATGTGGTCTGAATCGAGTTCGAGAGCGCTTCTTGAAAGATTTGTTTGTTGAAGTTTTTGTGGGTGACGATGTCCAATATGTCTGGTTCATGGTCGCTTCTATATGGGTAGTATGTAGGTCCATCTGGGGCTTCTATTTGGGAAGCGTGTGTAGATGCTAAGTCATAACGTTTATTTCCAGCTGGGTTTGTTGTTCTACATCCCCATATCGTATTTTTGGCGTTCAAGTCTCCTATAAGGAATGTGGGTTCACTGGTATTGAATATGATGGAGATGTCTTTTTCAAGAAGTTGTTTCTTTGGTTGTTTATAAACACATACTACGGTTATATTAGTACCATTGTTAAGTTTGATTTTGGCTCTGATAGTCGAGGTTAGTGGTATTAATTTTTTGGCATTCATGATGAATTATATTGCGTTTTATGATTATGGCTACTCCGCTACTTGAGTTTGTCTAAATTAGTTAGATGAGTTTCTGAAACGCACGCTATGTCAATGGAATGTCTCATAAGGAATGACTTAAATAAGGTTATTTGTTTTGTAATGCCATTGGCATTCCAGTTAAGGAGTTTTAATTGATAGAGAGTTTTAGTTTTGTTGTCCATTGAAAAGGGAAGGAAGGAGATTTGATAATATGAATTGTTTGATTTGTTCTATGTAGGGCTGGATGAGATTTAGGAAGGTTGATAGAATAGTGTTGATTATGGGGGAAGTTTCGGGTGATGCAGAATTATTTTTTGGTAACCAGGATGGGTTAGGTAAGGATGTGTTGTTTGTATTGTTTGAAAGGGAGGAAAGTTTCTCATATTGTTAGCAGGTGCTGGCTTGTTATCTAGTTTTCTTGTTGTAGGAGTTGCGTTCTGAGGTCGTTTGCCTTGGTGATTTATTGATTCATGGAAGTATTTGCATCCCTGAAATTAGCGGGTGGTTTCTCCGCAATTAATGCATATTGGGGTATCACTTCGAGGTTTATCACAGTTAGTGTACAAGTGATTTCCTTGGCATCGTACACATCGTGGTTCTAATCTACAGTAGTTTTTGGTGTGCCCTATGCGTTGACATCTGTGACACTGGGGTGTTTTACGATTAATTGTTCGTGGCTCTACAGTTACTACGGTGTGATATAGATTTTGACGTTGAAAATTTCGTTTGCCTTTGCATTTGCGGTGAGGAGTACTGCACAAACGGGCATAGGCGTTTTATCTTTATTTAAAAGCCTTGTAATTCGTGTTATAGGGAGGTTGAGAGGCGCTAGCTCAGCATGAATGTCTTCTTCAGTTAGCGAAGGAGGAACATTCTTTATAACTACCGATAGGGGTTTGTTGTTGGGATTTTGGTAAGTATGAAATTCGATCTTATTTGTTAAGTAATGTTTCGCTAATTTTCTATAATCGCTGTTACTTGATAATGTGATTTTCAGTGATGATGAATTGAGAGCCGTCGAAAACTCACCCTCGATAATAGTTTTGATATCATTTACAACTTCTTTATGGTTGACTGGGCCGTGAAGAAAGATAGGTGGTATTTTAATTTGAGGTGATACATTGTCCTCTGCTTCTTTTGAGGCAGACGGCTCGAGATGTTCGGGTAAGAAATATTTATTTCTTTCGAGTAATGATTCAGGATTCCATTGGTATTTCTTTTGTAAATCGGTGATAGGCGGAGAAAGGTGATCGGAATTTCTTTTGTAAACAGACATGATAGCACACTCAATTCACCCCCGTAGGGGGTGATAGTTAAAAGCTGACGAATTTACTGCTAAATATAAATAAAGTTTGTTACCAGAAACAAATAAGCGATTGCTGGTTATCGCAGGCACCAAATGTTGATAATTCGTACTCGCACTTTCGGGTCGCACGTCCTTGCGGTTCGAAAGTAAAGCGCGAACTTTAAATAAAAGTATATATTATTATTGTAAAAAAGTATTAGGATGAGTTATGAAGAAGTACTGAGTAACAGTTTAGAAACCAGAAAGGCTTATAAGCAACAAGAAATGTAGAAATGTAGAATCTATAACCTACAGAATTATTAAACAAAAAAATGTTGCTTATAATGTATTTCATGACTAATTCTAAAATTAATAGTGGTAAATTATATAACATTTAGGACTTTATTAATATTTTCGCTTACATACCGGCGAGCAAAAAATTGAGGTCAAATTACGATTTTTTTATTTAAACTATTGGTAAACTAAATGATTGTGCCGTATTTCATAAGCTAAATTTAATATTTAATTCCAAATAAGGAAGCATATTTTCTTGTTTTTACGATTTATTTTGAAGCAACAAATTTACATTTTAAACGAGCTCGACTTTTTCTTATTAGGTCCAATATGAAAGTAAAACAATGAAAAAACCAATCACTAATAAAATGTATTTGCTCCTTTTGCGTTAATGACTGCTTGAAGTCGACGAGACATACTTTCAATTAAGTTGAGGACCACATTCTGGTCAATGTTATTCAACTCCTGCAATAGCAACTCTTTCAGCTCCTGGGCACTTATTGAAGCTGATGTCTACCTTCTGGTATATCGTCTCATATTATCAAGATACTCTCTGACAACTCTGGCTACGTGAGGTTTTAGCATTATCTTGCATGAAAATGCCATGCTCGTCCATAGTGATCAAGAAAGGCATAACACGAGCTTGAAAAATCTCCGTAATGTACCTGTGAACTGTCAAGGAGCCATTTTGTATAAAAATAAACTCTGAGTGTGCTTGTGAAGAGATTCCTGCCCAAGCCATAACCGACTCACCGCCAAATGGAAGTCGCTTGTCGATTCAAACTGTAGCGTAACTTTCTCCGATCTTCTTCATATTCACCGACGCCCATGTGAAAATAGTAGCCTGTCCTAGTAGTAGTCCTAATTATACCATGCCGAGTGATTTTGGGCAAAAGCCAATCTTACAATTAGATGGCGGCGTTGCAATGTAGAATTCGTAGCCATCCTTCTACAAGACAATCTCTCATCACAAAATCTCTTCTAACGCCCCTTTTCCTAACATTTGTATCTCTTGGAGTTTATTTCACAGTCAAATTGCAAAAGCTATTCTATTCTGCAAACTTGTGGACACCAAAAACGGTCATCTTTTTGGTGGTGTCTATTTTCGACCGGATCCTGCTGTTTCGGTCTTCTGACTAGTTTCCTCAAAACTCTGGAGCACTTTTTGTACAGCACAAAGACTCTTAGCAACAATTCCTGAAGTTTTACGTTGTAACAACGATATAATTCTTGATGCAACCACAAGATCTAAAGGCATTATGACCTGTTAAATAAACCCTACAAACACTATACCATAAAATTAAAAACTTTTATACAAAGAAAACGTCACACAGACACTGAAATAAAAATTTTCAAACAGAACGAATGCAAACTATTTAATAAAACTTGTAACTGCGGTAAAAATACATAACTGATAACTGTTATGATTGATACGGTTTCTCAAAGAACAAATAATTAAGCACATATTTAGCTACTTTATGCATAGTTATCTCTGTTAAGCATACAATCAAATAAAGTTAATAATAAGAAGTAAATGGAATAGACAATTTTTTACAATTTTGTTGATATAATTATTTGAAAACCATGTAAAGCTATATTCATTAATGATTAGTTCTTAAAATTGTTGAAGACCTTTTACTAAAACATAATATAGCAAATGTTAGAATATTACATTTAGGAATTCTAATTATTTATTTGGTAAACATTTTTAAATGTACACAGTATAGGATGTTATTAAATTATAATAGAAGAAATATTATATTTCTTGCTTGTTTGCTATACACCCTACATTGCTACAAAAATTAGCGGCCATGAATATGTTTATTAGTGTGCAACACATTCTTTATGTTCGCGTGGTTATAAAAATAACAAATGGTCGTACTTCAGTGTGTTGTTGTCCCATTAATTACTAATTTTGCCCGCAAGTCTAACAGCAACAAGGATACAATTCATACACGTTATTTCAGCAAGATAGTGTCACGTGCCAACATCAAATGACTGGATGATATTTGTATGTAACTTATTTCCATAAAATGTTACTTCAAAAAGATGTGACGATACGATACTGGATTTGTAATATTATATTTATAAAAACTGCCCAAATTACTGCTTCATTGAAAGAAAATATACCGTAACAATTATCTCCTATTTTAACAGACACACTTAACAATTTTTTATCAGTGCGAAAAAAGCCTTAAAAATCATAACAGGAAATGTTTTGATGACCTGATATTCAACAATTAAATAAAACATAAATTATATTTTAATTTCGCCAATGAAAAGTACAACGTACAAATTTTTTATTTTTTTTTAATCAAAATGTTTTATTTTAATTTGCATTTATTTTTATTTTGATTCAAAGATTCATTTACCAAATGCCAGCTAAAATTATTGTAAAACTATTATAAAATAAAAATACATAGAGAACATCTTTAGTCTTTTTCGCAAATCTTTTAGATGTACAAAGCATTAACAAAAAGAGACGTATTTATATATTTCTTTTTTTATCAGCATTATAAAGCTACATTATAAACATTCACCTATTACAACATTATAAACACCACTTAAATTTGCAATTCAAATCCAACTTATTTATTAGTCATACTTAGTGGTACTATTGTACACACAAAATAATTGAATAGAATATTTTTGTAACTTAAAAGTACATGTCTACCTGTTTTCTCAAAAGTAAATGTAGCAAAACATAAAACAACTGTATTTTAGTCAAATCTACTGTGGATATTTTTTAATATAATTTAGTTTTAATTTATTTAATATATAAGTGTAACATTTGACGTTCGGGAAGTAAACCTGCGAAATATTTTTATAGTATTTATAAACATAATTTAAACCTTTGGTTTTATTATATTCATATTTTTGTTATTTTAAAAGTATGTGTAACTTTTTAGTTTTTATTTATTTATTTTTCTTTATTATATTTATGATATATTTTTTTAATGTTACAAATTTTGTTGCCTGTGAAAAGTGCTTCGTATAGCTAAATTACTAATTTGTTACACTTTTTGCCGTTCTATTTTACATTGATTGTGGAACACCATATTGGACACATCACTAAGCCTGGTCAAATTGTCAAACGACAAATCGGCAGGTTTTTGATAAAAAACATTGCATTTGTCTGTGTAATTTTAAAGTTATGGTGTTGCCACGAAGAAGAACAGGAGATGACCTAAGAAAACGTTTCAAATCGCTTTAGTTACATCAAAAGGCAAAAATACTGAGTTACAAAAGTTTTGTTAAAATATTATTTTTTGGGACGACTTATTAGCAGCAATTCTGTTTCACACTGTTTCTGAACACTTCAATACTACAAGTCAAAGACAACTTAGAGGAATTGAGGCACTTATTACGTGCAGAAGCCAAATCTTCAAATTTTAGCTGAAAGTAAATCATAACAAAATACAAGGAAAAATAATTGAAATTGTGACAATGAGAGATAAAAAAGGTTTTGATACATCCGCACAGCCAGAACATAAAAATAAAAATTATAGACAAACCACAAGTAGTCCACCTTTAGTGTTTGTATTGTTAGCATCATTAAGTTAAATCTCATATGGTCTTGTTAATGTAACTCATGTTTTTATGATATTATTTCGTTTTTTATTAGTTATCACATTTACAGATGGAATTTGCATTGTTCAGCTTGCATGAAGCATTTATCGCAGTGTTTTTATTAGAATTGTTTTGCTCCAATTTTATTTGTTTAGTGCTTTACAGTTATTATTTTGTTACCCCACTAATTTTATGCCCAAATTTCTACTACAGTTAAAGTGAGATTAATTCTTAATTTATAAATACTTGTAGTAGCACCATTTATACAAATATCAGCATATCAATTTTATAAATTATTTAGAATTTCTCGTTTTTTTGTTTCAATTATGGGTCGCTAAGTAAAAGCAGAAGTATTCAAATTATTATCTTGTTTTCTAAGCGACTAACACAGATACAAATTTTAAATATGACACCACTTTAGTGGCAATAAGATTAGATAGCACCAAATCCAAAAAAAAACACAAAACAAGATCAGAAAGCGGTTGTTTTAGAAAAACGAACGTGTTATTTATTAGAACAAAACTTTGGGAGTTCTGTCTACAAAATTTGCGAAGGCTGGACATGTCCAAATTTAAATTTAAACTTAAAACTCGAAAATGTATTGGTTTTTGTAGCTAATAAATGCAAAGAATCATAAAATATAGAGCATTGAAGATGTTGACGGAAAAAGAAATAATGAACCTTTATTGACTTTAAATGGAAATCTAGTTTTTTTATGTTATAGCAATAAAATATGCTTATAATAGTTTTTATCACAACTATTTTGAACAGCAGGAAATACGTATATTCTTTGTAGACCCGGAAAATTGTGTACTACTTATACTGCCTACTGTTAAACATGGACATAGCAATATAATGCTGAATACATCCATTCACCGTCGGCAGAAGGGGTTTCTTTGTTAATTCTACATGCAACACATTTAACAAACTAAAATCTGGTTTAGGACAAATAGCTATAAAGCATTAGGCTGGCTTCGAGATCTTTAATTTAAATCTTACAAAACATAGTAGATATTAGAAAAGAAAAGCAGGAAATTAAAATGTTATTTAAAATTACAATTTTTGCAACATTTTTTTTTATGTTAAACCATACTTTTTATAATTGTGTTCAAAATTAGTCAACAGTCGTTATATTATAATATTTGTAAATACAAAAATATGTAATTTTAATTACTACGTGTTTTGTTATCTGCATGTGTAAATCAAAATATTTTTTTATTTTTGATTTTCTTAGGTTTGTGTAAATTTATTTTTTATGTTTGTGTTCTTGTATTTATAAATTATTATTTTAATAAATTATTTGATTTTAGTAAAACTTTTAAACAGTTTGTATGCTATATCCTGTGGCTCGTTACTTGCTTTACGTAATTTTTGTTTTGCATATTCTTGAAAAAAAGTTGTTTTAAAAATATTTAGAAATATACACAATTTTGTTTCAAGGTTTCATATATTATTCAACTACATTACTTTCATATATACAAAGCTCCAGTACGTACGTCGCTCTCTATACTAAAATTAATATTAATTATTGAAATTAAAATTTTAAAGATGAGATAAGTAGCTTAGCTGTTGTCTTGCGGCAAAACAAGATCACAGTTAAAAAAATAAATTTAAAATAGTACTGAAAAACCTCTTGTATGTTTTATTATTTTTATTTTTCTTTAACAAATTTATTTTTATTAAAATTGACATTGATGCAACAGCAAAATATCTTCATAGTTTAATAACTATTATTTTTTAATAATTGCGATACCATAATTAAAGAATAATAGAAAATAAGTTGATACGGTTAATGAGTTTGCGCACAACAAACTATCAGTGTGGAGTTAATTTACCCAGATATTTTAGAGTTGATGAAATTTAAGAGAAACAAGGCTATCAACAGCATTAATTTATTATCTATTGAAAATAATATTAAAACATTTAACATACTACTCAACACACCAGTGCTCCACACATGGTGACGATGTAGTAGTTTTTAACAAGAATAAAAATATAAACTAGAAAATATGATTCAAATGTAAATAACAATATAATAAACATATAGTAAATCGAAAGTTGAGAACACAGAACTTTTAATGTAAATATAAAAAATAGGGTATCAATATCCACAAAAACACGAAATAAAAAATACGTTGAATACGAATTTATATAAGTAGATCGGTTATAAAACCAGTAGCATCGTATGCTTGTAAGATATTGATAATGAATAAAAGTACTGCAGGAAATGTGGCAAAGTGTATAAAAAGATTTGTCAAAGGACAAGGAAACGCAAAAGTCCTTTCAGAATAATAAGAAATCGGAATCAAATCTTAGCAAGAAGCAAGAGGAGAAGAAATTTTCAAAAATATTGGAGCCAAATTAACAAATACCCTATAGCACTGATGTATACACCGTTTAATTTTCTGAGCAATTTTCTATAATTCTTTGATTTAAAATTGAAAATTAAATACGTACATAAGTACTATTATCCATGTGGATCTTTAGTTCCAATATTTTTGATAATTTTTTCTCATTTCTTACCGAAATTTGATTCTAACACAAAGATAATAACTACTAAAAACTTTTTACTTTTTAAAATCGTAATTAATAATATTTTATAACAATTTAACTTTATAATATTTGATTTGAGAAAAATAACCTCTCGCTTCTTAAATAGTGAGAAATTACGTCCTACCTTAGTAGATAAACCCCTTCGTAGAGAAACAAAAATCCATTCTCGAAAACTTAACATTATCAAACAGAAAGTTAAAGACATGGATTTAGTAGGTCTAAATGAAACTTACTGGAAAGCCATCGGTCACTGTACTTTGAATAATGAACAGGGTCCGTGAATAGGGTAGTAGTAAGAATACACAAGAAATGGTAATCACCAGTGCTAAATTAGAATCCAATAAGCAATAGAATTTTAGCAGTGAAAATAAATGCAAAACTACTTATAATAAGTGTCACTAAAATATGTGCCTCCACATCCTTAATATCCACCAACAACTTGAAACAGTTGCATAAAAAATTCCCAGTAAAGAAATGATATTCGTTATAGTGCCTTTAACGTTAAAATTTTCCAAACCGAGGAGGTTAATCACATAAGATTACGTAGTAGAAAAATTCGGTCGGTGCTTTAGGACTACATCAGCCGAGGTATCAATAAATTTTTGCATCCATAACAGTTTCGTTATTCTAATCTATTTAATCATCACTCTAGACGCGTGTAGATGTAGAATAGATGGAAATAAAGTGTAACTAAAGCAAAAACTGATCTTATAGCGAGAGTGCGGTAATGATCATAAACTCTTAATGGGTAAAGACAAAATACATGTTAAAACAGGAGGAACAATGCAAATAAAAATATTTAATTTCTGAATCCCCAGGTTTTAGAACAATATAGATAAGCTTTAGATACCAACACACAAAGCATTTCTAAAAAAAGAATTAATAGAAATGTTGAAAGACTGTGATAAACTCTCAATGTTATATTAGACACCAAACAATACGTAATAAAGTAAGCTATAAAAGATAATAACGTTAAAAACAACGTAAAAAACAAAGATTGGATGCGTATAAAAAGATAGAACATTGTGAAAAAAAGAAAGGGGTCAAGAATGACGGGTCTTTGAAATTAAAAAGAAACGGAATACTAAAAACTAAATAGAGAAGTATAATGGTTTTGTAGAAAACATAAAATGTTTAAATCTGTAAAAAAAGAAAACTCCTCAAACAACCATAAAACCCAAGATCCATTCCAAAGAATTAAATAAACAAAATTTTAAATCTAGATCATGGAAAATAGACGAGAGCAATGAAAAAACTACTACTGTTATAAATGAAGTAACCGAAATGTTGAGGAAACCTTGTCAAAATATTTATTCAAATAGCTACAATAGCTAACCAGCCAAATCAATCGGACATTAAATCAAAACTGCAGAAAAGGGATCAGATAATTTAAAGGACGAAGTGGGCGATGATGAAATTAATAAATGCCAAAATAATTAAATTCAGTAATAACAGGCGGAATTTAATAGGGGAAAGGGCATTACAGAACAAATTCTGAACATCCAAGAAATAACTGGAAAAAGAGGAGATTTTGGAGTTTGACTGCGTGGACTGTTCAAAACTGTGGAAAATGCCAACTATACTGAAAACCTCGCAACCACTTATAAAATAATTGTACGAAAGCTGTAGAGCAACAGTAATTTTGGAAGGCAGATACTACACAAACTTTAAAATACAAAACATTTGCCTTCTTATTTAACATATATAAGGAATACATCATTCAACAAGATGCAATTACTTTAGGAAGAAATAGGATAAATTATTTACGTTTTGCCGATGACACTACTATTTTACCAGTAACAAAAATTATATGACTAGCTACTTGAATATAAAATATAGAAATTGTAAATAATGCTAACTACTTGGGTTTAACGTTAACAGAGATGACTACTGAGATAACAGAAGAATTGTTATTGCCAGGACGGTAATAACTAAACTACATAAGATGTGGCAACATTCTGAAATGTCTAAAACCACTAAGAGAATAGTTATATTAGTCTTTCTCTAATTTCTCTAATATTACAACTGCATCATTAAAAACCTGTTAGAAATAAACAGAAAAGAATGAGAGTTTAAATGGACCAACTCATTGACAAACTATTAAAAAAATTATTTGGACTATAATATGTAACAATGTTTATTTATCGCTTGTTAATTACGCATGGTAAAATTTGTGAAGACGCAAAAGCTGAGGGTTTAGTTAAAATTGTGCTAAAAATTTTAAATTCCAATAGTTTCCTCATTGTATTAGTAAAAGTATTTTAGCAAGAATTTTAAAATTATAGAATGTCCTCTAGTTATATATGTTTATAAAAGAAATTATCGTAGAGTACCAAAACAAAGCTCCTTTCAGATGTACACGAAAATCGCTTGAGCACATAATGCCCCGCAATGACATTCATGGCCACCCCATAAATCTTAATATCCGACTCGTTTCCATTCGCATTTAATTGATAACGTTAAGTATAGTGTGAAAAGCGAACGGTGCGAGGGGTGGCTAGTTAAAAACGGGGTAAACACAAGCGCAAGGACAACAGCGCGGGCAATAAAGAGTGCGTCAGGGGGTGGAATCCGGAGGGTGGTCCGTGGGAACGGGCAAAGTAGCCGCGATGGCAACTGGTATCGGATATGCAAGTGCATCGCCCCTCGATTGCGCAACGGGGCGGTTATTGTAATAGATTCGAGAGTAGGAAGCAGGAAGATATTGTGCTAAATTTATAATGAGCGGATTTGTGTCAAATTGTGTGGATGTGTGAGAATGAGGGGATGCTGCTGGCGAATTCTTGGATCGCCGAAGGGGCTGCTGTTGCCTGGTCAGTGCAACTGGCACTTTCTCATACAAATCAAAATCTATTGAACGCCAGAAGTTTCACCGTCAATAGTTACGCCAAATATGTTTAAACAGATGTAGACTAGAAAAACAATGCTATTGCAAGTTAAAAAATAGCATTTAGTCACACAAGTGTCAATAAGGGTGTAACCATAGGGGTCATGTTTTTGGAGGGCTGTGATAAACCTACTTACAACCACCCTGGGAACTACTTTAATGGACAAATGGTAAATTTATGTGCACCCATCGATCATGTTTTGTTTGCTATCGTTTACTACATTAAGCTATTATTTAGTGAAATATAATAATGTAAATAACTATAAAATTTATCATATAGTTTAATTACATTAATTTATTTAAGGTAGTTAACATTCATTTCCACAAAGAGTAAATAAGAATATGGTCTATTGGTCTGCTGTTTAAGAAACTGTTAAGTTGTTGTATACATATGCTATAATAAATAAAATATTAAGCAATGTTTTCCATATTTTCTTACTTTCCATGATCTTCACGGAGTACATAACTTTCAGTGCACACTAGCATCTGTTAAAATTGCTGCAGCAAGCATGAGCTCCTCCAATTTGCAGCAATCTTGATAAACGCAACGGTGAGAACAAAACACACGTCGATAGCATCCGCTGCTATTGTTTACTTCCCGCGTTCTTCCAGCGTGTGATTTAATCTCCGTTCTTGCTGATACGTGTGAAATTCCAAAAGTTTCTAGCCCGACTTAAAAATTTAAAAAATAAACTGCGTTATAATTAGTTAAATTCGACAATTTCATAAATGTAGAACATATTATCACCTTTTTCTGTTTACTGCTTTTATTGATCAGAAAGACAAAGTTTATTGTGCAGTTAACAAATTAACACAATTGCAAAACGTTTCCCTTTCCTTTGCGAGTTATAACTTCTTTATCCTTTATATTTAGAATAAAAGTATTACATTTTTGTAATCAGTGTAGAGGAATTCAAAAAGCATATATGTGTTTATTGTAAGTACAATTGCGTTAATTTAAAATTTTGTAGATTTAATTGGAACTGCTTTTAAACAAACAAATTTATATTTGTGGAAGAATTTTTGCAGTCAGTGATCAATTATGTTAAATATAGGTGCGCAACTTAAGTCAGGGCCTTAACTTCAAGCAATGATTGGTACCTATTTAATATAATGCCCAGTGTGTACTAATAGTGAAACGCTATCTATCAGCTTTATAACCCACGGCAAAAGGTACCTGCAATACAACTTTGCGACACTGTCTTCTCCTAGTGCTTGAAAAAGTACTGCTGTAACTTAAAAAATTATTTGCACGTCTTTAGAAGAGCATTTGTTTACTGTAGTACCTACAAAAAGGGTTTTAAATGATTTGAGAGTGTAACTTTTGGCCTACAGGATGTAGAACGTCCTAGATAACCAAAGAAAGTGGAGTAAGGTAAAGTTGAATTCCCCACGGATTTACAGAACAAGAGCAGGTTGAGAGACTATCATACTCGACGTATTTTCTGAAATTCGTCTTGTTAAATATTAACTTACAATTTAATGAAAAAAGCCAAAATTTAAGTTACGCATTTGATATAATTAAAAGAATAGTCAAGTTTTTTAGAAAATTAGAAAATAATTAAATAATTCAACATTAAAATGCGCGGCTGTAGTTCATTAGTCAAGAGCACTGCTCCTTTGTTCGCAAGTTGGCGCAGGTGAGTTCAAGTGTCGCTGCAAATCCATGGGTGTATGTAACATTCTAACATTAACTTTAGTTAAATGCATGTTAGTAGGCACAATAAGTTCTTGGAGCTGTAGTGCGCCTTAACGAAAAAAAAAACATTAAAATACGCTAAAGCCAAAGAGCAGATAAGAAATTTACTCGAATCGTTAAAAAAGAAGTCTAATGCAACTATCTAAATACAATCATGGTAAAATAATGTAACTAATACAATAACAAATTGATAAAACAAGTAGAATACTAATAAAGATATCATTACGCACACAAAAATAAAAAATAATAATTCTGACTAAAGTGGAAATTAAACAAGAGAAAGGATCTCTAAAAAAAAGATTTTTAAAAAAATAATCAAATATATATAGAATGAGAAGCCACTTTACTTCTTGGTAGGAATGAAAATATATCAAAAATATAGTACAAATAAATTGTATAAATATAAAAAATATGTACAATGATATATTAATTAATAAAGTACAATAGGATAATAAGAAAACAGAAAGCAGAAATTGGTAAAAAATATAAGTTGAGCTATAGGCCGATGTAAAAGAACTAACCAACAGAAAAAGTCGACAAATTTGTTTACTTAAAAAATAGTTATAAAAGTAGCACACGAATTACAACGCTGTTTTGTGCTATTTTAGAAAAAATAAGTTGAGATTAATTAGTACTATTTAGTGTAGCTAGCTAACGACGCCAGTTTTCTTAATTTTTCACCTAGTCAGTTCACACTTGGGTCACAGCTTAAAGTAATGCACATTATAAGCTCGTACGTAGTAGTATAACCAGCTAGGTTATTAACAAAATCTAATAAAAAGCACAAAAAGTGAGCTACCTCGTAACTTAAGAAAAATAAAAAGTTAAGAAATAAAGATTCTGCTGTATTTTATATTTTTGTTTGTGATAAAACTCCTTTTTAATTACAAATTTTGGGCAATATTTAATAAAAATGCCAGTATTTAATTTAAAATTTTAGACATTATATTAATGATGTGGTTTAAAATGACTGCATAATTTTTTTAAAGCAGGCTAGACGAAAGTATTTATATAGTTTACAATTTTTCACTTTTTAGCAAAAGAGAAAAAAGAATCAGCAAACTATGTTGTTAAAATAATACCTCAAAATGTTGTAGCCGAAAAGTAAACTATGTAGTAATTTTAAATTTAAACAAATAAACTTTAAACAAAAGCTGAAGTTAAACACTAACCTGTGGAAACGGCGTTTTCCCGCAGAAATCGGTTCCCTGTGCTGTTGGTCTTGGGGGATCCAGAAAAATGATATAAGGGTAAGGGCGGAGCCGATCGGTAGTACCTTTCCTGATAGAACTTCGTTCGCCAAATCAGAAGCAACGGAAAATGGACCGAGTTTTACCGGAAAATTTTAACCCTGAAATGCAATAGGGAAACCTAACAATTTTCATAGATTTAAGAAATAATTGTATAGATTATTTTAACAAATTATAATACATTGTTGTCAATAAAAAGCATATAATACAATTGGGCCTAATAATCAGTTTTAATAGCCAACAATCAATCAAATTTATAATTAAATAAATTAAATAATCAAACAATTTAATTCGACCGTGATCATTTGCTTTCACAAAATTTCAAATAACTAATCTGTAAAACAGGTCTGTGTCAACCGATTAGGGTCTAACGTTCCAACGCTTAGCGATATCTAATCTTACGTGGCACGACTACGCGGAAAGCTGACCCAGCTGGAACAAACAACAAAATGGCACAAATCCGGTTCGCTAGGACCAAATGGTGCGTCCGAACAGTAGAGTAGGTTGTAAACTTATATGTGTATGTACAAAACTAATAAAATTTAAAAATATATTTTGTATTATTGTTTATAAAAATTAGTCACAAAATCTTGAAATACTTGTTAAATTACTTGGAGAAGAAAGAATATACCTATTTAATAATAAAGTAGTTTCTGCTAAAGGCTTTTATTCAGAAGTACATAGAGATTTTAATGTAATTTAGACTGCAAACACTAAATTGCCCATTACGTAACTAAATATTTAAAAAAATGTTTTACTACAGTTGAAGCAAATATGACAAAAAAAACAACAAAAAGAAAGATATAGAGATGTACACTAACCGAAATATATTTATGAAATAGTTTTTTTTTTCATTTCGGGCAGACTTACCCGTATTGCAACCTCAAGAGCTTATCGTGCCTTAGCTATGTTAACTTAATGCTAGAAAGTCATATATATCCATAGGTTAAGCGAGGTTTGAATTCGCCTCCGCCGGTTGCGGACAGAGAAATGTTCGTGCCCACAGAACCAAAGCAGCAGTCCGTTAAAACAGTTACTAAACTGAAGAATAAATTTCAAAAACCAGAACGTAACTTAAAAGAGAAAGCTAAATTATGAAAAAGCTATAACTTAAAGAAATAAATTAAAGCAGCCTAATAGACATAAGAATAAATTATTTTAATAATAATAATAACTACACAAAAATTATTTAAATTTTATTAACAAAGCAACAAAAGACTATGTTTAAATGATCGGAATCTTTATCTCAATTTGATCGGTCAAATATGACAAATGACGTAAAAAGGTCTAGATTTCCTTGTGTTTGTCGCATCTCCTGATTACTACGTACGTTTTCGAGCAGGACCATGTGGCAGGTATTGTGTCTTAGATAGGTATTAATTTATTTTAAATATTTTGCTGAATCACCCGATATGCATGGAAAGTTCAAAATTGAACAAGATCCATTACTGGTGTAATTACAAAACTTTGTTTTGTGTATTTATATATATATATATATATATATATATATATATATATATATATATATATATATATATATATACTCTAACAAATTTTGTAGAACCCCCTCCCCCCACAATGGATAGCCGCTAAACCCCAAATCGGTATAAATGACGCGCAGCGGGGCGGCCGCGGAAAATTCGAGAGACGACAGCAAAATAAGTTCAAGTGCCGGAAGGTGTGCACGAGTAACAAAAATAGTGTTACAGATAAACTGCAAAAATCGACGTCTGACAATTGATTGAAGCACCACAGTGTACGGGGCTTACAACTATACGTTCAAACGCAAAATTTAAATAGATTTTATTTACTTTTAAGTTTATGCATACCTTACGTGTGTAATAAAAATAACAGAAAAAATTTTCCAAAGTCCAATAAATAAATGCGCACTAAAATAAACCTGCAAAGCTTGCAACGCATAGCGAAGTGGCGAAGCAGTCTCCCAAATTTGAGAACCCTCTAGTCTAGTTGACCTTTGACCAATTAGTTTCAAAATCACTAGCAAACAAGCCTTTTCGGTCACCTGTCGTTGGGTGAAAACAGATTTTGGAAATTCCCAGCCGTTCTCGAGTTATTGCTCGGGCGGACGGACGGACGGACGGACGGACGGACGGACGGACGGACGGACGGACGGACGGACGGACAGACGGACAGACGGACAGACGGACAGACGGACAGACGGACAGACGGACAGACGGACAGACGGACGGACAACATGAAGTTAGTAAATGACTCTTCTCTTCGCCACTTAATAATTAACTAAATCTTAGATAAAAATGTGATGTCAGGTTAAAACAATTGCAAATAATGAGTCCAATAATCGACATTGTTCAACAAGAAAAATAAATTATTTATTTAATTTTAACAATGGAAAGTTATAATTATTCTGTTGTTGCATTCTGGTCTAAGTCGAGTATGATGAGTAATATATATTGAAACTAATAGTTTATTCCGGGCATTTAATTTTAAAACTGTTCGTGGGGTATCTTGTAAGAGATTGAAGTAACAATTTGATGTTAGAACAGTAGTTTACACCCTTTAAATAAAATCTTAGGTCTCTACGTGTTCCTTATATAATTTTATTGAACTATACGTACCACTTTCAAGATTGTGACTATGCTCTAATGACACTTCCGCATTTTGTGTAGTGTTAAACAACGGGACGAACAGTACACCACGAAGAGCTTAGCAAATAATACAACCAAGATAAATTGTTTAGTTGTAGAAAATTACCGTAAATTAATCAAATATTTAAAAGAAGAAAATATCATTCACCACAATTACCAACTGAAAGAGGATCGAGTCTACAGAGTGGTTATTAAACATCTACACAACTCTATCCCAACTGCTGAAATAGCAGAAGAAATAACGAAACTAGGGCACAAGGTGAGAAACATCATTAATGCTAGACATAGAACAACAAAGGAGCCGCTAAATCTCTTTTTCGTTGACCTCGAGCCAGCTAACAATAATAAAGATGTATATAAAATAGTAAATCTACAAAACATAAATGTTACAATTGAACCACCACAAGTCCAAAAATGCTATCGTGTACAAGATGCCAACTATACGGGCATTCCAAAACTTATTGTAATAGACCTTACGTCTATGTAAAATGCGGAGGATCTCACAGTACTGAACGCTGTAAGAAATCTAGAGACACGCCGGCCATTTGTGCCTTATGCGGAGGAGACCATCCAGCCAATTATAAAGCTAATCCAGGGGAATCAGACTCAAAAAAAGGTCAGTGCTACAAAATCACCAACTACAAATAATCTTAACATTAGACCGAACTTTTATCAGGACAATTTTCAAAAACAAAATAGAACTTACAGCAGTGTAATCAAAAATAATCAATCAAACAATGATAATACATCAGAATTATCAAATAACAAATTATCGCAATTTCTTAATGAATTCAAAGCCATGTTCAACCAATTAATACAACAAAACAGCATGGTACTTAAGATATTAACAACATTAATTAGTAAACTAGCTTGATTATGACCAAGTTCTTACAAATTGCACTGTGGAACGCCAACGGTCTTGAACAGCATAAAGAAGAAGTAAAAATCTTTTTGACATCACATAGATGTTCTACTAGTCAGCGAAACGCACTTTACAAATCGAACATATTTCAAAATACCAAATTATGAAACGTATAATACTAATCATCCTAATGGTACAGCACAAGGTGGAACAGCAGTACTTATCAAAAATACAATCCGTCATTACGTACTACCGAAATATCAAAAAAATCTTCTACAATCAACTGCAATAAAAGTATCAACACTACCATATGAACTTACAGTAGCAGCTGTCTATTGCCCACCTCGTCACAATATCAAAAAGAATGATTTTGAAGAATATTTCCAAACATTAGGTAATAAATTTCTAGTCGGTGGAGATTACAATAGCAAACACACAAGGTGGGGCTCGCGCCTAATAACAACCAAAGACAGAGAACTGTTAAAAACAATAGAAGATCACAGATACTCTTTTTTATCAACTGGCACACCAACTTATTGACCGACTGACCCAGGCAAAGTTCCTGATTTGTTAGACTTTTACGTTATAAATGGAACTAACTCGTATAACAGTATACCTAGCTACGACTTGACATCCGACCATTCTCCTATTATAGCGACTATCGGAACATCTGTAATATACAAGGAACCCCCGCTTAGATTACACAATCATCAAACAAACTGGGAGACCTTCCGGATTATATTAAATGATAGCATAAATCTAAATATTCGGTTGAAGGAAGCTGATGAATTAGAAAAAGCTACAGAAGTATTTCTAAGTCAACTACAACAAGCTGCGCAACAGTCTTCACCTATATTTCACCCAAGGAAAATGATGCGGGACATACCCTTAGAAATAAAAAAGGCCGTAGCTGTAAAAAGACGTGCCAGATCAAGATGGCAACGTACCTACACTCTTGCCGACAGACAGGTTTACAACCGATTAAGTGAAAGATTAAAGAGCAAGCTAAAAGAAGTGCGAAACCACGACTTCGAACAATATATATCTAAACTAAGCAGAACAGATAACCCATTTGGAAGCCAATCAAAAATTCAAGTAAACCTAAAACTCCTGCTCCACCAATTAGAAAAAGCATCAATGAACCATGGGCAAAAAGTGATGCTGAGAAAACCGACCTATTTGCAGAACATTTGGTTTCCGTATTCCAGCCGATAGATAATGTAGCAGATCAAGAAATAGAACAAAGTCTTTCTACCCCACCTGCAATACACACGCCTATCAAACCACTGTCATCAAAAGAAATTGCAGATGAAATTAAATTTCTAAACCCAAAAAAATCACCCGGAATTGATCTTGTTACGGCTACAATGTTGAAAGAATTACCTGAAAAAGGAATAATAATGCTAACCCAAATTTATAATGCTATTCTACGTCTTGGATATTGACCAAAATGTCTTAACAAAGCGCAAATTATAATTATAGGTAAACCAGGAAAAGATCTAACTGATGTTTTCTTTTACAGACCTATCAGTCTACTGCCAGTAATATCAAAACTACTTGGAAGACTAGTGCTTCTCAGATTACACGAAGACCGGCCCTTAGATACCTGGATACCGGAGCATCAGTTCGGATTTCGTCAGAAACACTCGACTGTATAACAAGTTCACCGAATTTTACAAACCATAAACAAAGCATTCGAAAAGAAACAATACTGTAGTGGAGTTTTCCTTGACATCAGCCAGGCTTTTGAGAAAGTCTGGCACCTCGGACTGATTCACAAAATCAAGTGTAGTTTTCCTCCAACCTACTTCAACCTCCTAAAATCATATTTGAACGATAGATCATTTCAAACTAAGGTAAATGAAGAGAAATCTACCTACTTACCAATAAACTCAGGAGTGCCTGAGGCAGTGTCCTTGGACCGCTACTATATGTCTTGTACACGTCCGATCTACCGATAGCACAAAATGCAACAATAGGAACTTTTGTCGATGATACAGATATTATTTCTTGCCATGAAGATCCTCAAGCAGCCTCAAACATTACCCAAAACTATTTAATTAACCTTCAACAATGGTTGGAAAAAATCAAGAAATGTTAATCTCAACGTTTGTATGTATACCAAAGAAAGCTAATGCCAAAGAATGCTGTGATTACCGCACTATAAGTCTTATGTCTCACACACTAAAAATTCTCTTAAAAATCATTCACTCTAGGATACACCGGAAACTAGAAGCAGATATCAGTGAAACACAGTTTGGTTTTCAAAATGGAGTGGGGACAAGAGAAGCACTATTTGCATTCAACGTGCTTATTCAGAGATGCTTAGATGTTAACCAAAGTGTATATCTAGGCTTTATAGACTATAATAAAGCCTTTGATAGAGTTAGACACGACGCACTCATAGAAACTCTCAAAAATAAGAAATTAGATTATCAAGATATAAGACTAATATCAAACTGTAATATATTACAGCCAGAAGGCTACAGTACGAATAGGAAACGAAACATCAGAAGCAACTGAAATTCAAAGAGGTGTCAGGCAGGGTTGTGTTCTGTCGCCCAGTCTATTTAACGCCTACTCAGAGGAAATAATGAAAAAAGCCCTGGAATCTGAAACTGCGGGAATAAAGGTAAATGGAAGACCAATAAACAACCTAAGATATGCAGATGATACCTTTTTTTAATTTTTTAATTATTACTAAAATCTTAGAAGATCTAGAAAGGGTAATGAATAAAGTAATTGACTATAGTGAGGAATACGGCTTATCACTCAATATCAAAAAGACGAAGTTTATGAAGATCAGTAAAAACAATAACAACAACGACAGCTTCAGAATTAGAGGAGAACAGATATAAAGAGTCAAGAAATACACTTACTTAGGAAGTCTAATTACAGAAAACAACGACTACACGGCAGAAATGAGATCAAAAGTAGAAAAGGCAAGAGTTACTTTTTTAAAAATGAGAAACGTCTTCTGCAGTAAGGATCTGTCGTTACCATTAAAAATACGACTGCTCAGATGCTATGTGTTTAGTGTACTTTTGTATGGTATGAAAGCGTGGACGTTAAATCAAGCCGCACTAAACAAACTTGACTCCTTCGAGATGTGGACTTACCGGAGGATTTTAAGAGTATCGTGGACGGATAGAATGACAAATCTGGAGGTACTGAGAAGAATGAAAAAGGAGAAGGAAATTACAAATACAGTCAAAGAAAGAAAACTCCAATATCTGGGACATATCATACGTGGAGAACGGTACAACATACTACGACTTATAATTCAGGGCCAGATCATGGTAAAAAGAAGCGTTGGTAGAAGACGAATGTCATCGCTGCGCAATCTACGAGAATGGTTTGGCTGCAGCTCTGGTCAACTGTTTCGAGTAGCAATATCAAAAATTAGAATAGCCAATATGATTGCCAACCTTCGAAGAGGAGATGGCACTTGAAGAAGAAGAATGGTTGGAAAAATGGATAAATAAAAGTGAACGAAAACAAATCTGCGCATGTTACTTTTACAATACGCAAAGAAACATGCCCCGCAGTCACAATAAACAATGTGAACATACCACAAACACAATCGGTACGATATTTAGGACTGCATTTAGACACCAAACTAAATTGGAAACATCATATTACAAACAAGAGAAAATAAGCAGATATCAAGAGAACTACAATGGCTGATAGGAAGGAAGTCACGGATATCCTTGGAAAATAAAATCCTGATATATAAAGCAGTCATCAAACCAATATCGGCATACGGACTAGAACTCTGGGGGTGTGCCTCCAAATCAAACATACAAATCATACAAAGGGGTCAATCCAAGATACTTCGACAAATTGCAGACACTCCCTGGTACGTAACAAACCATACACTACATAACGATCTTCATGTTCCAACAGTACATGAAGAAATCCGTAAAAAGCCATCAAGCATCAAGCCGTTTTAGACAACCATCCTAATCCGCTAATGGAACAACTTCTCGAACCAGGCTCAAAAAACTGTGGCCAAGTGAACTATTTTAAGTTAATGTGTATTAGTTATAATTAAGTTGTGACAGATGAACTAATTTAAGTTATTGTATATCTCAATTATTTAAGTTTTAACAGGTGGCATCAATGGATATCCCCCTGATCATGTTCTTAATACTAGTACATCTAGTAGCTGTCAGCACTTTAGCTAAGTAAATTAACGAATAAGCAATTAATTGATAAATACCAAACAAAAACAAATGGAAAATTCAGACAACAGTTGGAATTAAATAAAAAATGGAATATGAAAAAAACAGCATTAGATATTTAAGGAATAACAAAGTATAACAATAAAGGTAAAAGAACAAGCTGGCAGGCACAAGAAATAAAAAAAGTTATAAAAGAAAGCTTGAAAAAATATATAAATACAAAAAGAAATGTAGAGTGTATAAAAAGAAGAAACAGCAAAAACGACAACAAAAGACACCAAACAATGAAGTTGGGAGGAATTTGGAAAACAATTGAACAAAATATATATGGCAAACAATAGAATATTCTGGCATAAAATTAAGGCAATTAAGGGACAGAAAAAGAAAAAGTTAGAGAAATAAGAAATAAAAACAAGGAGTTACAATCGAACACAACACATATTCTCAAAACATGGAAACAATACTATATGAAGAAATTTGATCTAAAAGACAAAGTAGAAAGAGAATATGTAAGAGGAGAATGACGGGAAGAAGAGGAAGTAGATAAAGATACAAAAATGGAACAACTAGATAAAGCCAGTAGAAAATTAAAATAGGAAAAGCACCAGGAGAAGATAAAATAGATCCAGAGATGATAAAATAGCTAGGACTACATGGGAAAAGATGGCTTCTGGACATTTATAGCCTGGAGAACAAACCGAATACCTACGGACTGGTAAAACAACATAATTCTGCCAATATATCAAAAAGGCGATGAGACAGAATGTGAGAACTATAGAGCGATATGCCTGGCACTACTGATAAATACATTATATATAAGAATAATAAAAGAAAGAATAATAAACCAAATAGAAAATAAATTAGAAAAAGAACAAGCGAGATTTAGAAGATATAGACAAATAACCGACAATATATTTATTATATAAAGTGTAATAGAAAGACTCAAAGAAACAGAAAACAATTAATCTTAGCATTTATAGACCTTAAAGCAGCCTTTGATACAGTTTAGAAGGAAATAATACAAAGTACAATGGAAATATCTCAAAAGATGATAACAGTAGTAAACAGCATCTATCCGAATGTGAAAATACGAATACAGATAAATGGAGAAACATCGGAAGAGGTATATTTAAAGAAAGACATATAGCAGGGAGAGTCTTAACCAATTAGTAGCTATAATAGTAATGGACAGAGTACTAAAAAACGTAAGAGGAAAACCTCAAAAAAAAAACTTAAGCCTCATAGAAATGGACTGCTTAATATATGCGGATGATGTGGTAGTGACGGCAGATAGTTACTCCAAAATGCAAAAACTAATAAACATTAGGAAGAAGAAATAAAAAAAATGAAAATGGAACTAAACATGGCTAAAACAAAGATAATGGTGATAAACAAGCAACAAACCGGAAACACAGAGATAACATGTAATCAACAGATTTTAAAAGAAGTTACTACCTTTGAATATCTGAGCACCATTATTTTAGACGATGGTAAAATGGAATTGGACATAACCAGTAAAATAGGAAACGCAACAATGATATATTACACATTAAATTGCACAATAATGGGATAAATAGAAATAGAAAACAAAACTAATTGACAGTGTACAACACTATAACAATACCAGAATTGTTATATGGTAGCGAGGCATGGGTAGTCAAAAAAACAGAAGAGCAAAATTAATGCAATAAAAATGAGATATTTGAGAAAAATTATGGAAAAAATAAAGTATGATAGCGTAAGAAACTAACAGATAAGAAGTAGTCTAAAACAAGAACCAATTATACAGAAGATGTAAGAAAGACAAATAGAATGGTAGGACACCTAACAAGAATGAACCAAAATAGACTGCCAAGGAAAATACTAGAAATGAGAAGTGACAAAAAGCGCAGAAAGGGTAGACTACAAAAGACTTGAATACAAGAAATAGTAGAAATAGGAAAACAAAAGGGAAAAACAATGCAACAAACAAAAATACAAGCAAGAGATAGAGTGAGATGGAAGAAATGGCTAAAAAAGACGAACCTTAAGTTTAAACGTTCACAAGGGCACAATGA
The DNA here is from genome assembly GCA_036346155.1 of Sinelater perroti. NCBI lineage: Eukaryota > Metazoa > Arthropoda > Insecta > Coleoptera > Elateridae > Sinelater > Sinelater perroti. Next base: position 10,628,422 of record JARFIY010000046.1, read on the forward strand.
AAAGAGAAAGAAAAAGAAGAAAAAAATTTAGTTATGCATATGTTTGGTGGTAAGCCACCAAATTTGTGTTTGTTATGAACTATAAAATAATTATTCAGAAAAAAACTTTGCGATCTGCCCACGTAAACCTTCGGACGACGCAGACGACACTGGCGCGTCCAAACCCGGGCTTTCCGCAAAGTGAGTCCAGCGCCCTGCCGGCGTGATTCCAATCCTCGATACTAATTAGAGTATTAGTCGGTCGTAAACATATCGAAGTGCGCTCCAAAGCACCTGTGTGCGCTTTCACGGTACTCCGGATCCAGTCACGTCTAGCCAACGACGTCCTAACAACCTGCACGTCCAAGCGATGCCAAGGACCTCCCGGCGCTCCTTCGCGCCGCCCGTGCGCGCTCGACTCCGTTGGGTCGCTGCGATTATGGATAATAACGTCCCCGTGGTCACGATTATGGCGGAGTTTTATCGACCATATCGCCGCGTGGACCTGCAAAATTCCTGGGATTGCTGCAGGTTGAGACAATTAAACGGTCAGCTCAGAAATGGCCATTTAGGCGGTTTTACGGCTCGGATCTATCCGCGAGGTTAAAAATATATCAATCCCGTAACGGTTCCTCCGCTTTAAGGAAGTGCAGCGGCTTCGGGACAGCACCTGCGTTTTAAACCAGGAATTCTACTGGTTAATGGAAGTGACCGTTTTAATCCGACGCCGAAATGTAAGCTAAATGGACGAAATATTTTGGTCGCTCAGATTTCAATCTGCAGGATTAAAATAAAAAGTGGCGCAGTTGGTTATTGACGATAGTATACGTTCAAGCCAAAATGCGCTTTTCTAAGTAATTTTAGAGATGTTGGTGATTAAAAAAAGTATTCCAAACTGGAAATTTATACAAATGTCGATAAAATGGTTTTAAAATAAATAAATTGCTTTTTTAGTGTGCCTTAGTCGACACTTAAGAGACTTCTATGACTTAATGTTGACTATAATTATTAAAATTTGTATTGTTTTTATAAACAGCTTTTACTTTTGTTTAGTTTGGTAATCTTTTTCCTTCTTCGTTGTAAGATTGCCTCTGTTCTTTCCCACCAGTATAGTGAGTTTCTCTACCTTCTTGCTGATCTTCCAGGTCATCGTTTTCCTATCGACGATTTGTCTTTGGCTATCCGGATTAATCGGTCTTCATTCATTCTTTGAATGTGGTTGTTCCACTCTTTTTCATTCAATTTACTGATTGTATGTTGCAATGGTTTCTTAGGACTTCTCTTTCCATTCTATCTCTTCGTGTTTTTTCAAATATCTTTCTTAGAGTCTTTATCTCGGCTGTTTCCATCATCTGTTTAGTTTTTTATGTTTTTTTTGCGTTATGTTAATATTGATCGTACTGCAGACGTGTAAATCCGACTTTTGATCTCTGTATTTATGCATTTGTTATGCTATATTATGGAATTTAATACGCCAGACGTCTTTATAACTTATGGCATTACTTGCTGTTTAAAGTTTTCATAGATAATTATATTAAGTCCTAAGTAATTAGAGGAGGATACTTGTTCTACAAATTGGTCTTGAATTTATATCTTGTAATTTATATCTTATAGGTTCTTTCTAATGTTTTCACCTCATGTTAAACAGCAGCGGCTTAGCGAGTCTCCTTGTCGAATTCCAACTGTGGCTTCTATAAGTCCCAAAAACTTTCTATTTACCCTAATTATTACTTTATTGTTAATGTATATGTTTTAGACTAATTTTATGATTTCATTTGTCGCTTGTCTTTGTTTCGATATTTGTGATACATCTTTTAATAGCATTGTATCAAAATCCTTCTGCACTCTGGTCTATTGAGCTTCAATGATTTTTCTATTAATTGTTTTATAAATATGGCGTCAGAACAAGACCTTCCGTTTCTAAAACCTTGTTGTTCGTCCGTGAAGGTTATGGTGTTATCTATTCTTTTTACTTTCCTTATCCTATAATAAGGAAAGTAATGTAATCGGCGGAAATTTGACCTACCCAGTTTTTCACATTTCTGGTCGAAATATAGCCTCAGGACACCAAAAAAGTTGGTTTGGGCCACTGGTTCGTGTGTGTGTGTTTGTGTGTGTCGGTCTGTCAGTAAACAGGATATCTCGAGAACCGTAAGAGCTAGAGACTTGAAATTTGGTATCCAAGTTACTTGTCGGTAGACGACGCAGTGCAAAACTTTTGGTAAAAATCGGCAGAGCCGTTTAGTCGCAAAGCGGTCGGGAATCTAAACGATTGAAGATACAAAAAATTCATAAGAATAAAAATGATTTGTTATTATGAGATAAACATGAATTTAAAATAAAAGTTGGTAAAATAGGAACTCGAAAAAAAATTAAAGCTCAGGATTTTTAATATACCGGGTGTTCATAAAATGTTTCGGGAAATTTATATTGCCAAATAGATCAGACCGCGACAAACAAAAAATTATAATGAAATTGTTTGTTCCGAGGTCAAATAAATAAGTTATAGCCGATTAAAAATTAATTAAACGGAGAGCTTCCTAGCCGACTGCGGGAGGACGGAGGGGGGGGGGGAAGCGCTTGGCCGCTAGGAGGGAGCACGCAGGCGATAATGGGGAAGGCTGTGCGACCGAGCTCGCACGGTTGCCTTCAGTGACGTAGCAAAATTTTAAGTACGAGTCAATTATTGTCTTGTACTGTTTATTTTAATCAGCTTTCGAGTGTTGGACTCGCGCCTCGTCCTTTTTTAAAACAACAAATTTTTAAAGGAGAGTAGCGCAGGGCCGAGACGATGGACCCAGTATAATATATAATAATAGGATAAGGAATGTCGTGTGATATTCACACCAGATTTTTTTTTATAATTTTAGTTGTTAGCAGAAGAAGAAATAATAGAAGCCCTGAAGAAAACAAAAAATGGTAAGGCAGCAGGAGAAGCCGTAATTAAATTAAATGGGTGAAAGAGATAGTACAACAAGCATGGAACACAGAACAGATCCCAAGGGACTGGGAAAATAACATAATAATACCCATTCATAGAAAGGGAGACACCACAAATACATACAACTATAGTGCTATATGCTTATTCTCAGTAGCGCTAAAAATATACATAAGAATAGTTAAAAAGAGAATAAGAAATGAAACAGAAGCCAAACTAGAAGAAGAACAAACTGCGTTTAGACTAGGAAGACAAACGCAAGACTATATATACACAATAAGAACCATAATTGAAAAACTATTAGAAAAGGAACAAGACATCTACCTACTCTTCTTAGACCTAAAAGGAGCCTTTGACCAGGTACCACACAGATACATCTGAAAAGCATTGGAAGAACTAGAAGTAAGCCCAAAACTGCGGAGAATAATAAGGAACATGAATAGTAAAGTAATTGGAAAAACCAGATTAAATAACCAAGTATCCGAAGAATTTAAAATGAAAAGGGTTATTAAACAAGGTGACAGCCTAAGCCCGCTCCTATTCGTGATATACATGGACTACATAAACAAAAAATGCAAATTAGAAACAAGAAACACCCACATAGGATACCATAACCTAAACCCAGTAATGACTCAAGACCAAATATATGCCGACGACATATTACTCATGGCAAGGATAAAAATCAACTACAACAAAACATAAACATATGGAAAAAACACCTAGAAGAATGTGGGATGACCATTAATATAGAAAAAACAAAAGTAATGCATGTCACAAAACAGGAAAACGAAGAAGAAATAGATATACAAATAGACGGGAAACAGATACAAAACAGTACAAACATACGAATACCTAGGAGTTCTAATCAGCAAGGATGGAAGAATAGACCAAGAAATAAAACACAGAATAAACAAAGGAAATAGGATATACTATCAAGTAAACAACACATTGATAGGAAAAAAAGAAATAGGTATAAAAGCAAAAATGCTCTTATATAAAACAATATATACCCCTACACTTCCATACGCTTCCGAGACATAGGCGATAACAGACAAACCTAAATCCAAAATAACAACCGCAGAGATGAGGTATCTAAGGCGGATAATGGGCAAAACAAGAAGAGATAGGGTCCGTAACAGATCCATACGAGATGAACCTGAAATCACACCGTTGGTAGAAGAAATAAAAACCAAACAGCTACAATGATATGGAAACCTGGTCAGAATGAGCAATGAACGATACACAAAAACCGTTTTTTAAATGAGATGTGATGGAAGGAGAGACAGAGGAAGACCCAGGCGAAAGTGGGAAGACCACATCAACGAATCAGCAAGAAAAAGAGGGCAGACCCTAACACAAATCCGAATCCTTGCAAGGGATAGACCCTCATTTAAACAATGGCTCAAAACCCCGACACCGTGAGGTACAATGGGAGAAGAGGAAGTAAGTAAGTAAGTAAGTAGCTGAAGTAAGGTGTTTAGTAGTACAATTCCACGGTCGTTATCCGGTATCTGCCAATCCCCCGTTTTGAATATTGGTATAATTATGCTATTTTCCATGTTTTAGGTATCTCTTGTTTGTAAAATATCTCTTGTAGGAGTTGCAATAATTCATTTTCAAGCGTCTCAGCTTTATATTTTAGAACTTTATTGTATATTTCATTATGTCCTGGAGATTTTGTGTTTTAATTTTTTTATTTGTGATTTTATTTTTCTAAGCTTTTATCTTGTTCTTTATTTATAGTTATTATCTCTTGTTATTTGTTCAATATCTCTAGCGTGTTTGGTCCTTTATATAACCCTTTGAAGAAGTTCACCCATACTTCTGAGTCAATATTTATTACTACATATTTGTTCATATCGGCTTATCACTCTCCATATCTGTCTTTGAGTGCTATAGAAATCAGTTCCCAATTTCTTTAAAAAATTTTCCCAATGGTATTCCTTAATTTTTCTAATATTGCTGTTGACTTTATTTCTTACCGCCTTATATTTGTTGCAGTTTTCTGGATTTTTGTTAATATTGTAGTTTATGAATGCTTTGCTTTTTCTTCACTCAACCTCTTGACTTCTTTTGTAAGTCATAGTGTTTTTCTATTACTTTTCTTACTAGTTTTTATCTTTGGTTCCGGTGCCTCTTTCGCACTCTTTATTTATATATTTAATTTAATATTTCCTGAACAATGTGGGTTATTAACATGTAATTTTTAATATTGCGCGACAAACGATTTTGATGCAAATTTAGAATTTTGTCTTGTGATAGCTCTGTCTTCAGTCTTTTTCGTAGCCGCATTCTCAGTTTTCTGCCCGTAGTTTGTTTTTTGGTATTTGCAACCTTAATTTTCCTAGCAATAATAAGTGTCCACTGCTAAATTCTGCTGAATTTATGGTTCTTCAATTGCTCTATTACATATTATATAATCTATTACAGTCTGTTGTGTTGCGTCAAGTATACTTGTATTTAGCCGAGAGGTCAAAATATGTCTTACATATCCTTAATTTGTGATCTGCACATAGTTGTATTAGCAGTTCACTGTTGTTTTATCCCATTTGTTATTTGATTTTTCACTCGGGCATTTAGATCTCTCATTAAGATAATTTTCATTTCTGTCACGTGATATTTTTTTGCTCTATTTCTCAAATAAACCTCTTTCTTGTTTAGACTTTACGTTCATGGGCCACAACTATAAATAGCTGCTTTCTTTCGATTTCTAACGTAACTTTTAGAACTCCTTAATATTGTTTAGATATTTTTTAAATATCAGCATTGTAACTTATTTTTTGCCTCTTTTTATTTTATTAACACCTCTGTAGATTAGAATATATACATTATATTGTCGTGCGCCTTATACTTTTTTGTTCGTTTTTGTTAACACGTATATGTCAATTTTATTTATTCCAATTTCCATCACAACTTCCTGATCATTTGTATTATATCCATTTATAATGCAGGGGGTTACTTTTGTATTATTTGCTCTGTATTGTCTCTTTTAGATTATATATATATATATATATATATATATATATATATATATATATATATATATATATATATATATATATATATTTATATATCTTTGGTCTCTGTCCATTTTCTTGTCGAGTTGTTATCATTTGAGCGGTCGATGTCATTGTGTCTATTGTAATACATAATTAATGTTTCTAGTGTTTGTTCTGTAATACGTCCTATTAATACAATTGTTTCCGTATTCATGGTGCATTTCTTGTCGGGTCGTTGGATTCCATGAGCATTATTTATTTTATGATGTGTAAATTGCTGGTCTGACCCACTAACTCTGCTTTTTCCGGGCTTGGGACCGACAACGGTCACTACTCAATCCGTACATCTTTATTTACTGCAGGCGAAGTTGTTTTAAAATTTTGTAGTTGTAAATAAAACCCACTTAATTTAGACAATAAGCGACTCTTCTTAGTAAGGGAGTGCAAAAGACAGAAAACTAAAATATTTATATTATATAATTGAGTACTTTAAGCCTTGTGCTTTATTATGTTTTTTACAACAAAGCCTAAAATAGATTTTATAAGAACTCTTTCTTGTTGAGAATTAATTTACTATTATTTTTAACGAAATAAGATCTTTATGTAACCGTATGTAACATATAAATGTGCAGATACAGAAATAAGCAAATCTCTCCTGATTAGAGAAAAACCACTATATTGGTTACATTGAAATATTTTAAAAATGGATTGGAAATATTCCACGTTTGGTTTTTTATTTTGGTGATATGGCACTTTCCTCGCCATATAAATTACTTTTGTCTTTTGTGTGGTACTGTTCAGGCTAATAATCAATTCCTTTTATTTGGGTTTTAAAATAATGTCGTCGTCTTGTGGCTTCCCCTGTACGCGTTTTGTTTAATTAGAAATAGCGCGCGGCAGTTTGGTTCGCCTGCTCGGCGACGTCGCTATAAAAGCGGAGCTGTTACGGTCCGTTTTGGTGTAGCCATAATGGTTTTGGTAACGTTCGACCGGTTCTAATTTTTCCGTGTGTACGAAATCGTTTGGTGGAGAGTTCGCCGGCGTATTTTATTGGTGGCAGGAGTTTGTTGTAGGCCGATTGCATGTACGGGAGTAGATATTTACCGACGGAGAAACTCGGTCTGTTTTCTTTCTGACTTGACCCGGCGAGAAAAGTAGAAAAACCTTGTTGTAAACCTCGGACACAATCAGCTGAAGAACCCATATCAGAAAAGATGCTTTCGATCTCCCTAGCAGCGAAGATTGGGCAAACTTGTCCTTTTTTTCGTCCACACTCTTCTCTTCACTCTTTCGATTCCCTTAATTACAGCCCCGGGGAGCCGATTCCTGCAGCAAACAATCCACTTTCACGGCGAGGGTCTTCCAGCTTTTTGGCCGCTTAAACCTGAACCGGTATATTTATTTTTTTAGCTGTCAAGGTTACCCAAATCATTTTTCTTTTATAGCTGTTTGCATAAATTTAAGCGTATTTATCAATTATTTTACGACTGTCTATAGGACATAACTGGGAACACAAACTGGCTATATAATCGTGTTTGCAGATATAGTGGTATTTTTTATTTGTGCTTGTCCTAATATTTCTTTCGTATTTCTACATTTAAATTTTTCGAACTTTATTCTGCCTAAAATGTACCTTTATTTTTCCACATTTTCTTTTTTAATTATTTTACATTATATACAGGGTGTCCACAAGTTGATGGATAAATTTCGTATAAGATTTTATGAGAAATTCTAAGTAAAAAATATTCAATAAACTTTTTTAGTATTCTCAACTGCTTCAGAATATAGAGGTTGGAAGTTACAATTCCGCATGGGTGATTTACTTTACTTTCATGGAAAAATGTTAGATATATTGGGGAAAATTTGTTTTATTCCGTAATTACTAAGTAACCAATTAATACTTAACTATACAAACAGACCAATTTTAATTACATTAAAATTTAAGTTAAATGGACTAGAACATAATTTATTAAAGATAAACAATTATCAAAGAAAATAGTTAAAAAATGCTCAACATGCCCATCACCTTCAGCAATGCACAGGTCCACACGTTTCGCCAACTGTCTTTCCCAGTTAATGTTTTCCATATTATCTCTTACTTCATCGAATGCTGCGTTAAGTTGATCAATCATTTCCTCTCGCGTGTCTGGTCATGTTTTGCTATAAACAATTGACTTTACATGTCCCCTTTGACAAACATTTTCTATGACAACGAGAAAAATCAGGTAACTCAAAAAAAAATTGTTGAACATTTTTTGTATAGAATTTCTGTATAACTGTATATATTTCTTTATCAACTCGTGGGACACCCTGTATATTAGCATAATATCTTGATCTTTCATACATACTACACTACCCTTTATGGAAGTATGGACACCTTATTAAAATGCAGTTGTTTGTTTCTTTCAACCATTTACCATCTCCTTAGAAAACCTTGTTTTGAATAAAAATAATTAATCAGTTGTAAATATTTTTTTAAGAGCATTTGTTAGGTCAAAAATTAGAATAAAAAATCATAATGAAAACTCAGAATATTTCTTTTTTGTTTTAGATGTTTTTGTTTACATTAAAAATAACTGTGCGTCGTCCGAAGCTCCGACTACCGAGCTCGCCAGTGTATCATCAGACCTTGTGCCGCGTACTTGGGTTTTTTACGTCTCGTTCAGTCATTCCCACTTTATAACGAGAAAGACTATCAACGTGTAATATCACAAATAAATTAAGGGTTTGTGCTTCAATGGTGAATATTAGATTACAACGCTTCAGAGAGACAGGAAGTCTTAGGGATCACCATTGTCCTGGGCTATCACGAGTAACATCCGATGCAGTTCATTAGACCGATGAGTAGTATTCAAAATAGAAGATTAACTGCCCCAGATATTGGTATGTAGTTTAACCGGTGACATGATAAAACAATATCAGTCAGCACAATAAAGCACCTTCTTCAGGAGGGTAATCTTCATGGTCCTATTACGATACAAAAAAAAGTTGTTTTGGCGTGGAAATAAGGCTAAATGGCTTCAGTAGTGCAAAAGCATCATTCCTGGATAAGTAAATAACGGCAAAACGTATTATAGACCGATAAATCAAATTTGAAATTTTCTGACAGAAACAGAGAATCTTCGTGCGTCGGTCTAAAACTGAAAAGATGATTGAGGACTGTATTGCTCCGATTGTCTAGTATGGAAGTGCTTCTGACTGGCGGGCGGGACTTTGTAAACGTCGGTGGCATTTTAAGGAAAGAACGTTATAAAACAATTTTAAAGGAAAATGCCATATCATCTAGGTTCCGATTAATCGAGAAAGGATTTGCGATGATGCAAGACAACGACCCTAAACATATTTCAAAACTTTGTAAGGACTGTCTAAAAAACCAAGAATAATTTGAATAGTAATAAGGGCACTATTTCAGTTTTCTACCATTCTTTTCTTTTTTAGACACATATTAAAAAACTCTCTCATTTTTATAATTAGTAAGTTTTGTGTCTCCTTGTCTATTTTTTTTGAAAATAGAGTATTCTTCGGCGGTTTATTGTTTTGTGTCGCATTTAATTTTCTGCTCTTTTATTTCGGGGATTCCTTCCTATCCAACATTTAGTATTATATAGTGTTTTTCCAATTTATGAACTGTATAGATTTTAGAAGCATTACTGCCATAATTAACAAATCTTGTTTATATCTAATATCTTTTGTGTATTGGGCTTTTAATGTTAAAATGATTTACTTGCTTTTCTTCAAGCATTCTATACACTTCTCTATATTCTTTAGTTTGCTATTTACTTTATTTTGTATCTTTTATTTCTCCTTAAGGTATTTGGTTTCGGTTTTAATTTGCATTTGTTCAGTGGTTACTTTTTTACCACTTTAATATCTTTTGAACTATTTATGAGTAAACTTAAAAAATAATTAATTGTTGTGTGCTACAAACACAATCCGGATTTCTAAACGAAAAATTAATACTACAATAACAACTAAAAATTCAAAAAAAATAAATTTACCAATTTTGTCCTTTCATTTATTACCAAAGTCTACGTTAAGGTGTAAATATAAGGACTCGGGTACAAGTTGCTACACATTAATATCTTTTTCGTCTATGAAAGACCAAAATTTTATGTTGTATTTACAAAATCACATTTAGCATACATAGCATGCACTTTGGAACCACTTAGGGTAAAGTTTTAGGACCAATACTGTTCAATATGTACGTGTACTACGTATCCAATTGAAACTCAATTGGTATGGAGCTATTTGTGAATATAATTTATAAACGTTGAGAACTTTCTGTAATGATTTTTAAAATTTAGGTAATGGTTAATATATTAAATTTACTAAATGGTTTATAAAATTTAACCCCGATAAACCCTGAACAAAAATAGCTAGCACTAAAACAAATCTAAAAGTAAGTTAATATTAAAATACACGTGATCGGTTACACAGTGATGTAGAATGCTTAGAATTTTATATGGATACATGTTTCATAGTAAAACAATAATTTGAATAAAAGATTAAATCAAGGATAGGCCAGGCTTATAAAGCTATGAATAAAACACTTCCTTCTGGCGTGAATGTATATTATTACTATGCAAAAACCTTACTTAGACCCATCACTCGATATGCCTATCTAATTCGACGTACTACTTGAGATATTGATTCTAAGAAGGTGAATAAATTCTCCGTTTAGCAATGAAATAAATATATTTATTACAAACTCACGCAAAATTTATTGGTTTATTATACATTTTTGCTAGTTATTAATATTTTTATTAAATCAATCTTGCCACTGTAAAATTTGTTCTGGTAACCTAAATTTACAAAATAAAACAACTTAAAGTAAATATATTTACTAAAATTAAAAAATAATTAATTAAGCAAGTGAAAATAGAATTTACAATGAACAAATGCTGCTGTTCAAAAACTTTAAAAATCATACATTCAGAAAATCATCGAATAGGAATTAAAATAATTAAATAAAATGTTCAAAACAAGAATTGTAAAATATGCGTTGAGTAAAGAAGCAAACCGAGTACTTGTCCAGCTACAAATTAGCTTTAATTACAAGCAGCGTTTCTATAAAAACCATACAACATTTAACAAAGATGTATTAGACATGTGTGCATAACCGCAAGGCACAGGCAAGACACGGCAATTGCTTAACGGCGCCTCCGCCAAGATTCTTATTTTCTTAGAAGCGCGGAGACGGTTGTTACTAGTTGAATGTAATTGAAAGATAACCTTAAATTAATGCAACGCAACGGCCACGTGGGATACTCTTAGAAATTGTGCAGTTACTTTGATTGTATCAGCAATGAAATGTTAATGTTGTAAACGGAGGAAGGTTTTCTTTCATAAGCAATTACGTTACGCAATCCAAATCAAAAATGTCCGGTTGCCAAATCGCAACTGTTATGCCTATTCATATATTCCTTCAATTTTTATATGCTACAACTATTTTTTTTGTTTATTACATTTACAAATAAAATAAAGCTTTTGTACTAAATTATCCTTTTGTTACAAATTAATTAAGAACATTATTTCTACTTTAAATTGTAAACAAGATTTCAATAAAGTAACAGTAGCAAATTAAAAAATTTAAACGTAATAATTAATTATTTTAAATGCATCATCCAGATACATAATAATGTTGGTTCTCGGCTTTTCAACCACAAGTGAAGTTGACATATTTTCTTTTGAAGATATCTGTCACAGTTATGGGCGAAACGTTTAAAACTTCAAAACTCTGGTCACGGCCTAATAACTCGAGGACCAACATGATGCATCAAAACTTTTGTTTGAAATTATATGATACGTAGTATAACCTACTGAATGCTTTAGATACTGTTAACAAATTTGCGACAAAAATATTTTTAAGGACTTATGTTATTTACCAACATCTTTATAAAAGTCTAGGTGAGAGAGGTATGTGGATCTCCAAAACTTCCTTTAGGTTAAGATAAAATTCTAGCACTTATGAGACTTATATGGCGACTATAAACCGTACGTCTGTAATTCTAGACGGTGTTTCCTCAGATGACGGATAAGGGAATCCCCGATCTGAGTTTTAGTAGATTGGAGAGAAAAATAAGCGCTCGTTAATCTGTTTGGCCAGCGTGCCAAACTCCTTTCACATGAATCAAGAAGTACCGCAACAGCCCTAGTCCACAACGGATTGTAAGTTACCAACCAAGATAGAGGTGAGGTACGCAGAAAATCAGAAGGTGCTAACAATACGCAGATAATACAAGATTGCCAAAGGAAACTAAGTATAGTTACTTATAACGTTGAGGCCCTTAGAATCGATGAAAGATTGATTGAACTTAAAAAAGAGATAAAAGACAAAATCTGAGATGTAATAGGTCTAAGTAAGAAAAATGAGACACCCGCAGTCCAAACGTTTTATCGCAATTGTAACATAACAGAAAACACTATCAACATAGCGGGAGTAGAATTTCTCATAAACACCAAGAGTTGTCTACGCCATTATTCAAATATCGAAGAAATACCTGCTCAAATAATCCAAATTTACGCCCTGACTACAGATATAAGAAAGTTGAGTGTTCTTTTGAAAATATTTTAAAAACTATAAAAACGAATAAAACATATTTTTACATTATTATTAGCGATTTCAAGACTAAAATCGATAAACGAGAAGAATCGAAAACTTTGGAACAGAAACAGCAGAGAACAAATCCTGGCGTAAATGTGTTTTGCCAGTAGTGATCACAGATTAGCGACAATAAAATTAACAATTAATATAAGGCAAGAACGGATAAAGCTGATAATATAAAAAGACAAATTTTAACAGAAGCTTAGTAAAAATTTATTAAAACAATATAACAAAACGAGATTCAATAAATACTATAAATAGAAAATTTACAATTGCAATTATATTAGAAAAAAATTACATACTACACACCAGTAAGTAGCAAAAAAATAATAACTATAGAAACTCAAATATTAATACACATACAAGAAGAATTAGCAAGTCAATGGAGAAGAAGAATTTTTAGAATACATTCAACCAACCAAATCTGTCATATAACACATAAAGATAGACGTTAAAAGATAATAAAGACTAAACAAACAAAAAATAAAAGAAAATGGAAGTTTAAAGGTGCTAAGAAAAAACAAAATTTTAAATTCAGATGCGAAAAAGACCAAAAAAAAATAATAGAGGTGAAAGTCAATAGATATCATGTCTGCATTAATAAAATAAAGTAGAGAACCTCTTAAAAAACCCTTAAAATATTACTAAGTAAAGGTTTTGTAGAAATGAGACTTCTCAAGAACTGGAATAATGCAATCATAGTTTTGATTCGCAAAAAAATAATATTAAATAGCAATAAATCACAACTATTTATTTGTGTTTCGTTAGGTGCAAAAATTACTTACTAAAATCTTTACTAATAGACCAGCAAATTAGAATTTTGTCAACCAGAGTAATAGTGACATTAAATCACACAAAATCATTACGAAATATAATCTAAAAATCAATCTGAAATAATAGAGACTTATGTTTAGCTTTTGTGGATTAGAGCAAAACTTTTATTTTGTTAGAACTATGAGCAATAATTAGATTATTCTAAAAATTGTAAAATTAACTCAAACTACATTTAACTGCTTGGTAATTTATACTAATAAGCAAACAGACAAACTGTACGACAATTTAAAACATTGATACAAAAGCTTGGGTCTTAATGCAACAAAATTTTCATAAACTATAAGCAATTTAGTGATATAAAAAGAACAATATTGAGCATCACTATTAAGGACAAAAATTTAAACGACTAGATTAGGCATCAAACAAAAATGGAGGATATACTGAAGATAACCACAAGAGCAAAATGATAATGGGTAAAACATGTAGTTAGAATAAATACAGACAAACACACTTAAATACCGACAAAATGATGGACAGCTAAAAGAAAACCCGGGCGACAAAGAGAGAGAAAGGGAGTGGTAGTTGCTTTTATACATTTTTAAAGCGATAAATGTTATTATCATTGAAGATATTGGTGGCTCTAGAAATAATGGCTTAATTCGAATGTCCCTTATTAATTCGTCCCAGTATTCTTCTTTTGCTATTTCTTCTTCGATATCTAAAGATATTTGCTTTTTCTTCTTGCTTTTTTCTTTTTTTTGAGCTTTTAGCTGTACCACTTTAGTGGCCTGATCAATGTTGTGTTCCTCTGCCAACTCCTCTATATCTATTTCATTGTTTTCTAAATATATAGTATTGTCCAGAAAAACAACCGTATCGGCAATCCCAATTTTTCTTTTAGCTCTTTTCCAGGCAGTTCCTTAGATATAGTCAAACCATAACTTTTTCAGGCTGATTTTAACGTTCTGGCAAGAACATCTTTCCATACCTGGCTAATAAAACGCAAACAATAAAGAATGTTGGAATGATTTATCTAAAATTTTCTGACGATTAGTACTATATTGGTAGTAACTTCAAAATATCTTTTGGAGTTTAGATATAAAGATTTTTAAAGTTGGCAGCAGTATATTGATCCATTGCTTGGAATTGTGGTATTAAGAGACAAGAATATAATTTTAGTAAAATTAAACTCTTCTTCCAAATCTTTTTCAACTGTAATGCTGGAAAACGATACATTCTAAGGACAACATTTTCAGGTAGAAGTTTTTGTAAATACGCTTTTGCGAAGGGAGCAAAAACCTCTGCCATCCACTCACAAAAGAACTTCCTGGCGATTTTCAGAGTAATAAACCAACATTCAATTTTCAAGTCACTACTGAAAATGACATAAAAGTTAATCTGTTTTTTCGTGGCTTGTGTCCTGGCAATGCTATTTCCTCCTTAACGATGAACACTTTTTAGGCATTTTTTTAATAAATTTATATTTTACTACAGTTTCAAACATATTCTGGTTTGTAATCTGATTCTAGTAGTTTTTAAAATCTCCTCGACGGCTTCTTTGTCAACAATAGCACCTTATCCGTATCTGACAACATTGTAGATGCCGGTTTTATTTTTGAACCTCTCAAACCTTTTTTTACTAGCTTTAAATTCTTCGTATGTATCTTTGCTCCTGCTAGTGGATGGCAAATTCTGTATACGATTTTTATAAACAATTTGAACTTTTAAACAGATTACGTTTTGAAGCACACTATCTTCTTTCCATTGCATGTCCAGTAGTGAAGTTTTATTTCATTTATGGTATTATTTCTGCGAAATGAAACGACAGATACATCCAGTTGGTATGGTAAATTTAGATATGTTCTCCTTCCTCATATTTTTTTCTATTGGTTTCTTAATTCGTATTGTTATTTCCTTCTTCTCTTACTTTATAGTTTTCTTTAGCCTCATGATGAAAATAAAACGTTAATAAGTACATAGATTATTCAAAAGATAAATATAAAGCTACAATAAAACAGGTTTTCAGTAAAAATAAATGCATTAAAGACATATAATGAATAAAAATTTAATAATCTTTACAAACTGTATTATTTGTTTAACAAATATTAAATACACAAAACTGCAAATTAGCGACGCATTTGTCATACATTATATACAAATGCACCATTATCGCTACACTAGAGAATGTCCAGCACTAAACATGCATATATGCATAGAGGAGGATATTTAATGTCAAGACCAGCAAATAAACTACTTACAGGTTTAGCATTTTTATTTGATGCGAAATTTTCTCTTTAACTTACATCGTGTGTTAAGAATTAGTTATCCAAGATGTAACTACTAATTACTCTGTAGGTTTTAATGTTAATCTAGAATAGGCAGTTTTTGTTATAATAAACAAATTACGTATATATCTATTTGACAAAGAATTAAATTATTGTTATACCAAACTGGTAGAACATTTTTCACAAACATACATAACATCTGGGATGATAAATTTCACAAGATACAAAATAAAAAGAATTTTTAATAGAAACGATTTATTTAATAAAACAATTTTTATTTTCCAACCCCCTTGTAGGACGAAACCAAGTGAATCCTAGACGATCACTAATATTATAAACAAATTAAACTAGCCTATGCACGGAGCCAACTGATTTTTTAACTAGTCATATATTATATACGAAGCAGGAAATAATTAAGTAAAAGGGTTTATAAATACGACCAAGTATCCCATTTATTTACCAACGATTACAAGGTTATTTTCTGAAAACTACATTTACATCAATGGATTGTTGCAAACATTTCTTAAATTTGTCATACACACACCTCCGTAGGTCCTCATCAAAGGCTGCAATTTTGTCTCCAATGGCTTGCTTGAGTTCTTGAATACTCATGATATGCCTCTAGAACACATGGTCTTTCAAGAACCCCCACAGGAAAAAGTAGTACATTTAGGTCGCGCGACCAAGCTGGCCAAGCGATTTCGCCAAAATGAGAGATAGCAGTTCTAAACATTTTACAAACTACAGCTATACAGTTTCGCGCAGTGTGGGTTGTTGCTCCATCCTGCTGGAAATATAGATTTTTAAGGTCAATTCCAACTCCTCGTAACTTTTGTACAACAGTTCTGAATCAACTGTTTGTTCATTGTCATTTTAAAGAAATACGGACCTATAATTAAGAAAGCACCAACTCCACACCAAACCATCACTTTAGGAAAGTGTAAGGGTTTTTCATGCAGTTACTCAAAGTTCACTGATAACCAGTTTTGCATCTTCTGTTTGTTTACCCAGCCAGAAACATGAAAATGCGCTTTGTAGGCCATTAACAAATTATTCAGAATGTCTGGGTTTCCCCGTAACAAACCACTCGTGGTGGTGCAGAAAGCAAGTCTTGCTTCCTTGTCTCTTTCGTTAATCTGTTGCACAACATGCAGTTTGTAAGGGTAAAATTTTATCTCTTTAAACTTATTCTACTGATGCCTAAAATGCGATATTGCTGGCGCGCCGAACGGTGAGGACTGCGTTCAACAGCTTTCCTCACTGTCTGCAGGTTCTCTGGCGTCCGCACTGTTCGTGCGGCTCTATGCTTCACGTCTAACACGCTACTAGTTTCTTCAAATTTCTTCACCCAAGCCAATATGGTATTGCGTGACCATGTCAATCAATATTAAACTGTCGCTATTCAAATTTAAAATGTGTAAGTTGGCTCCGCGCCACCCTGTATATATGTATGTATCCTTAAAATTTTCTTGGAAATTCCGACTTTGTGTACACGATATTTCTGTAATTTCAGTAAGGAGTACTCCAAACTTCGCTAGGCTTTCGAAAATCTTGCAATGTCCACCGCATTTTATTATTTTTATTGCACAATGTAAAGCAAAAGTTAAAAACACGCTATTAAAACAAAAAATACCAAATTTACAGCTGGCAGCAAATGTTTAAAAAAATATTAATAAGCAAACGCCAGATATTAAAAGTTGGAATAAACTAATTTAATAAGAAAGTTATTAAAAAAAAGCTTATTGAAAGAGATAACAAATGGAAAAAAAGATTTCATATGCGTTACTACATATAAATTATCATTTAAAGTAAAGTAATTTAATTTATGTTTGCTGCTTGTAAAATTTAAAAAAATGGGTGCTCAACCAAATTACAAATAAGTTTGGATAAAAGTTTTAACAAATCGGGGTCACTAAATAAGACGTAAACTGCTAGACAAACTTAAAGGAGCAGGTTCTGCACATGATGAATAGGAGTGCACGACCACGTACGACCTTCTTGCAGTAACAAGGATACTTAATCTTCCAAAAGCATTTATGTGCAAAATCCTAATAGTTCATTCCAATAAAAAGAGTGGTTACTTGTATATTCACATAATTTGCATAAGGAACTTGTTTTTATAACTTCAACATGTGCTAATTTGCTAGAATGTGCCTCTAACATTTTAAGAAATAACTTTATTTGTAGTGATAACACCTACATTCATGCTAATGAAAAGCAAATTGCTACGATTAGCGTTACCTGTTTTGCCGGGTAGAGATCACTTGGGACCAAATCAGAACTGTACGGTGGATAAAGCAGTAGGTTTCATTTCAACTTCCGGAAGGTTTCATTGTTGTTTTAGCTGTATGGGTACGTTCATTGCTTTTCCACCAATCTTCGCTTGGATCGGGTATTTTACTTTACGTCTGTTGCCAGAAGATCAGAGTAATAGACTGCATTAACTGTTCTAGGATCGGTCAAAAAGTCTACATGAATAACCCCCTGCCAATCCCAAAAGAATGTTGCCATCACATTTCCTGCCGAACGGCTCCTCCGCGCTCGTTCGGGTTTGGGAGATTTGGTATGACTGCTGCAACTCAGAAATGAATTAGTGCATCCACGGTTTATCAGTAATTACTATATACTTCGTCTTCAAACTGCTATAGGAGAAGACTTTGTTCACATCCGTCAAAGTGTGTGGTCCCCACCGTGCATTCATCCTGTGATAGTGCAGGTAGTTTTTCACTCTGTCTTTTACACTACCAACACTGATGGACTGAATTTTTCCAAGTTTCTTGATAATGCTGCACATATTCTCACAAAGTTTCTGGCCTACCATTGTGAGGTTTATTTTATAGACGCTATCTGCCCTCTCTGGAGAACTTACGCTACTCAAACACACGGGTCTGTAAGAGACTCTTTTCTATACTGTTGTTGGAGTCCGTGGTAAATTTTAGCAGACGGGACGTTTCTAACATAAGGAATATATATATTTATATATATATATATATATATATATATATATATATATATATATATATATATAATCGCCAAATAGCTTTATCTTATACTATAAAATAATGATATAATAGAGACCGAATTATTGGGTTAGGATGACCTTGAAGTTTACGCATATGGTTGGACACTTTATTGACGTATAGTATCTTTAAATTTTCATGTAGTTTACGGTTAGATATGTATCACAGAGTATCAATTATAGCACGCAAACTTTTGGACTACAATCTGTATAGCACGTCTACTTTTGAGGAACAAGGACGTCTCCACAGTTTGATACCATACGGTTTGATGATTGTCTTATATAGTAGAATTTTCATATGAAAGCCGGGAGTTTCTGCCCAGAACCCAGTAAAGTTTCTTGCCTTTTAGTTCTACTTTTTCTTTTTTTTTGCCTATGTGTGTTTCACGTGAGTTTACTATCCATAAATATATCTAGGTATCTCGTTTCCTTGGATTGTTGTATTTCAATACCATTAATTAATATAAGTGGTCATTGATATCGTCTCAGGGTAAACGTGACTTGGACTGATATTGGTTCGTTGACTTTTAAACGCCAGTTTGTCAACCAGTTACTTTCAGAGGTTATGTGGGCTTGTACATAGTAGCTTGCTGTTTGTAGGTCTTTATGGCAGAAAGAAATGGCGGTATCATCCGCAAAAGTTCCTACTACAGTGTATTCAAATACTACTTAAGAGTAACGATCTGCAAGATAAAACTTAAGAAGAAAAATATTGATGAGAAAGGATTTTTTAACTTTTAATAGTAGCCCTTGGTACCAGACTTTATCGAAGGCTTGTTAAGCATCTACACAGCAATATTTCTAGTTTTCCATTGCTTTATTTATTACGTCCACTAAGTGACGGTTTTGTTGGATCGTAGAATGCTCACCCTGAAACCAAACTGGTGATGTAGTAAGTAATCTAAAAATGTGTCGGTGGGTATTCTTTTAAAAATTAATATTTTAACAATTGGGAAATTACTGATAGTAAACTGATAAGTCTATAAGAAATCACCTCATTTGGCGACTTCCTTGATTTTAGTATCATAAAAAGTTGCGAAAATTTGAGTTGCTTTAGCCAATATGTTAGACGAAGTATTGCATTAAATAGTATAGTTAGCAAAGTAATACCTTTTCTAGACAGTTGTTTCAGTGCCTTTTCCGTTATAAGATCATAGCCGGGTGCTTTTTTCCTATTCAAATATTTTATTTTTTGTGCTACTTTTAGAAGCCTTGATAGGTAATGATAGTTGTAGGGAGCTGTTAGATATTCTTCCACTTCTGCGTTGGCTTGATTTGAATGGGGATAAAAAACTTCTGCAAAGTATTGAGCGAAAACATTGGATTTTCTTAAGCCCGATCTTGCCCACTGTTCTGTTTGGTTTCTTGTAGGTGGTATGTGGTTCTGCGGCTATTTGAAACTTTTAGCCGTTTTTCAAATTAAGTTATCTTCCCTTGTTAATATACCAATATATGTTTCAAATTTCTTATTTTTTTTAAAGGTTGCTCAGATGGTTATATGTTCTTCTGTCGAAAAAATTATGTATGCGTTGCCATTTAGGCCTTGCTTTACGCTTTTAAGCGACCAGTCTCCTAACTTCTAGCGGAACGTTTACTAATGATTTACGCATGCGTTCGATAGAGACAGTGGCGTGCCATCTCGCTTCTTGTAAAGTTTGAATCAGTTAATTTGTAGATCTCTCCAGTTATTTCGTCATTAATTTTCAAGTTTTGTTCAACATATTCTCGAAAAACGTCCTAATCTGTACGCCGAGTAAATATAACTGCATGGTTTTCTTTTAATATAATAGTAGAACTAAGAGTAGCGATAACTGGCGAGAGGTCTGATAAGGTCATAAGAGGGCTTAACATGAGCATGGTTATTTGAGATACTATTGGCTATAAAGAAATCGAATAAGACCAGGATGTTGTTTGGATCACTTGGCCAGTGTGTGGACGTACCCGAGGATAAGTGTAAATAGTTTCTTTCAGCTACAAAACTAAATAATTCTCTATTCCTTACAGTTATCAGCTGAGACTCACAGTGGGTATGTTTGGCATTGTAGTCTCCTCTTACAAAAAGCCAGAGTCCCAGTGTATTAGAAAATGTCGATAATTTGTCTTTTGTAAATTGATGTCTAGGAGGAAAGTAAACTGCTAAAACAACAAAGGGACCAGATAGGCATTTAATTTGTATTTCTGTAGCCTACAAAAGTTTATTCTGATATTTTTCTAATTCATGATGACTGATGTTTTGTTTTATAATAATAGCTGACTCACTATGTGCAGTGACAATATGATATTCTGTGTAATACACTTCCTAGTAAGATATTTTAAAATATGTACTTTCTGTGAAATGAGTCTCAGATAAAAGCATCATATTTATTTAGGTTTAGAAATGTTGTTAGCTCGTTTTTGTGTTGAATCAAGCCATTGGCGTTCCATAGGCCTATTCTTAAAGAAGTAGCCATTATGATACTATCTTATTAATTACAGTGGTGAGCATAGACGATATCATACTATTTTGGTGGAGTATCTGAATAAAGAGATTTTTGAATTCCTCCAAAAACGTTTAAAAACTATGGAGACACTGTTTTGTCAATAATAATAAGGTGTTTCAGTAATTTAAGGAATTTTCAGAAGAAAGAAAGGCGATTGAAAATGAACCGCGCAGCGAACGACCCGAACTGCACGGAATGACACCAATGTCGACAGGATCCGGCAGTTTGTGCGTTCTGATCATCAATTGACAGTCAAAACTGCATTTAATGCAAGTCATCATTCATTAAATTTTGACTAACTAATTGGGGATGCGAAAAGTCTGTACAAAAATGGTCCTGAAAAACTTTCCGCTGGACAACCGGAGGAATACGTGTTTTGACTTTTTGGAGAGGATTGAAAAGAATCGTCGTTTTTTGGAACGTGTCATTACTGGTGACGAGACCTGGGTGTTTCGGTAAGCTTCTCGACCCCCTTATTTACCCGACTTGAGTCTTTGTGACTTTTTTCTTTTCTCATGTGTGAAAATGCACCTCAAAGGACGTCACTTTGGGACATTATCGAACATTGAAAAGGCCGTAACCGAAGTTGAAGGCGATTCTAGTATCCGTGTTCCGAGTGGAAGAACCGCCTCCAGCACTGTGTGGTTGCCCAAGGCAATTACTGTGAAGGAGACAAGGTCCAAGTGTAACTGTCATTACCTAATAAAATAATTGAAAACAATCTCATTATTTTATTTACACACCTCGTATTTGTAGCATGGTGGGGTTAATAATTGTTTAAGAAAGGCAGCATTTCCTGGATTTTTGTAAATCGGAGCAAATCTGTTTTGATTGTTACTTTGTTTCGTTCTTTTCTGTAATTTGTGATAGATCATGCATTCTTTATAATTCGCAGGATAGGGTCCTCCACATAATGCGCATTTGGCAGGTATGTCTTGGTTTTTCTTAGAAGTTAGTGTGTCATACTGCCCTCCACATTTCACGCATGCAAATGCACAATGACAATATGCCTTTGTGTGATTATACGATTGACACCGAGTGCATTGCATTATTTAGACCCTTTTACGAGGAGGTTCAAGTTGAAGGAACTTTTTTGTAAATCTTTAAGGTTATAAATTTCATTATTATTATAGGATGGTTCTCAATCAATTCAGAATAGAGGCAAGGGGTCTTTAGACACCCTACTTTTTGTATTGTAAATATTTCTAGTTATAAAGTCGTGATGATGTAATTGCTACTTCATGTCGTTCCCGGTACTGTGGGATGTAGATGCCTTACAACCATAAGCACGTTGTTTAAATTGGTATGTGTGGTGTTTAATATCGTTATTTTGTAGGTATTTGCTTAGCTTGCGATAATTTTCAGGCATGTTAACCTTAAATTTGACCTCATTATTCACCATTGGTTTCGAATTGTATTATGTTGGTAAGATTATAGAACTTAAACTTTTAACTGTATTAGGATAATTTTCAACTTCTTGGATAAAATTGAAGGAGTTTGTGAGAATTTCGGTTTTATCTGTTGTTTCTTCTATCTCTTGATTATATGGAGCTGTGAATCTGTTTGATGTGGTACGGTATTACTATATGACGGGTAAAGTGGTACTTTTGTTGATTCAATGTTTTATTTTAGACTGTATTTGAGTTGCACGGTTAAGTGCTTCTTACCAGCTACTTTTTCTTGTGTGTCTTGCATTGCTGCGTAGTTTTAATTTTGTAATTATGATGTGGATGATTAGGAAACTGCTGTTGATAATTAATTACGGATGAGGAAAGATTTTGGGACAAATAAAAATTGTTTACAAATTATGTTTGTTGGGGTAAGCCCAGACCAGGTGCAAGAATAGGTTGTTGATAATAGAAACCGTTTTGATAATGATTTGGCATGTGAACAAAAGTAAAGCTCGACATTATGACTTGAGATCTACTTCTGGGACTAGGGCCTAGACCTGGATACTCAATATGCACAATGACGGTACGTATAAAATAATTGATCAACCAGCTTATCGACGATCTTACGAGATTTATCACTGCAATTGAGGATCCAGCGAGGGTGGCTAACACAACCTTGCGATAAAAAACTCAAACGAATACCACAAAGCAGAGTAATAATATTAAAGATAAAACAAAATACCTAAATTTTAAATTATGTTACTCGGAAGTCACTTACAACTTTTATTATCATATAACATTTTCTTGTATGAAATTATCTTAAACCAATCTAGTCATAAGTAAAAAGTTTGAGTTGTGTAAGAGCATCTTACAGAAAGATACCTTAGCGATTCTAATGTAACACTCTTTCGTTAAGAGTTTGAACAAAATTAAATTATTTATGTATAATTATATATATAATTCTTGTGCATTAAAATTCACTAATAGATCTAAAAACACTGAACGACCTACGAAGGAAATTAATGTGTGCAAATTTAATTTTTTTTTCTAGAAACCTATAAGGTCAGATTATTAAAAAAACTACTTTTGTAAAATATTAAACTAGACTAAAGAAAATCCAATGAAAAATAAAAGAGATAAACAACAATAGAGTAGGAAATTCAGTTAACATATAAGTATATAAAACATTTGTATAAGAGCAGTGTATAAAGATGACCTCTGGTATTAGCAGATTCAATTTGCAAACGTCAATTTGCCACATCCAATTAGCACAGAGTGATCTCCGGTTATCCTGACATCATTCTTGATGCAACAGCTTGTATCTTTCGCACGCAGCCATGTAATTAAGCAATTAGCGACCGCCGTTTCGCCATCGCGCGCTCGCAGAGCTACGAATTGTTGCGCCCAAATTCGCTCATTAATTATAATATATCATAGTTGGTCAATACGCAGATTAAATCATCTGGTGGATGTGGGTGTAACGATCTCGAGCGTTTCAGTTATAGTAGTCGGGCAGCAGGCGGTGGCCACCGGCTACTTGGATCCCGGTCGTGACTGCCGGACGCGGAGAAAAACCTATCGCCGGTATATTGTTCTGAAAGTTCATTTAGCGGCGCTGCTTATATGGCATTGCTTAAACACTTTCGTTTTGACAATGAGTTATAGCAGGTTCTGGTGCGTTCGACAGACACAACCCGCATACAGATTTTTTTGCACCAGCAGCTGAACAATTGGGTCAGATAGGCCGAGAGAACTTGCTGTCCTCTAATTTGCGGCGCTCGCGAGACGGAAAAGTTCCAGGGGAACGACTGACATAATGCGACACGACGGCGTTTAGCGACTTTTGCATTCACTGACGCCGAAGCTGGCACTCGAATGTCATTTCAAATTTGGAAGGCGGATTTGGGCGGGCTGCTGGGTCGAGCGTATGAATATTCATACACACTTTTTAGAATCGCCCGACAGTGCTTTAATTTGAAAAAAACTGATAGCTCAGATTGAATTGTTAATATAAATCGATATTTATATATAACGGGCTAATTATAGCAACTATTTCATCTTTATTTTTTAAATTAAGCAGTTGCATGAAAGCTTATTACAATTTTTGTATTATGTGAGACAGGCATCCAGCCACATCTCACTTTATATACCAGTAGTACTTTTTTTATTAACAGTAGTATTTAAAATATCATATAATATATTATAATAATTGACATACAAGGACAAAACCTGTAATCATTACTTATTCTTAATATTAATTAATTTTATGAAAGAAGTTAAAGATACAAAAACGTTCTAAGACTGGACATTAGTTGAAACAGGTGCTTAAGTCCTCCGGTTGGAGGATTTGTTAATTTGGTGGCTAGTTCGTTTTGATATTTTATGGAATATTTCTTGATTTCTTCTTGAATAGAAGGAATTTACAGATCTTGCTGAATAACATAGTTTGGTATGTACCATGGTGCGTTAACCATCATTCTTTATCTTGGAATCTTTGTAGTATTTTGATATTGTAAGTACTAGCTAAATACCGTATACAGGCTTCAGTACAACTTTATAAACCAAAATTTTGTTTTTAATGAAAGTTCTGAATTTTTATTAACCAATACATTTATCGTGGATTAAACACCACGTGCTTTCTTTTCATAAATATGTATTTCCACAATGTCATTCGCCGTTCTCAGTGTAGTCCAAGGTACTTTACGTCTTCTGAGTGTGGTGGTAATATGCCAATTAGATTCATAGGGTGACAGGTTTTCTTTCGTAATGTAAAAGTTATGTGTGTGAACTTTTGTATTTTATCTAGATTTATTTTTAGGTTTCTATAAGCAAGTGCTGGATTGATATGAGAGACAAGTATAGCCGTATTATCAGTAAAAGTCGCAACTGTTGTTACTCTAAAGCAAAAGTATAGGGGCCTAGCACACTCCTCTAGGGCATTCCAGCATTTACGATGTGCAGGTTCATGTATTTGTTTTGGTATTTAACAAGAAAACGTCTTTTATTGAACTACCATTTAAGCATCTGGTAGAAGGAATGTGGAAGTCTCATTTGTTAATTTATAGCACAGGCCAGCATGCCAGACAATATCAAATGCTTGAATGATGCTTATAAAGGCTGCAGAGTAGTACCTTTTGGCTTTGAGGTATCTGTTTATTTGATTTATAATTCTGTGCACCTGTTTAATTGTGCCGTGCTTATTTCTGAACCCAAATTCGTGCTTAGGTATTACTTGTTTCTCCTCAAGGATGAGTAAAAGCCTTTTCTATAACAGCTTTTTAAATATTCTTGACAGTTAAGGTAAAAGGGTTATAGGACTTCAAGGGATTATTTCATTTAGATTTTCCCAGGTTTAGACACATAAATAATTTGTGCAGCTTTCTACTGATCAGGAGAGTACACTAATCTTAACATGGCCTTAAAAATGATTAGGATAAGTTTAAGACATTTATCTGTTATTTCTTGTAGAATTTTCCCAGTTACCAAATCATAATCAGGATATTCTTTGGCTTATTCTCTTTGATAATGACTCTTTTATTTTCTTACATTTGAATTTCTCTATAGGGAGATCCATTTACTTTCTCTTCATCATAGCGTGTTGTAAATACTTCAAATAAATGTTCTGCAAAAGCATTAGCTTTTTCTTTATTATTCGTGTACTATTTTCTGTAGGTGCCTTTGATTGGTGATATTAATTGTTTAGGCTTCTTTAATTTTTTAGTAGCTTTTCACAACGCCTAAGCATTAGCTTCAGTGACGGGTGACAAGTGACAGACTACTTAAGTAGTATTGAATTGGTTGATTTTTAAGTTTGCAAAGAAGTTCCTTTAGTTCTTTCATCGTCCTATTGAGTTTCCGTTTATTTTTTGGTGTTCTAGCTCTTCTCTATTGCTCGGGAAAATCACATTTATTAGTGATCATATTTTTACTATCGAGAAATTTTCTCTTGTGCGCATCTCAGTCTTGTCTAGTTAGTTTTGTAAGGTCTGAGTTAGTTTTAGTCATCTGCTAGTGCTTTCGTTTTGGGAAATTTTAAGATCTATCAGAAAATCCAGTTTCTCCTTAAAGAAATTCCCATTTGCTTCTATTTTAGAATTTCCGCAATTAAGTTTAGCGCAACTGCGAAATGATCATGAAATAAATCCAAACAAGATTCGGTTTTTGTCTGTTTAATATCGATTCCTTTTGTGGTGTAAAAATCAAGTAGCTCTGGCCCTTTTTTTAGGTCAACATGTAGGTTATCCTGCGGTTAAATAATTTAGACTATTAGATCTTATCGTAGCCAGCAGTTATTTTCCTTTGGTTGTAGTTATTCTTGCCCCCAAATGTGTGTTTTTAGCTTAAAGTCTCCACTAGCTATGAATTTATTTCCTAATGTTTTAAATGTCAATATTTTGTAATTGCAAAAACATTTTTAAATCTTTTATATGCCGACACAAGCCGTTGGTGTTTCATAATGCAATTTTTAAAATTTGAGCCGTTATGCTTTATTATTTACGATTATTGTTAATAAGTTTAACACAGTGCTGATTTGTTCAGTTACCTTTTTATTTTGTTACGTCTTTATTTTGCGGGTGCATAGTCACATTCGATTGAAGTAAGTTACTTGTATTATGCCGTTGCTGTGCATTTAGTCGTATTTTTTGTGCGAAGGATGTTCGCTACAATTTGCGCATTTAATCCGATTGTCTCTAACCTTTCTGGAGTATTCACGAACTAGGTGAAATTCGGGACATTTTACGCAACGGAAAGTTTTTGAAAAACGTTCTTAGTGTGATTGAGTTTATAAGGAGTTTGAAATTGTAAATATTTTTACTATTATCTTTTGGGTCCAAATCAATATAGAGCATAGACAATTTTTTTTCCTTTTATACTACTTAACGTTTCAAACATTAGTCGTAGTGTGTTCTTTTTCAAACAGAGCTTGTTTTATTTCATATACGTCGATTGATGAGTGTAATTCTTTAACTACACGAAACGCCTCAGTGATTTAGGTCTGTATGTGTATAAATCAGTATTTTTTTGCTTTTCGAGAACTGATTATAGTAGTCTACACTTTATCAGTTTCAGTTTTTAAAGTATAGTTATTTGTAACTGTATAATTTAATAAATTAGTTAGTAGTTTACAGTTTTTGACTACGGACACGAATATTGGAGATTTTTTTGGTGTTGCTCTTCTTTGTCGCGCCTCTGGTTTCATTGTTGTTTTCTTTATTTCATTTTTTATATTTGTTTTAAGTTGGCATAGGCGTGCTTAACCAGTATTTATTTAATGTTGTTTGTCTTTTATTCCAAGTATTTTCTTCTAAACTTTTGTCTTCTTTTATTTATCACCTCTTACCACCCATTAATATTAATTAGCGACGTGCTTTGCTGCATATATTTTTGATTTGAATTTTATGATTGGAATAAATAAACAGGTTGTGACTGTGATGTGTACGATGCTAGGAATTAATGGTTGTAAATTTTAGGAGTACAGGCCTGCTTGCTGTGAAAATGAGTATTGCGAATTTTGTTCATAATAAATATGTGGTTTAGACACAAAGTCCAGATACAATTTTGTGCATGTTAGCTATTAGGCTTAGATTTCATTGTTATTTACCTTGTTTGCACTTTATCAAGGATCACCTAATATCGGACGCCTGGAGTGATCCACATGTTCTCTCAGGGACTTGAGGCTGCGCTGCTCCACCCAGTTGGGGAATCGCCTCTATCTACTTAGTATTACAGTAGATCCCGTAAGCACATTTGTTTAGCTTTGCTATGGGTGGGTTATAGTTGAACAGTTTTACCACTAGTTCATTTTCGTAATCAGCGAGCTTGTCGTTGTATTTGGTAACTATTGCCCAAGTTTCGCCCAAAATCGATGATATTTTAAGGTCATGTAATAATTTATTGGTAAGGCACCAATTTATTTGACTGGATGATTTTTATTTATATTGGCTTGGCATACTAAAGTCCATATGATTATATACGTTTTAATATGAATTTATATTGTTTAATACTAGCTTTCATTTTTGTTCAAGAAGCTACGGCATTTGCTAAAATTTAAAGTTTGGATGTGTGTAACTTGCTTACATCATTCCACAATAGGCTTCAGTCCAGATAAATACCGAAGTATTCCACTACAATTTTTTTTGATACTAATAAGTTGCTGATTATTATAAGTGGACAACTGGCAGTTCTATTAGTAAAAGTGACTTGTATTAATTTGAATTGATTCACTTTCATCTCCATTTCTTGAACCACTCGTTCTAAACTTCAAACATTTTTAAATACTGCAGAAAGAATTGTTCTATCATTTTCAAATGTTCTAAGTAGTATGTTTTCCAGTTTAAGTATAACCATGGCAAGAAAGGGCCTAATGCACCATCTTAGGGGTACACCAGACTTTATAGCACGATAGTTATAAAAAGCACCTTTATGTATGACTGTAACATTTCTGTCACAACGTTAAAACGCAAAAAGGAAAGAGTTTTTGATTTCGGGAAGTAGACCAGCGTACGAAACATTATCAAACAACTTTAGTACGCCAATAAAAACCACATTGCAATTCCTATCTTCTAAATTTAGATTAATGTAATTTACAAATCTGTAGGTGAATCTCTGAAGTTTTTGACATAACAACTTTTAGAATATTTCCATGTATAATCAGTAAGCTAATGAGCTTGTATAGCATTTTTTCTGCTGGGGTTTACCAAGATTTGGAAGCATGACTGCATTTGCGTATTTCCGTAATATGAGACAATGAGACAATTCGAGAGATTTAACATTTATTTAATTTACTTAATTTAATTTACTAATTTACTTACCTCTGTTTTAACTTTTGTTGGGAAGAAGAGTTTTGTAGATGGATTTATAGTCAAATGTCTTGGAACATTTCTGTCGTTTCTGGTGCAGCTTCGAAGGGTTCAAAGACTTCAAATAAGCACTCTGCAAAAACACCTCTGCTTTCTCTTTGTTTGAGCGAACCCATTCGCTATTTGATTTTTGAGTTGATGGTCACTTATATATTTTAGTTATTTGTATAGCGTGTTATTATTTATTATTCCTTGTTCGCTGTCAAACTCTTCTAGGTTGACATTTGTCACTTATTAGTTATTAAATATATAATATTAAATTATCAGTTGTACGAATATTTTTTATTTCCATCAGAGTTGACTTTCTTGGTGCTTTTTGTAAATATATTTAAGTTTATGTTTTCTGATGTTAAACTAGTATAAACGGGTTGGTTTATCATTACATTTCTTACAACAACTGGTAAATGGTTGAATGGTAAGTCATATTTTACTATACAGCTGTTTGTAGGAACACTACTATTTATGAAAGCCAAAAAATTTTTATCGGTTGTAAAACAATTGTAGTTATTATTTATTGACATTTTGTGGTAATTAGCCTAGAACCACGAAGGTATGTTTGCCATTCTAATTACTGCTGGCTATATATTTGTCGCCAATGATTAGAAATAATGTTTTATAGCTTCTATAAAAAAATATATGACATAGGCAGTAAATAGAATTTATACAAAAATTGTATAAAGAGGGAATATTTTATTGAATAGCGGCTCTTTGAATTTTAGAAGTTTAATATTTAGACAGCAGCTTCTTGTTGGTATAGATTAATAGAGTATAATAGTATTTCTTTGCATTTAAAAATGTTATTACTTTTTGTTTATTATATTAGTAATTTTTAAACTCGTATATTAACCGTTTGTGTCTGCGTTTTAATAATGTAATTTCTTAGAGATAACGTGTCTCCATATAATTTTTTTAAATTGTTTGACTAGTTTAGGTCTAAATAATTGTTTAAACTATTAAAATTAAAGAAAACTGTTTTTTTTTTATTTTTCCTTGTTAGTAAATTTTTGTAGACCTTATAGATTTTGTAATTTGATAGGTAAGCATCTGCACATAAAGGACATGGTATATCTATGGGTTTTTTTACATGTTTTTGTATCGTGTTATTCGCCACAATTAATATAGTAATATCATATAACGTGGTATACTTTTGAGTGATTATACATTTGTTACCTTATACTTTGAACTGTTTGACAATTTTTACTAGAATGTTTTATAGTTACTTTAGATAAATGTTTATATACCTTTGTAATTTAGAAAAAACGTTATTAGAGTTTTTTAATATTCCAATATAATATTAATAATTTTTTCAAATCTTTTGCACTGCCATTTCTAATTTAATTTTAATATCTTCTACTGATATATAGTGATGTAGGTTTCTAATGACTACCTTGTATGTTTAATGTACTTTTATTTAATACATGTTTTTCTGCTATGGGTGTGCCTTATTAGTTTTTTGTGTGTCGAGCGTGTTAATGTTAAGCTTATTTGTTAGTTAATGCTTTAGTGTACTAAACTTTTTCGTCATTTATTAAGCTAAACTATAAATTACAGCCTACAAGTTTATGTTATAGGTAAAAGTCTAGAAGTTTTCTACATAAAAGTTTTATTGTTTCTGATGATGACCGCGTCAGGTAATGGTTTTCTGTGTTGGAATAAAAGGTATCGCTATGTTTAGAATTATTTTGATTTTTCTATTTCTTTGCCATGTGCGATTTCTTTTTTCTATATCTATGCCGCCTTTATCATTATTATTATTATCATTGTTTACATATTGCTGATATCTTAACTTTGCTTTAAACTTGTATATTGTACAGCATAATTTTTTGTCACATCTATAATGTAAAAGACGTCATTTTGGGATTCAGATTTATCATTTCGAACAATTTACTATAAATTTTGAACAACTATTTTCAAAGTAAAATTATTAATCAGGAACTTACAGAAAATCTACTTTATAAGTATGATTATTATCACATGTATAATATGGTACAGATCTTTTCATTTTGTTTTCATTGATTATTAAAAAATTAAACTAAATAAAAAAGACGTATTTAAGATTGCAAATAAATCTTTAGAACTGATTTTTAAGGCTTTATTTTTACATATTCATATTTTTTTTTTGGATTGCGGATAAATCTTTAGTACTAAATTTTAAGGTACTTCAAGCATATTTTTTATAAGTTTGTTTTTCAATGACAATTTTGATCGTTTACCTATCAGCCATTTCATCTGTCTCACTTTCAGGTTTAGTTGGGTTTTTTTTTTGCTTTAATATGTTCCTTCCAATTTAGTTTTTGGTCGAGGTGTAGCCCTAAGTATTTGACTACAGGTTTTATTGGAATGGGTGAGTTATTAATCATCACTTGTGGGCATACACCTTTTCTTGTAGTAAAGGTTATCTGTGTAGATTTTTCATTGTTTACCTTAATTTTCCACTTTTTTAGCCACGTTTGGAGTGTCTGCAGGTAGCTTTGTAGTTTTTCCGAAGCATGAATAGGGTCTACATCAGAAGTCAGGATTGCCGTATCGTCAGCGAATGTGGCCATAGTGATATCATTGTTTACAGGTATATCCGCAGTAAAGACTAGGTAGAGGAACGGTCCAAGAACGCTACCTTGGGGGACACCAGAGCATACCGGATAAAGGTTAGATAGAAAGGCATTGACTTTAACTTGGAAGTAACGTTCATGGATGTAGGATTTGAGGATGAGGTATATTTGGCTGGGCAATGATCGTTTTAATTTGTATAAAAGACCTTCGTGCCAAACTTTGTCAAAGGCCTGTTGGACGTCAAGAAAGACTGAAGCACAACATTTCTTGTCTTCTAGGTTGTCTTTAATTGTATTGACTATTCTATGACATTGCTGAATAGTGGAGTACTTTTGTCGAAAACCATATTGATGCTCAGGGATTAGTTCATCAACGGTGTGCTTTCATGTATTCTATGGAGAAATAGTTTTTCAAAGATTTTAGATGCTGTTGGCAGAAGACTTATTGGCCGGTACGAGGTTGGTTCTGTAGGTGGTTTTCCCGACTTTACTATCATTATAATCTGTGCATACTTCCATTGGATTGGGAAGTAGCATAGACGCAGTATACTGTTATATATTGTGGTTAGAAGAACTACTGCCTTTTTAAGTAGATGTTTCAGAACTTCTCCGATTATTAGGTCGTAACCTGGTGCCTTGAATGGTTTAAGTTGTCGAATTTCTTTTAGAACCTCTGTAGGTGTGAATGGGTTGATTGGCAAGCATAACTGACAGGCTGCACTGAGATAGTTCTCTATTTCTTCGTCTTCTATATTATTACCTGGAAGTGAAGTAAACACAGATGCTAAATGTTTGACTAGTACTTCAGCCTTTTCTTCGTCAGACTGGGCCCAGTTTCGATCCAGTTTTCTTAGATGGGGATAGGAACTGTTGGTCGTTGAAGCTTTTTAGCCGCTTTCCAGAGCGAGAGGTCCGAAGGCGTTAGATTACTTAAGTAGAGGTTGAAAGTGTCGTTCCGGTTCTGCTGTAGGGCCTTTCTCAGTTTATGAGTTAGTCTATTGAGGCGAGTCTTATCGAGTGGATTTCTGGATCGGTGCCACTTGCTTCGTGCTCTTCTCTTCTAGATGACCATTTCTTTTATGTACAATGCTATATCAGTGGTGTGTGTGGTTTTGGTGATCGAGGGCGTGGATTTCCGGGCTGCACCTTGAATGACTGTCGTGAAATGTTGGATTACTTCTTCTATCTCAGTCGGTTCCTTAATCCGATAGTTTAGTTGAATGTTGGTATTTACCAAGTATTGGAATTGTTCCCAGTCAGTTCTTCTTGTGCATAGAGTCAAGAGTGGTTCTTTTGATATTGCGTGTTTACTTAGCGTTATTATAATAGCGCTATGATCAGAGCTCAAATCCAGACAAGATTCTATTTTATAGTAAATGTTAGAGATACCTTTAGTTATCGCAAAGTTAAGTAGATCTGGAAGTTTGTTCCTATCGGTAGGCCAATACGTGGGCTGCTCGGTAGATAACTGTCTTAAATTATTTTGTTGTATTGAGTCAAGTAAGTTGCACCATTTTGTCGTTATTAATCTAGACCCCCAGGACATATGCTTTGCATTCCAATCTCCCGCAACTAAGAATCGTGATCCAAGTGTCTCGAAGAGGTCGTTATATTTTTGAGTGAAGATTTGGTATCGCGGGGGGGGGGGTGAATAGATGGCAGCTACTACAAGGGGCCAGGAAAGAGTTTCTAGGTTTAGTAAGGTACCTTGTATTTTGGGTGTGATATAGAGTTGAAGAATTGCTGAACCTGGGTGGGCAGTGACATCTGGATGATGTGCAAAATATGTCGAGAAGTAAGGGATTTTGATTACTGTGCGATCAGTTGAGTGACTTTCAAAAATTAAAAGGATATCAATTTTATTATAATTAAGGAATAAGGTTATTTCTGGAATATGATTAGTTATGCCGTTGGCGTTCCAAGCGGCGATGCGTATTGAGGATGCCATTAGTGATTTATTTTTGATATGACGGGAGATAACATATTGAGGATCAAATAATTTTGGTTAAGGAGTTGATTGAAGAGGTTTTTAAATTCACCGAGGAAATTTGACATGAGAGTTGTAATATCTTGTTGTAAGGTTTCGTGCAGTAGGCTTTTGAATGTCCATACGCTTGACACCGCATGCATTGTATTATAGTATTTTTATGCTTTGGGGGTTCGACTTTGATTTTTGTGTTGTTGATATACTCGATGTCGTAAACTTCTTTGTTGTTATTTTGTGGCTCAAGGTCCACGAAGAAGAGTGGCAGGTGTTCTTTTGTTATTCTATGTCTAACATTGATTGCGTTTCACACTTTGTGTCCCTTTTTGGCTAACTCTTCTTGGATCATATTTACTTCTGTTGTGTGGTGTAAGCCTCTTATTACGATTCTGTATGCTCTGTCTTGCTTTAATTGGTACGTATGATGAATAATATTTTCATCTTTCATGTACTGTACTAGTTTGCTATAGGTGCTAGGTTCGTGAACATTGATTTTAACGGTATTATTTAGAAGGGATTTAGTGTGATAGGTTTCGTCGGCAGCTACAACCGCAAAGCTGTCAGTCATCTTTTTGTAATCTGCAACTGCGTATATATAGATAGGGGAATATCTGGGAATGTTATGTTGGCTGTTTGTTTTGTTATTAGAGTTGTCACTTGTTGGGTTATCGTCGGTTTGAAGTTGCGATAATGTTTGAAACCTATTTGATATTTGGGTTTGGGGCTCGTTTTCTAACTGTGTTTGAATTTTAGTTCGTTTTCTCTTATGAGTGATTACTTGCCAATCATGAGTTTTTTGATTGTTTTCATTTGTGCTATCATGTATCATTGTGTCATCTTCATCAGCTGTGTCGTCTTCATTGTTTCCGATTACACCATATCGATAAGGTGTCGAAGATGTATTAGTAGAGGTTGATGATGGGGCTAATCTCTGAGTGTAATTTGAATTACGTAGCAAGGTTGGTAGCGGTGGAAATTGGTTTATGGGGAGTTGGTTTTGGAGAAAGGGTTGCGGGTAATCGTTTTGTGGTATGTAGTTTATTTGTTGCGAATACGGTGCTTGCACTGCCATGTTTGTTGATAATACATTGTTCATAGTAGTTGTTGTAAAAACCGGGCCCGTTCCCGGTTGGGAACATTTCGTAAGTTACAGGTAAATTATTCCCGTTGCGAATTTGTTTTTAATTAGAATAAAAACGCCTACCTGTTCTATTGTTGTACGAATGCAAAAGTCTTTTTAAATTTACAGCACAGTCCTGCTAGTTTATAAAACACTTTAACGATACGACAGTATACAAAGCTTATAGGTCAACGTTTGCGCTGTGATAACGGAGCACACGCGTAGCGTCCGCACCGCTTCACTTGCTTGGGCCGACCTCAAGCATATTTTACATTCATTTTCGTTTCATTTTCAATTTTTTAAATTTGCTAGTTTGTGCTTTCTAGATCATCGTAAATACAAAAAAAACTCATGATAATAAACAAACCAATAACTCACAGATGTGATATACAGTTGAGTTCTCATTAGCTTATCACATGTAGGTTGCAAATTTTATTAATTAAAAAGAAACAAAAAGCGATAGCATTATTTATATTTATCTTTTTGTATTTTGCGGCTGTATTTAGAAGCAAAATAATGTCATACCGAAATCTCCACTTTTTTATGTTTTTTTTTATTTCATCGTTCTGCTACAAATGTCTCAATTTCGCACAGAATTTGACGCACATTCGCTGATACAAGTTGTCCTCGTTAACGCATGCTCATTACAATTTACTCTTAACAATTTTAAAGCTACACTGTGTTTGTACAAGTTGTTTTCATTATATTATCATTTGCTGATTAGTTTATAATAATAGTTTCCCGTAATAGGGCTTGAAGGCCCTTTGTGGTCGAAACAGGATATATCTGCTTCAATCTAGAGCTGATTAGTTTAATAATAAAAAAAATATTTTGGGGATGTCATCCCTCTGCAAGCTAATACAAACAAGAAATTTGTTTTGAAGTAAAGTGAGTATTTCACATGCTGTGTGGTATGTGGACCCATTTTTTTGACAGATCAAATCCTTATTTTTATAGAAAAAAGTTGTTTAGCATCTCCCGGTAACGTACATTATTGGTAGTAAAGGTGTTGTTAGCTTTGTCTGCAAAAAACTACGGGCTAGTATTTTTTTCAGACCACAATTCACACCAAACATGAATAGCAAGTAAATTTTCATTACACCAGATGCTAAAATTTTGACTTTTAAAAAACTTCATCGCCCAATATGAGTTGTATTTGCAAAAATCAGCATCCGCTGCTATGTTTTCTAAAACCCAGTTTACAAGTACACGGTTTTTCCTCATCAATTCTATGTAATTATAATTTAAAGTAAATGATAAAATATACATAAACTAACAAGCAATTTAATTCTAAGACACATGGCCTTATAAAACAAAATAAACTATCTTTAGTGCTTTATTATGCTTTTTACTACTTAGTATGGCCATATGCAGTAGACAATTTTCAACTATTTTCCACCTTATCAGTAATAATTACAATATCTACCAATACTGAAAATCTCTACGAATTATCAAGAAACTAATTTAACCAATAATCCACATCCTTTTAACATTTAATCAACCAATAGCCTTCAATAAAATTACTATCAACAATTATCTGACCCCCACAAAGTAAGGTAATTTTTTTAACACATATAAATTATTAAATAATAACGACTCTATAATAAAATACAGCGACAATAATAAAACATCTAAATATAAACACGAGTAGCAACTTATAAAAAAACAATGTGCAATAAATAAATATTTCTGAATCATCCTAGGTAATAACAATAAATCGGTTTGATTCGTTAAGAAACAAAATTAATATTGTAAAAAATACAAACAAAAACAAAGAATCCCTTAAAATATCTAAAGCTCAACAAAACATTCATTAGATTATAAATAAATAGCTAATAACCTGTCCACACTTACAGCAGAAAAATCATATCAATGTAAAGTTTTATGAAATTATACGACCAAACTAAATAACACATCTAAAAAATCAAAAAATAATTTGTTATAGTTAACAGATGAAACAGGATAGGACTTCTAAAGCAGTGATTTGCAAACGTGACATAAATAAATAATTTGAGGCAAAAGAACAGAGTTTGCAATACTATAAATATAAAACATGCAGAAAGCAAATTGGTTTTAATGTTTTATGTTGATTGTAACCCAGAACCAAATTAGAAGGAAATATATAATCTTTAATCTCTAAATCATATGCTCACTTTGAGAAAAGTTTCACATCGCCAAGTCTAAAAGATGCACAATCTACAGATTTGCAAAATACGAAAGGCAATTTAGGAAACCGTAAACCACTAAATTCAAAGCCATCTCATGTATGGCATAAGAGACAATCTTACATATGCAGACGCAATACAAGAAAATGCTATGCAGTTAATTTAAAAACAGCTGAATTTATTCAGAAAGTTTTCTGAATATAATTCAGTTTTTCCCATTCAAAACAATATAATTTTAAATATGCTGTTTACTGCCATTAGCAAATTAACTCGACATTACACATTTCTTGAACAAGAAAGCCAACCTGTCGGCCAGCGGACTTTAATAATGTGCTTGACTGAATTGACTTCTTTATACTTATGGGTATTTTATCAAACTACCCCATATTATTCATAGATCTGACGTTGGTTACATCTGAAACAGCCTGAAATGCTTTCCGAACTTGTATTGACCATCACCTAATCTTAATTTTAATGTCAAATATCTTGACAATTTTGATGTAGCAACCAACTACATAATTTATAAAATACAAAAAGCATCTCTAACATCTATTCCAGTAGCAATACGTTATGTAAATACTACAAGCAACATTTTACTATATATAAAAGAACTTGTTAGAATATGTAATTAAGAAATTAAAATAGACAGAAATGTATAGGGAATTAAAGGGTGTATTACAAGAAATTAGAAACGTCCCATTTAAAACTGTCGCCCACATCTCTCCGTTCAGAAACTAAGATAATAGCTAGGGAAGGACGGATCAGGAGAAAGTAACTATTTTTCAAAGCATTTATCAGCTGTCTTTAATTCCTCAACAAAACTACAATGATGACCAAAAAGTGAAAAATAGCATTGTCAATAAAATGAAACAAACAGTGCAAAGAGTGAAATAATTATTAAGGTCTTAGTTTCAAATTAATCGCACCCGTAACCTTTCAGAAGCTATTCAAGAAACGATAGTAGGTACTATATATGATAATATTCTTAGATTAACATAGTATCCGTTGACTTGGAAATTTGCACAACTCATAATGGTTTCGAAACCTGAAAAACCACCACGTAAAGCAGTATGCTAGTAGCCTACTTCCAAGCAAATATAAAATTTTTCAGAAACTAAAACGGAAGTGAACTTGGATTAAATAATTCTATCTAAACAGTTCGGTTTTCTAATACAACACACGACAATTCAAAAAAGTCTCAGAATAATATGCAAAATACTCTTGAAGAGAAGAAACTATAAATTCTCCCCTTTCTTAACACAACGCAAACTTTCGATCGCGTATGGCATGAGTTTACTATATAAACTAAAACTTATGTGATTCACTGCTACATTCAGTTAAAATTTAATTTAAAAATATTTAGTTATCATATCGTACAATCAGAATGACCACAAGTTAGTGTGCTAGGACTCTTCCCATAACTAATTTGTACCACTGACATTCCAACTATTTGAACTATCAAAATACTTACTTTCGCGGACGATCCTGCATTAATTGCTGTGCCCGAGAATTTACGGGTGGACTGCAATAATTTTAGCACCACTTGAACCTCCTTAAATCCTGGCTGAATAAATGGCGTATAATGATAAATCAACTAACACATTATGTTTAAAACTTTACGGATTGAATGCTCTGAAGTAACATTACCCGTCTCTCTGTAAAACAAACGATTAAATAATTAGGTTTAATACTCGGCCGAAGAGTGAAACTAAAAAACCCTATATAAATGACAAGAAAATTCAAATCAACATAAAAGTGCGACAAGTGAATTAGCTCATAGGCTGTACATTGAAGATTACGCCAAACAATAAAATTATACCATATAATTGTACATAGTACGTTCATAAATACTGTTACATACTAATTAAAGCTATAAAATAAAACGATTAACTGTTTTTGCACAATATTTTTAAGTTTCATTAAATGGTTATTGGTAAGTATAATCGGAACCAATTTATTCGAAATAATCACCTTAGTTCTACACAAGCTTTAAGACGTTTGGGCCACTTACCTATAGCAGCACGCATTACATCTATTGGAAAAGTATTTACTGCAGCCATCGGGGCTCACTTCCAACAATCAATATCGGGGTAACTTTTAGACAAACTGTGTACCCTAAAATTGGTCATAATTTGTAATCTAGTAGATTAGAATCGGAGCTGCCAGAAGGTTAATCTTCTACTGTTAGAAGATGAGGTACATTGTTGCTCAGCTAAGTTTGATTTAACTGTGCTTTGTGGCTGAGTGCGAAGTCTTGCTGAAAGATCCGAAATACACATAAAAAAAGAGTGTGATTCAGATGTTCCACCACCCCTTTCAAAACACTGTTGATGCACAACGGCCGCAGTTTTGACTCCTTTTCAGCAAAATAAATATCCGCCGCTCGATCATAACAAGCCAAATTATTACAGCTACTGATTGATGGCCTCTCTTAACACTTGGCAACAGTTGAAATGCTTCTTTGGACATCGTAGCGTATACCCTGTCATTTATTTTGTTGAAAGATTTTTCCACTGTAAAAATCTTTTCAACCATAAACAGATATGGCCAATGCGCATACTCAGTTAAAAACCTTTTTAGTTTTTTCTCCCAACTTTCTTTAAAGCATCTATCAGCAAATGCCCCTTACGTCTTTTGTAAACAGCTGGTACTAAGTCTTGCTCAACAATACGAGACATCGAAGTTTTGGAAATTTGCATCTCCCGAGACATAATCTTCCACTTACGATTAGGATTTCATTTAATTCAGGAACTTACGGCTTCGACTACCTGAACGATTCAAGCTGAATATGGTCTTTTAGATCTTGAATGATCCTCGACCCCTTCAGTCTTATGAAACAATTTGTATTCTAATACACAAACATACAGCTAATACTGAGAGGATGCAGAGTCTTAAAGATTACACTTTTTTTAGTTCCACGGTTATGATTACACGTTTGCCACTATACAACTTTAAGACTTTTGAATTGCTATATGTCACGGATATCTCTGGTAAGCAGTAGTCTTAAAGATGTAACACTATTATTTAGTTCCTACGGTTATGTAGTGCTAATTAACTAGTAAATACGGTTTTCTTTGTCACCTGTATTATATTAAACTAATTAACTTTAACTACGTTTGGTTGAATTGAAATATCTTCTATATAACAAGATCACGGATATTCTACTCTTGTGGTGTAGATATTAAAATAAGTAGGTTATATTTGTTGTAAACGTAATATTAGTTTTAGTGTAGTCTCTATTTAGACTAATTAACTAGTATTAAAATGTAGTTACTAAATTACTACTCTCGTTACCTGTATTATATTAAACTAATTAATTTTTTACTACGTTTGGTTGGATTGTAAATATACTTTCTTGTCCAATAAAAGAAATTATAATATTCTAAAAACGGTCTTGTGATTGCTATGATATTATAATATATAGACAAGGATGAGATAAAAATGCTGGTGTACCATGAGTAAACGTCAAAATTGTAGTTTTGCTGTAGTAGGGAAATCAATTTTGAAAAAAGAATTTAAAAGCTGTCCCAACACATTTTTTCTTAAGCTTGGGTAAGAGATTATCTTTTATAGCATTGCCGGCCTTAAAGGCGAAAGACTTGTATTTTCTTCTTTTATTTTTGTTTGTCCTACGCTAGCGTTTTCCACGCTTTGGTACTTTACTACTGTAGATCCACTTTCTCAACTCCACGTCCTTCTTGGGCATCCTTTTTTGGTTTTATGCCAGCTTAATAGTTCAATATGACTTTCAGGCAAATTTTGACATGTTCAAGCCACTGTAAACATTGCATTTTAACAATGATTGTTATATTTAGCTTATTAAAAATGTCCATAACTTGTTACCTTATACGCCCCCGCCATATCTATGTTATCTCTTCTTTATACCTTCTGAAGCATAATTCCAGTTTTCTCTCTACGTCTTTATTCAGGATCTATGTTTCGTATAAATACAATATTGTAGGTCAAATCACAATGTTATATACCTTTATATTTATGTTTTTAAATACTTCTTTCGATTTCAAAGTAGTTTTTAAGGCATTCAGATTTTTATTAATCTTTTATCAATTACTTCTAATTTTTTACTTTTGTTTGACAAAGTCACACCTAAATGCTCAAAACTTTTTACTAAAGGGTCTTCCAATAGGGACTTCCGAACTTTGACAGTTGATAGCGGCCTTATTGTTGAAGCTACATTTGTCGAATTAGCTGTCATTTATTCAGTCTGTTTTGCCAAATCACCATGGACAGATATAGCGTTCAACAACACGTGCAAATGATACAATTATTTTATCAAAATGGGTGTTCTGTTCGGGCGACGTTCCGCGGGCTTCGACCATTTTACAGTCGCCATAATCGCCCTACCGAGCGGACTATTCGCAGTGAGGTGGATAAATTTGAGTTCACTGGTTCAGTAAACAATCAACCAATACCCGTACGACGACGAAACGCAAGATCTGCCGAAAACATCGCCGCTGTCCGTGAGAGTGCGCAGGAGAATCTGAAGCAGTCGATTTCGCATCGCTCACAAGAACTCGGCCTTTTCCAGAGCACAACTTGACGAATTTTGCATCGTGACTCGAGCCTGCACCCGTACAAAATTCAAGTGACCCAGGAGCTGAAGGTAA
The DNA here is from genome assembly GCA_036346155.1 of Sinelater perroti. Lineage (NCBI taxonomy): Eukaryota > Metazoa > Arthropoda > Insecta > Coleoptera > Elateridae > Sinelater > Sinelater perroti. The sequence continues at coordinate 10,670,194 of JARFIY010000046.1, forward strand.
ACAACTATAGACAAATAACGTGTGTTCGCTAAATGGGCTTTAGAGCAGTTGGAAACTGACCCTAATTTTCATCGAAAAATCATATTCAACGTCAACAAACAAAATTGTCGAATTTGGGACGATTCCAATCCATATGAGATCCAAGAGCGTCCAATGTACCCCGAAAAAGTAGCTGTTTGGTGTGGATTTTGGGCTAGCGGCGTCATCGGTCCATATTTCTTTGGCCAGGCCATCACCGTCAACGGCGAGCGTTATAGGTCGTTGATTACCAACTTCTTTTGGCCTGAATTGGCTGACATGGACACCAACGACATGTGGTTTCAACAGAACGGCGCCACGTGCCACACAGCTCATACCACATTGGACATTCTGCACGAGCGATTCATCTCACGTGGAGGTGATGTGAACTGGCGACCGAGATCGTGCGATTTGACCCCGTTAAACTTTTTCTTGTGGGGTTTTCTTAAGTCGCAGGTCTATGCGAATAAGCCACAAAACACAGTGGCCCTCAAAGCCAACATAACCCATGCCATCGGTCAAATTCAGCCTGATTTATGCGTCAGAGTCTTGGAAAATTGACATTTCGGATGCACCACGCGAAGCGACATTTGCACGATGTTATATTCCATATATGGCATATATTTTAACGAATTATATTTCGATGATATCTCACACTTTGTTTTATTTAAATTTAAAGATAGGAAGCGCTTAATGAAAGACCCTTTATTTGAAAGCTGTATTCTTATCTTTCCATGCATATTATCTTGCGTTTTTAACCAACTAGATCATCAGTGCCTCTCATCGCTATATATCTTTATTTATTTCCATCCCACGTTTCTTTGTTCCAGTTCCCGAAAAACTTTTTTAAACTCACCAGATATATGGATAAGAAGCACTAAATAATCAGCATAGGCAATACATTGATGTTTATGATTCCTTTCAGTTATATTTTATGGTATGTATTATTTAATGGGAGTTTACATGTTTTCTTAGGAAAACTAAAGTATTCCAAAGCAATCTATGTCTTTCGGTTGTTATAATAAGTAATATACATAACATCATATTAATTTACAAAAGTTTGCTAATAGATGTTTTATTGCAAAAATTTGATCAATTACCAATTTAAAATTCTCTCGATAATCCTCCAAAATCTTTTATAGCATAATTTAGATTTGTCATCACGTAAAAATGTAGATAATTTATAACATATATTTTTGTTTAATTTTATTATCAAGATATTTTGTTAGAACACTTAAAATTGCGGCATTTTTAAAACTTAATTACTTTAATGTAATCCTATCTACCAAAATCTAACCAGAAATTGATAGCATTCTTAAAAAAATAATTGTAACTGATAATTTAAGTATTCTAAAAACTTAAGACATATAGCGGCATAAATTTACTTCGCCCAGACCAGGAATTAATCCCGGCAGCATTAAGAGAAGCAGAACATGGAAGTGCATTCCTGTGCCGCACTGTTTGTACTCAGAACACCGGTAGTATATCCACTGACAGGCCATCAAGCCAGCGGCGACGTGGGAGTCTTCGGATCGAGTCCATAAAGCGGCCGCACCCTCTTCACCGGCCGCGCTGCAAGAACCCCGGTCTTCCACCTACCTCGGCAGTAGCGGTTTTAAGGCGCTAGCTGATCACGCAGCAATAACGACAGCGGATCAAAAAGCAGACAAATTGCTGCTGACCTAGCCTACATCTATTTCGCCTGACGATTTACAAATTCGCATACGTGTACCTGTCCTTAATGTGCAGCTGGAGCTGCACTGACTGACTCAGTGCGGGATCAATGCAAGGAATGCCGGGCGGCTGTCCCACTTTCGAGGAAAGTCGCCGCGCCGTTTGTTCTTCCTATCTAATATTAGCTGCATAGTCAAAGTCATTGAGTAAGTGCGATTATTTTTATAAAATTGAATCTTAATTTACTAGACAAAAAATGCTGCATTAAAACAAAATAATTAATTCTGAAAAGCTTTTGTGTCTAATGTTATATTATTATAACATACTATTTAAATAAAAACCTCGGAGCCTGAACAAGTTGCAGCTTAGGGCGCCAGAATTAAGGAGGCAAAAAATTTTGAGTTGAGTAAACGAAGAAGAGAGATCAATCAGAATGATTGATCACCGTTCGCGCCATTTCTAGCGGTGCCCTTGAATACAAATTCCAGAACCTTCTGATTCATTCTAGAACCAGAGTGAAATGTTCTTTTAAGAGTTGCTGAAGTTGTGAAGTTTTTAGCTTCCGTGGATGTGAACTGCCAATTCAAGGCGGAAATCAAATATTAGACCCTGTAAGAAATAATAACTTTCAAGGCTGTGTTGAACTGATTTTAAATTAGATTCTTTTATAGCGAAACATAAAGCGAAATTGTGAAATAAAGAAAGAGGTGTTTTCTGATAATCATCAAGTACAATTGTCAACAAATGTATTATACAGTTAACAAATAAAGTTAAGACAGGGATTATCCAAGAGTTTGTAAATGTTAAGTAGACTCGACATCAGATATATCGTACACAGACCAACTAGATCTTGTGGTACACTATGTGTTATTTAGGAGAACTCTTGCTAAACGATTTATTTCTAACTGTGGCCAAGAAAGGTGACTAGATGATGACCATTGACCTTGTAGGTCTTGGTCTAAATAAATTTAGAGGATAAAGCTACGGCAATACCGGCAATATGTCTGAGTGCTATAAAGATCTTCAGGTTAGAATAAAAAAGGAAATTTTTTGACCAAATACATCACTCTTTACAACGGTTTGGCTTTGCAGCTGCGAGGCACAGCAACTGCCCTATTGATTGTTTTTTGCTTTAGAACGATAAATCTATAGCTTTTTCAATTTTTCAACCAAAATATCTTGCAGTCGTACTTTAAAAAGAACTTATTATCGTTAGAAACTTTGTTGCCCACCCAATGGAATTTCCATGCTGGTATTAGTCAGTTTTATACAAATATTACCAAAAGGTTCTCAATTCTGTGACTCATATTAGCCCTGATGGTGGTGAAACTAAACAGTATAAAGCAAATATGATATTAAAAATAGCATTAGTGGTATGTTTTTGAAACAGTGTTTTTTAAAATCTCAAGAAGAAAGTGAAACATTTCAAAAATAAAGGTCATTGCTCTATACATTACTTTAAAAGCTTTCACAAACACTTCTTGAAACAAAGCTAAAATGCAAGGCAAAATTGATAAGCAAAATTGACTTTTAAAAAACAGAGGAAGCTAAAAGTTTCTTTAGGTAAAAACATACATAAATATTACAGGTTTTCTGGACGACTGTCTTTTGCGATAGAAACATATTATACTGTAATTGATTTTCTGAAGTACAAAAAGAACAATTTATACAGAAATGTATATGTATGTCGGATTTCTACGGGAAATACCTCAAATGGAAAATGACAGAATACGACAAAATCAGTTTTTGAAAAATTGTGCTTCTGATTTAGACAAAAAACAGAAGTAATAAAATTATTGACAAATAAGATAAGAATATCAAACCAAAAAGTACCAGCGTGGTCCCGTGGTTGAGGGACGGGCTGCGATTCTGAGGGATCTGGGTTCATTCCCAGTGCTCTCTGATGACTGGCGAGTAGCTTGCTCAGTTACTAAAAATAATTGAGCATCTGTGTTTACTAGAACAAGGGGTAATAATGGCGATCGTCTTAGGCGCGGTTCTTGCCACATCGCCCCGCATCAGAGATGGTGCGCGACGACCGGGCAGAGAGAGCGAACGTATGAGAGCCTTAACCTCTCAGTTCGCAGGCCGTGTTCCCACGCGGGGCGTAGAGCCTTACCACTATTTATTATCAAACCAAAAACACAATTAAAACCACAAAAACTCCTAGTACTATTGAAGTTATAAAACGTAGAGTTGACTATTCCCAATACTGCCATCGTGCTACGACATTTTCAAGTATATCAGTTACTAATTGCACTGGAGAACGATTCTTTGCAGCTCTTAAGTAAATAAAAAACTTTTTGAAATCAATATTAAAACAAGAAAACATGACTAATTTTGCACTTTTATTTATCGAGAACGAGTTGCTGCAGTCTTTCTTTTGACGACAAAGCCCAGAGATTTGCTAATTCTAAGGTCAAGGAAAGAAATATTTTTCAAATAAAAATTTTTAAATAAAATAGACATGTGTCTTTATTTTTTTCTCTTTAATGTGCGAATGTATGACAATTTGAACGATTTAGGTTGGAACGCTTACTTCGAAAAATGTTGTTGAATAATTATAATTACTTCTGGCCAATAAACGTGTTGGTTATTGATGAATTCGCAAAACTTGTTTTGCTATCTAAAAATAACTTTGCAGTGTACAATTTTAAGAAAGTAAGTGAATTGTACAGTTTGTAAGTGATTCTAATAAATGAGGTAGACAAAAAAGTACAACTTTAAATAATTTACTAGTTGTTTTTATTCAGGATCGCATATTGTTAATAGCACGTTAACATATATTATTCTTAATCATTAACATATTTTATGTTAAAATGATACACAATATTTAAATAATAGATTATTTATTGAACTATACATATTACATAACAACATAAAGCAATTAACAATTCTGCCAATCTCTTTCTTTGGTTATCTTATGAAAGACATGTATGGTAACTGAGGCAACAATTTTTTTATTTTTAAAACACTACAGTTGTTTCCGCTCAATATAATACCTGTACGCTAACTGCTCGATATCTATTGCAAGATTTTTTATAAATTCTCCAACTTTACCTTCTCCAAAACAACTCCATGTACCATTCCACTATCTTCTCCTAAAGGAAAAGCACTGAAGGTGGTAAGCTTCATTTGCTAATTTTTGAACGATTACTTTACGTTTCGATCCCAGCTTCTCAAATTTGGATTTTTTAGTCTACAACAAAGAATGTTATCGTTCTATAAACCAACGTTTATAGGCATGTACTCATTCAATTTCGTCCGTTTATTTCAATCTGTAATATTTTTCCGGGCAACACAATGTCTGAATTTAACAGCATTTAATCAACTTTTGTTAGTGTTTGCGCCAATAAACCTTTTACAATTTTCCTTAACTTCTGCGGCAATAACAAGTGCTGCAATGTATGTTTTCTTTAATAATGGTAGTTTGTATAATTGACACGGAAACTCTTTATTAAAGGACAAACCACTATTCTTTTCATATATTTTACATTTACAATTATATACGATCAAGCAGTTTAATGATGCTCATCATTACCCATGGCACTAAGAAGTGACTCAATGCGTATAACATTCTGACAAAAATGCAACCCCCTCCTTACTTAATGTGTGATTTTAAGCGTTTAACATTTTAATTAATTGTTTAGCGATACGCAGACCTTTTTTATGTTAATTAAAAATCTCAATAGAAAGATTAGACTTATATCATTTTAGTTAACCTCAGATTAGCTCCGAGGTATTTGTTATTATGTACTCGTATACAGTGTCTTAATGAAAATATTACAACACATTACATACACTCAAGCTTTTATTATAGCACTTCTTCAATGTTTATAAAAGAAACAATTATCTATGTAATGCTTGAGTTTTACACATTTTTTTACTTTACAAAAGAGGTAATGTAAAAGCAAACAAAACAATATGAATGAAGAGAATAAAGAGACTAAAATGTATTAATTTAAATATTTAGAGAGATTATTAGTTAAAAATTGTAGCGTTTATAAAATCGGTTATCCTACTGACCCAGTTGTTCGTTTATCTAATTTATATATATAAATGTTTTATGTGAGTTCTTATTACTACTCCATAATTATATATCAGTTTTATGTTTTTGTGGTTCTAATAAAGCACCGATAATTCTAATTCAGTAATAGAATAATGTTATTATGCCCAGAAGCAGTATCAAAAATAAAATAAATTTGTACTATCCTGAAGTCGACATCGAGATTTCACTGAATATAACCTGACAAGTTAAATTTTGTCAACGTATCTTACTAGTAGCAGATGTCCCAAGCCTACATACGGTAGTAAATGCCAGACCGTTACCAAAAATAACGAACGCAGAATAACTACATAATAAATGGGATTCGTGACTAACCGCCGGATACAATCTCAAAGAAAAAGAAACGAAGAAATTAGAGAAGAACTATAAATATTCAACATTATAGACAAAATAAAAGACTACAGACAGCAATACAAAGAACATTTAGAACAAATGAAAAACAACAGGCTACCCAAAATATACTAGAGATATAGAGCAAAAGAAAGACGAAGCTTGGGAAGATCCAAAAAGAGATGGAAGGAACAAGTATAAAAATACAGAATCGTAGTGTCACAACGAATTGTATCCAAAGCATGATAAAGACGAAGAAGAAGAATAAAAAGATCTTACTAGATCTTACAAATCTTTTTCTAGTTGTAAGTAGCGAACTAAAAATCAGAACTATATTAAAAAGCTTTCGGAATTATTACTAGGAGGTTGCTCTTTTTCGAAATGTGTTATGTGATAGGGAGACAACTCTTAAATAAATTGACTGTTAATATTAAATTAATTTATCAAACAGCTTTTAGAATCATTCAAATTGAACAAGTCTACGAAATGGTTTTGTTAGGTCACCATATAAAGATTCGTGAAAGAAGCTGTAACATATCTTATAAAGAAGTAGTACATATATTGAACATAATAAATTGTATCTAAACAAACTCTCTGCAAAATAAATTTACATAATTAAGAGCAAAAATCACTTAAAAAATTTAATTTCGAGAAATCATTTATAATCTTCGATGAGATATCAATACACTCAAAAACTAAAATACAATTAAAAAAGTTGGACACAGCAAATTACTAGTATAAGTACTTTAGTAATGGCCGATGAATTATCTTAAAGAAAAGTTTATTACTGAAAAATATTAGGTAATATTTTTAGCTAAGCTGAAAGCAGTAGTTCAGGAGAAACATCCCGAAACTGTCAAAAATTAAATAATTTTTTACTGTGGCAGTCTACTGATCTTTCAACAAAAGGCAATAAAATTTAAGTTTTTTTTTCACCAACTTCATCGATTGGCAAATCTTGTTGAAGAAAGATTTTAAAAACGCCGCTACACAACATTCTTTTTTTGACTTGACAAACTTTTTATTGCATTTGGCTGCACGGTTTTAAATATAAGCTGCTTAAAGCAAATTTACCCACCTACCTACAAGCTATCATTTTCTCTTTTCTTAATAAACGCAGCTTCTGTGTTTCAATACATAACGCACTATTGCCAAATAAAGAAATAGGATCTGGAGTACCACAAGGTAGTGTGTTAGACCCTCTTTTGTTTAACATATACATACATTATATTAAAACCAACGCAGCAAACTTAACGATGTTTGCAAATGATACTGTGCTACTTATCCAAGAAGAATACCTAAGTTCAGCAATTTTAAAATTATAAAAATCTGCAGACTCTACAAACAAGTAGTTAAACACCTAGAATCTTCAAATTAACCATAATAAGAGCGTGGCAAAAATATTTGTTTTACGTAAAATACAAAATCCTACATCGATCAACATTAACAATACCACAATTTTTTAGAAAAATCAGGACAAACCTGTAAAGTATTTTGGCATTTACCTTAATACTAAATTAACATAGAAGCTGCATATTCTACAAAAACTAATCCAAGGATAAACAAGGCTCTCTCAAGATTTTCAAATAATAAACAGAAAGTCAACGTTACAAACGTAATGCGCGTTCTTAGTATACAAATCACTAATAAGATCAACGATCATATATACCAGAATGATATCGGGAAATTCTACAACATACCATTTAAACAATATTTAAGTGCTTCAAAAAAGTAGCTGTGGATGCCGCTTGGTTCATAACAAATGACCAGCTACACAGAAAACTGAAATGGTAAAAAAATATATTGAATCAACTACCAAAAAATTTCTTCGGAACATCGCTAAATTGCTAAATTATATAATTTGAGTTAACGCCCTATCCACACAAGACTAAACGCGACCTTCTGCAAAATATCTTCTCGGAGCAACCTGAGCGAAGCTACAATTACAATTGTGTAACTATGGGGCAAACAAGACCCTTCACGCCATTATTTTATTGTATTTTAGTAATTATTATTGCTTTCCTTTTACTGTTAACTCTCCCATGTAGAACACGTTTTTGTTGATCTGGTAAATACATATATTAAAAAATAATTTAAGTTCTAAATCGTACATTCACTTTATTGACCTAACTTAACTTTTTAAATTTTTATTTAAAATGATTGACACTCTCTTGAAATTCCGGTTGTGTTAAATATTGAAATACACGATCAATGCCTGTATGAATACATGGTCATGGTGCCACGTAATGCCACCAGACTGCTTTGGCAAAACGTATAGAAGGAAAGATAGTAAGTCATTCGGTAAAGTTGCGAGTGCAATTGGGAATAAAATGGAAAACCACAGAATTAGATAATCAAAGTCATTGATGGATGAAGTGGTTTTTTTTTTAAAGTAGAGAATGGCTGCTTCGAACATCAATACGATACTAGTAGACTTGTGTTGAAATATAACACCAAATCTCAAAACTGTATTTGGCTGGATATTGGAGTTTAAGGAAGGCAACAACCACGCAGAGAAACGCAAAAGCAGCGGATGTCCAGAAAATGCGCGTAGTCACATATTATTTAGGGTGCACGGACTTATTAATAGCAAATGGGCGAACACATTTCGATACATTAATGGCTGCAACAAATTTGTCTCACACCATTATCGTAAAGAATTAAAGAGGTCAAGGATTTGCACAGAATTGGTTTCCTAAACTTTCTCTGCTCAGAAGAAGCAAAAGCATATGGGGATATGCCAATAGTTGCTGCAGCTTTACAGCGTAGATCCAAAGACGTCCTTTGAATGTTTGGCCAAAGCGTACGATTCATGGTTTTGGCATGCGATTCTGTAAAAGAAACGCCAATCTATAGTGTGGCAGCTCATTGAAAACTCTCATTTTAATAAACGTCAAGCGAAATTGTTTCGGCCAAATCAAATACGGATTGTCTTTTGAAGTCAGAATTCTGCTGCGAGTTATTAAAGTTACTCTGTCGACGTATTTAACAACCGGAAAAAGCTATGAAAAATGGAGACGCGGCGTGTTGCTTTAACATGACAAGGCAACACCACAACGCTTCCATCGTATAGGCTCTCGAGTCCACTCTGCTGCGCCATGCTCCATATTCTTACGCCAAGCCACTATACTTTGGTTGGCACAATAAAGAAGCAGTACACGATATAAAATTCTTCTCTAACTACGAGCTTCAGGCGACTGTCCACAACATCTCTAATAAAATGTGTTTAAATTCAAAAGGTGAAAAATAAAATACATATTAAATTATGTTTGTTCTGCTTTTATTGTCATGCAGCAAACTTTTCAATCTCTTCTCGTATATCACATTTTATTTATCTTATTATTATTATTTATAATAAATAAACAATACTCTCTATCTATTAAAAGCACCGACAATAATAATTTTTCTATTAAAATTAAAATACTGTACGCAGGTATAAATATCGAAAGTTCAACAAACCATCTGTTACAAATTGCTACACAAATTAGGACTGGTCGGTTTTTGTTTGCAGTAAGCACGATTCCGGCAAGCACTTTTCTGCAGGAAGTGGGTTTCCTGCACTCCTCTAATTAAATTCAATTAAACAGTTCAGTTCGTATTTACCTTAACATTTCCTCAAACCTGTCAGTTTTGCAACAATGTTGTACTGACAGTGTTCCCACATATGTATTTACTGGAAACTATAAAATTATAACAATATTTTATAATTGTAAGCCTTGTTGAAACAAATATGCAATTAATTGTTTCCTTTAGCATAAATATAGAAAGCAATATAATAGCCAAATTTAATAGCTTAATAAATCATTTCTTTAAATGTCTTGGGCTATTTGTTTTATAAGTAATATAATTGAGTAAATTTAAATTTTAATGTCGTGATTATTTATGTACGACTTTAATTTTGAACTTCTTTATTCCTCAATTTTTAGGGTATTTAAATTTCCTGTAGCTTTTCTTTTATTATGGCACTTGTTATAAATGCATTCCCTTTATTCTACATTTCTATAGTCTATTGCGTTGAAAATGACGATACACATAAAATTAACAAAAAAAATTACACGCGAGTAAATAAGTTATATCACTTTTGTACCTCTAGATATTCTAGATATACTGTGGGCTCACTGCGTGAATGCAATGAACCAGAGAAGCGCGGGGTGCATGTTAATCGATAGTGTCTTTTGGGGATGTAGTGGTTATGGGCTGCAATGTTAACGCGAGGATTAATCGGCCTATACTTCTTTGAAGATGAAAAGAGCCACGCGTGAACAGTGACTTCAGAACGTTATGAAGAAATGCTAAACAGTTTCTTAGCACCTAAACTGCAAAATTTTGCTGACTATAGTAAAAGAAAAAGCCAGCGTGGTCCCGTGGTTGAGGGACGGGCTGCGATTCTGAGTTCATTCCCGGTGCTCCCTGATGAGTAGCGGGTGGCCTACTCAGTTACTAAAAATAATTGAGCATCTGTGTTTACTAGAACAAGGGGTAATAATGGCAATCGTCTTAGGCGCGGTGCTTGCCACATCGCCCCGCATCAGAGTTGATGCCTTAACCTCTCAGTTCGTAGGCCGTGCTCCCACGCGGGGCGTACAGCTTTACCATTATTATAATCAAAGAACATAGTTTCAATAGGATGGAGCAACATCGCACACTTCTAACATGTCTTTGCCACGAGTTCGTAAAATTTCCCCCCAAACACTAATTTCTAGAAGAGGTGAAATAAACTGCTCAAATTTGACTTCAATAGATTTTTTTGTGGAGGTATCTTGAACCAAGCGTATACAACAGTGGTCTGTCAAGAAATGGCTGCCGCGCAGTGCTCAGAAAAGTTGCTTCTCGTTTAAAAGTGTCGTGGGTATGCAGGATCATATTTAGATAATGTTACTTTAAAAAATAATTTCCGAAACATGTATTTTAATAACAAATAAGAGTTTTTGTAATATACTTGTTTTGTTTTTTTATAACTACCTTAAAAAACTTTCTTTTTGGATACCTTATACAAACAAGGTGGCAGTGATAAGAATTGTATTAAGTTAAAAAATTCTTGAAAATTAACTCCAACCTGCAACATCAATATTTTTTGCTTAGACTCTGAATATATTTTGTTTACTTTTCAATTTTGTTATGTTTTTTTATAATTTTCAATTATGTTTTTATTTTCATTAGCGAAGAAGTGCTGCCACTGGCTTCTGATTTTTTTATTAATTACCTAACTTGCAACGTTTTAAATGTTTACGCTCACTAGTAGATTTCTTGTATAAGGCAAAACGGCATTGTTAAGTTAAAATATTGTATATTCTATTTATTTAAGTACACGTGTTACTATGGAGATTTGAACTGAATTATTCTGTTTTTATTTTTTGCCGTCTACGATTTTCGGCAATAGCGAAATGTTTCTGGAATTTTTAAAAATTCAAAATATAGGTATAAGAGATTAAAGATATATCCAAGATATAAAAAATCAAAGGATATGTGTTATGTAAATAACGTGTTAAGGAGTTTATCCAGTAAAATCTTTAGAGGTTGGGCGACCTTAGTTTTTAAACTTTTAATATTTGCAGGCTACAGTAGAGATTCGGTGGTCATTAAGTTTGTCACGGTGTTTATTGGCTTTTTCCTGGTTGATTTCGCCTACATATATTTTTGAGATCTTTGTGATGTGAATATGTTCAACTTTCTGATGCATCACCACAGCACTATACTAAAGCTTATCCATATTTTCGTAGACTGCTGCCGGGATACAGTGTAGCACGCGTTCAGCGTTACGCAAAAATACACTAACGACTGTTGTTATACATTTTGTTACGTCAACATAATGTCAACGCCCATTATAACAATACACCAGAGTTTTTTTTTTAGAGAATTTATTGCAGATTTACAATTTACTCCGTCTACAGAGTAATAAGTAAATAATGTGACGGTGTTGATAAATGTCATGAGTTGGGCTCCATCCACTGATGGGTCTCCAAGATTCACTCGACGAGATCTTCAGGCCACTGCGTTTTGAGTCTCCGATTTGCGGGTTGAAGGTTGTAGAGGTTGGCGATGAGTTGATTGGTGTGGTTCCATGTGCGATCTCGGCTAGTGCGAGCTGCAGTTTTGATGACATCTTTGATGAAGGAAATTCTGAGATCGTGGTGCAGAGTTTGGTTACTGATGTACCATTGAGCGTTTGCCAGAGTACGTATAGTCTTCGACTGAAAGGACTGTAGAATCTTGGTATTGGAGGGTTTGCTACATCCCCAGAGCTCGATCCCGTAGGTCCATACTGGCATCAAGATGGTTTTATACAGTAAAATTTTATTTTCGATGCTTAGTTGTGATTTACGCCCGATGAGCCAATATAAATTTTTTGTTTTCAAATTTAGTTGCTGCCGTTTGGCTTCTATATAGGGTTTCCATGTCAGCTTTTGCTCAAGGTGGAGTCCTAGGTATTTAACCTCAGTTTTTATGGGAATGGGGTGATTATAAATAGTAACCTGTGGACAGGTGGAGCGTTTTGTAGTGAATGTGATTTGGGTGGATGTTTCACTATTTACTTTGATTCTCCAGCGATCTAGCCAAGTTTGTATGAGGTTTAGGTGTAGTTGCAGCTTCTCGGATGCCCGGTTAGGATTAGTATCAGATGTCAATATGGCAGTATCATCTGCAAATGTGGCAATTAAGATAGTGTATGTAGTGGTAACATCTTCGGTATACAGGGGTACAAAAAGGGTCCAAGGACACTGCCTTGTGGAACTCCAGAGTTAAGGGAGTGGTAGGATGATAGCGAGTTGTCAACTTGAACCTGGAAGTGTCGTTCATTTAAGTAGGATTTTAAGAGAAGATAAATTTGATGAAGTAACATTCTTTTTATTTTATATAGTAGTCCTGTGTGCCATACCTTGTCGAAAGCCTGCTGCACATCTAAAAACACTGACGCACACATATTCTTCCCTTCCAGATTTTCTTTGATATAGTTAACTATCCTATGGCATTGTTGAATGGTTGAATGCCCTCACGGAAAGCCAAACTGATGGGACGGTATTAGTTCATCTGGTTGTGTTATTTCATTGATTCTGTATAGCAGTAATCTTTCAAATAATTTTGATAATAGTAGCAACAGACTTATCGGCCGATATGAAGTGGTTTCATGTGGAGGTTTTCCAGGTCTAGCAATCATGATTATTTTAGCGTATTTTCACTGAGTAGGGTAGTGAGAAATGGCAAGCATGCGATTAAAAATCGTTGTGATGAGTACTACTGCTTTTTTCGGAAGGTGTTTTAGTACTTCCCCTACTACAAGGTCGTAGCCCGGGGCTTTATACGAGCTGGTTAATTTAATTTCTCTATATACTTCTGCTGGTGAAACGGGACTCACGGGTAGGAATAATTGGCCAGGCGCGCATAAATATTCTTCTATTTCTGCATCAAAGTTTTGGTCATTAGATGTCAGTGGTGTAAAGACTTGGGCAAGGTTTACTCCAAAGGTGTGTGCTTTTTCTTCGTTTGATCTAGCCCAGCTATGGTCAGGTTTTCTTAGTGGTGGAACTAGAGTAGTAGGTCTCTTGAGTCTTTTTGTAGCTTTCCAGATAGAATAATCTACTGGAGATAGGCTAGAGATATAATGCCCGAATGTTGCATTTCTGTTTTCATGTAGAGCTTCGTGAAGACGGTGGGTTAAATTATTTAAGATGGTCTTGTCTCGAGGGTTTCTGGTCCTTTGCCATTTTCCACGAGCTCTGCGTTTTTCTATGTCGAGCTGCCTGATATGTAGGAGTATGTTATATGTTACTGAATCGTTTTTGTGTTCAGTCGGTGTAGCTTCCTAGGATGCCTTTTGGATTAGGTTTCTGAGGTACTCCACGGTTTCATCAATTTCGTATGCATTTTGTGGGCTAAGCTAATATTACAGTTGATGTGGTGTTGGAATTGCTCCCAATCGGTTTCAGCTGTACAAAGTTTTGGTATCGGGGTTTTATAAATAACATTTGTACTCAAAGTAATTATTGTTGCACTGTGGTCTGAAAATAAATCAAAGTTGCTTTCAATTTTGTTGTACACATCAGGAATATCTCTGGTAACTGCGAAATCAAGCAGGTTGGGAATTTTATTTAGATCTGACGGCCAGTAGGTCGGTTCGCCGGTAAATATATATTTCAGATTTTGTTGCTGTATGGTTTTAAAGAGTGCTCGTCCTTTGGGTGTAATCAACCTGGATCCCCAGGTAGTGTGTTTGGCATTCCAGTCACCTGCTACAAGGAAGCGGGGTCCTATTGATAGTAGAAATTCTTGATATTCTTCAATTGAAATGATGTGCCTAGGGGGACAATAGATGGCTCCGACAATTAATGGCCAGGGGAATAAATTTATTTTTATCAAAGCGCTTTTGATTTTGTTAGTTGTATAAGGTGGTAGCGGGTAGTGGTCTATTGCTGTTCTGATTATGATTGCTGAACCTGCGTGTGCTGTTCCGTCCGGGTGATTTCCGTAATATATAGAGTAATATGGAATTTTTATAACTGTATTTAGTGTACAATGGCTCTCCGCTATCAGCAGAACGTCGATTTTATTGATATTTAAAAATAGAGTGACTTCATGTATATGGTTTTTCAGCCCGTTTGAATTCCATTCCGCTATTCTTATCGAAGTAGTCATTATTGGGTTACTTTATTAATGACTGCGGAAAACATAGATAAAATTGAGTGTACATATTTTTGAATTCGTTTAAGAAGGTGTTTAATTTATCGGCTATATCGTCATTACTATCAGTTTTTCTTGCAGCTACTTGTGAATAACTTGGGTATCTCTGAGAGGGATTTTGTAAGATTTGCTGGCTAGTTGGTAAACTTATTACTGGGTTTATTTTATTTGGTGTTCTTATAATGGGTTGCTTAGATGTAGTTCGAGTTTTTAAGTCTCTATAGACCGTGCATACTTTATAATTGGCGCCGCACAAAGCACACGTAGCAGAAGTATTCTTAGATTTGCTGCAGGTTTTGCTATCATGCCGTTGTCCACATTTTACGCAGTAGTAGGGCTTGCTGCAGTATGTCTTGGAGTGGCCATAGGCTTGACGTCGTGTACATTGTACTATATTGTTTTTAATGCGCGGTGCATCTACTCTTATTTTTGAATTTTGTAAAAACTCGACTTTGTAGGTTTCTTTATTATTTGGTTTTGGTTCGAGGTCGATGAAAAACATTGGCAACGGTTGTTTAGTTACTCTATGCCTGATATTCATGATGTTCCTTACCGAGTGACCTAATTCTTGAAGCTCAATCTTTATGTCTTGGACATTAATTGAATGATGAAGGTCTCATATGACCACCCGGTAGGCGCGTTCTTCTTTGATTTGATAGGTGTGGTGGACTATATTTTCTTCTAATAAATGTGAGATTAGTTTTCTGTATGCGTCGATAGTATTGGTATTTATCTTAACTGTATTGTTTGATAACGCTTTAGAGTAGAATCTTTCTTCTTCAATGACTTTGTTTAGGTTATCAGTCAGGGCTTTAAAGTCTGTAACACCGTAAATATTTACTGGTGGGGGGTTATGGTTCGGTAGTTGAGATTTTGTTTGGGTTTCACTGTTATCATTTGGGTTGTTATTTTCTTCATGTTCATTGAATACTTGAAATCTATTTGCCGTGTTTATTGTGGGAGCGTTTTCGTCAGTGTGTGTTAGTCGCATTCGTTTTCTCTTCTTAGTAATGGTTTCCCACGAGTGTTTTTTATTATTGTCCTCTTGGTTTGTTATCATTGTTTCGTTATCGTCGGTTTCGCTATTGTGGTTAGTTTGTGAAGATTGTATGAATACACCAGAGTGAGGCAGAATCCGTGACGGGTAAACAGCTTTATCGAGGGCACGATTCCCGCAAAAATTTTTAAGGTTTGACTTCCAAAAGATGAAGGAGTTGTCGTAGAAATGTGATTTTTTTGCATGCGAATACTTTCAGATTCCCTTGCCATTATGGAGAGTAAACGAATTTTTTCATTGATTTTGGTTTCGGATATATACCTTCTCGGCTACCCTGCATAAGACGCACGAACAATTTATTTATAAACAAAAGTGCCCATTTTATGTCCCATAACTTGACAAAGAAGACATTTTTCCATCTGTCGTTTTGAAAATATAAGCAAAAAATTACATTTTTTAAATATAGGGCTGTTTTTCTGCAGGGAGTAAAGGCATAAGTTATTTTTCTGCGGTCGATCAGATGACGCCGTTTTAGTAGAATTAAATAAATCTAAAACCGCACCTTGTTATCAATTGCTGTTTCCGAAGTTCCAAATTTTTTTTTCACCTTTGAGCACCTTTTTGGCCATGAAGGAATCAGGGTGGCTAGGTTTATTTTCTTTAACATGACTGAAATATAAAGCCATGGTGGTCAAATAGTTGTTATTACTATTCCAATTGCTTTTTCAAGAAGTAACTTAGAAAGAACAACAGAGACATATTAAATAAAGAAGTTCACGGGTTTTAGAAAAAAGTACAATACTACAGAACACCCTCATACAATTAAGAAAATTGATTGAAAACCAATTATGTAAATAAGGCTTAACAACTTGAGGTTTGCTAACGAGATTATGATATTTGTATAAGAGAAAGTAGTAGAAAGAATATTTAAGACTGTGTTATAGGCTGTTGACGGGAGATGGTGTAACAGAGTGCTACATAAAAGTCGTTAGATGGCAGCAGTGGTAATGATTGTTACAGAAAGTTCTCATCATTACCATTCTTTATAGTAACCAAGCGTTGCTGGCTGTATTTTTTAGTACTGGTTTAATTATTGTTTTGTTATATAAATAATTTGTTTTTGATGACAAAATGTGATTATCTGACAACTAGTTTATTAACTATCGAAAGCGTGCTAATACTTAACTGGTAGTTAATGACATAACAATCCCGTCTGTGTGTGTGTCCGTTATCATGATAACTCAAAAAACTAAAGTTCGATTTTCACCTAAATCGGGCAATTTTTTTCCATTGTGTTAGTTGAAGCTTTTGATAGTTGCAAATTTGGGTTTATACCCTTCTCGTTTCTTTAAATTTCAAATCTATTTGTTGTTTTTTTCTTTTTGAATTTTTCCAGTTTAGTTTCAAAGTAAAGTGCTAAATAAATAACTGTGTTTTGACGAAGAAAAAAGTGGTGTGTGTAAATTTCGATTTGACTGAAATACACTTGAAGGTTGGATGAAGCTATATTAGGGTCTGCGTTGCTCAAGAAGTACATAGCTGTATCTCTGTAAAAATTGCTATTTCTGTATTTCTGGTGGTTGGTACGCCGGATATGTAAAGTATATGTAAAGTATGTATAAAAATGAATCAAATATGTGCTTTTGAGGTTCTCTTGAGTGGATGAGATAACTACTGGTACTTCTGTGTAGATCCTTGTTTCAAATTCGTGTCTGAGAAAGTTCGGTTTATTTGGCGTAATGAACCGAGATGCCATATTTTATCAAAAGCTTGGTTTATATCAAGGAAGGCTTCGTTAATTATCTTAATTATAATCCCCAACAATAGTTCAACAAAGTCGAGTGTGCGTCTGAAACTAAATTGGTAATTCTATAAACTGCCATACGATATATCTTCGATACTTTTGAGAGCAAGTCTTTGATATTATTGGCAACAAATCGATCTGACGGTAACTACAAACGTTTTCCTAGAAACATAATAATGTGAGCTGTTTTTAATGCTTTTGGTCAGTGGTGTAGTTTGTGTACTACGTTAAATGTATACAGTAACTTTGCTATACTATTCTTTGGTAGTTCTTTCAGTATTTTTGGTTTAATAAGATCGACTCCTAAAGCTTTCTTTAAGTTTACTGATTTTATTTTACTCATTATCTCTTTAGGAATAAGTAGCTTGATGTGTTGTAAATAAATCTTGTTCTATTTTGTGATCATAAGTAGTATCAAGTTGAATTTGGTGTGGTATGAATAATTTTGAAAAGTATTCTGCAAAAAGTTTTACTTTTTCCTTAACCCTCTTTATTTACGAGTCCTGAAGAGTTGTTTATCTACATATTAGAAGAGCTTTTATAGTTTGTTTGTCACTATTTTTAATTAATTTGCAGACGGAAAATCTTGTATATTTAGATTGAAGTTGTTTTTTTTTGAGGAAACTGTTTCTCATTTCTTGTAATTTCAATTTTAATTTGATCCTCATAAAATTTTATTACCTTCTGCTGTCTAGTATGTATGTTTCTTGCTATATTGCTATACACTTTTTAAGCTTTTGTATGTGGGTGGCTTGGATGATTGCTTGTTTGATTGTATTATTTGTCTCGGCTTTTATATATTTTGGTTATTGTAGTCTAATTTATTGGTTTGTGTGATTTTGGATTATTGACCTAGAAGTATGTTTTAGAAGTCTGCTGTTTAAGACTGTAACCTAATAGAAGATAAAAGTTGAAAGTTGGAAAAAATGTCCGTATAATCCAAAGAAATAGCGTTCGTGATAAAGAGGCCTAGCAAGTCGGGTACTTTATCTGGATTAGTAGGCCAGTAAGTTGGTGAACTCGTTGGTATGTAGGAGTAATTATTTTCTTTTATGATTTTACTAGTCACCTTCCTTTTCTTCTCATTTGGTAACCCCTATAAAATGTGTCTGCTGTTATAATCTTCTTTGGCTATAAACTTGACCACAATGTTTGAACAATTTGAAGTCTTCCGTTTTTGCTCAAAACAGATAGCTGTAATTGTGACATCATTTGGAACGCTTCTGATATTTATTGATATGACAATTCTAGGGACGTTAGCCATTTTCAATTTATTTTGTTCATTAGTTTTAAAGGGAGCCATGGTATTTTGTTGCAGTAATAAGTTGAATAGGCATCTCTTGCATTCTGCCTGGTAATGTCGGAGTACTTTTGCTGGTTTAGATTTGCACTAGAGGTTTGTTTGATCCATACGTGTAGTTAATTTTTTCTTTTACGGTAGTGTTTGGGACCTTAATAATTAGCAGAGTGGTTTCCTCTACATGTTGTACATTTGGCACATGTTTCCGTTGTTTTGGCTTTGATGACATTTTCAAAAGTTTAGCTCTTCACTCGGGGTCTCAATCTGCCTACTCCCCAAGGTAAGCTAAGAGTCTTTGAGTAAGACTTTGATCGCGTTATTTGCAAGTGCTTTTGCATGGTGCTGTTCCACTTATAGTATAGTTTTGGTATGCTTCGCCATAGAGTTCTGATTTTTTACGCCGTGTATAAATATTGAGAGCGGAGGTGTTGTTGCTTTTACTTTGCTAAGTTATTCTCTTTTGGGACTTTGTTTTCTTAGTCCAATGGGGCGAAACGGTTTTTGGATATTTTCTATGAAATAATATGTTATGCGCTGTTAAATTTTCTTCTTTTTTGTGCATAGGTTTGCCTATCATTTGCCAGTTTTTTTTTTGATTTCGTTAAATATCTACCTCTTTTTCGTTTGTAGAGAACATTTGCAATAGTTGTAAAGTGTCATCTCTATTTGACTATTTGTTTGTTAGTGTATTTGTTGTAGGAATGTGGGTGCTTGTTGCAATAGTAATGTTTGCTGCGGTGCTGACAAATTATAATTACAGAGCATTTGCTGCCCTAGAGTAAACTCTTGAGTTTGGTGTTGTATATTTGGGTTATTTATTATGATTTGGCATTGCTTGTTCACATACCTTTTTTTATATTTACTTTTCAGTTATAGTTTGTTTGTACCGTGTATATAACAGTATTTATAAATAAATAGATAAGTATAACTATTGGCTAACTGCTTTGTGTTTATCATGCGCAATAAGATAAATATTCAATTTATTTTTTTACGCTTAGGTAGAACCGTTTACGCTTAAAATCCCAAACATCAATTAAGAAGTCACTTAAAACTTTTTTCACGGTATCTGAAAGATGATTTTATTTTGAGTTCAGTTATTTCAGGTCTGATAAAAAAGCTACTTAAAAGTTAATAATCTACAAAATATTTATTTATAATTTATTTGTAGTAAAGAAAAGTATCAGTTAAGGATAGATAAATGGTGATTAAAATTTATGAAATCTAGTATGAAGAATGTCAAATGTATGAAGTGAAAAAAATGAAAGCTGTAAGCCTTATTATTTAATAATAAGTAATATGCTCTATTGTAATGCTAGGCAAGAAAACTTAGTTTATAATTCCAGTTCGTTTTATTTTGACATTTAATTTTTGCAAAAAATTTTATTTTTATATTTAAATTGATTTAATTGAAACAGAAAGAAAATTAATTTCTTACGTCAAGGAGTTGTCTTCATTTCACTCACTTACATGAACTTTGTAACTCTTTAGTAACGACGTAAAGTTTTTGTATGGATGAGTGACGTTTTTACTTATAATCACGTAAAGTTAGAAACAAACGGTATGCAAATGATAAAAATTATAAATTGGCAATTTTGTTAATGAGTTGATGATGTGGTATGAGCTCCTTTTTTTACAGGAGTAACAATTGGTTACATATCTATGGAATATGCGAAGAAAAACAAAGCAAAACTTTCAGATCTGCATTATAATGGAGAATATTTTATTTTAATGTATCACGTAACACAAAATTTTAAAATTTTACTAATGATAACTGAGTGTAGAGGAGCAGATGATATTTGGAGACCTAATTGGATAAATTTTAATCTTAAGTACATTTAAGATTAAGTTCAGAAAATGCTTTTGTCGTTGAAATAGATGCGAAGGCTTTCACGACCGGTGTTATGTTGTTGGGGCGTGGTTGACGTCACCGGGATGGTAGATGACGTGATCGGGCTAGCTGCTGACGTCAATCGAGACGTTGCAGGTAGTATTTCTGACGTCACTCGCTTTTTCGCCGTATCGCGATATGGCTAAGATACGTCGATGACACCTTTGTAATATGGAGACACGGAAAGGAGACCCTATTACAATTTCTTATGCATCTGAATTCCATACACCCAAGCATACAGTTTACCATGGAACTGGAATCGGAAGATAGGATTGCTTTCTTAGACGTACAGGTGTTGAGATTGGAGAATGGACATTTACAACACACAGTGTATGGAATACCCACGCATACGGACAGATACCTTCATAAGCAGTCGAATCACCATCCAAGTCAAAAAAGAACGGTTGTGTTAGATCGAGCACGACGTATATGCCAACCAGAGTTTTTCGATAAAAAACTCACATTTAGAACAGGTCTTACAATGGAATGGCTACTCGAGGACGGAGATAAACAGAGCAATGAAACCCAACAAATGTGCAGGAAAAACGCAACCAAAATCGGCTACGGTAGGCAAAGCTTTTTTACCTTACATCAACAGGGTTACGGGTCGGATAAAAAAAATCCTCAGCTAACACAAGGTGGAAACCATCTATACTACCACCACCAAGATACGGGATTTGCTTAGACCAGCCAAAGATACAAGAAACCCACAGGATACACCAGGGGTATACTGCATACCTTGCTCATGTAAGCAAGTTTACATTGGGACCACGGGCCGAACGATTACTACCAGGATAAAGGAACACAAACGTCATCTACGTATTAATCAACCCGATAAATGAGCAGTCGCTGAACATGCTTTGGAAAATCCTAACCACGAGATAGAATTTGGGCAAACACAAGTTTTACACAATAGTAGGAATTACTACCTGAGATTAAACAGAGAGGCGGCGGAAATTTATAAATATAAAAATAATTTTAACAGGGACGACGGATTTAATCTACCTAGGTCTTGGTTTGTCGCTCTCAAGGGGCAAAAAACAGACCGCGATACGGCGAAAGAGCGAGTGACGTGAGAAATACTACCTGCAACGTCCCAATTGACGTCGCAGCTAGCCCGATCACGTCATGTACCATCCCGGTGACGTCAACCACGCCCCCCCAACACCATCCCTACCATACTCGCACGAGACAGTCATTTAATTTTTGGAAGATTTTCTCCTAAACATGTCTGCCGCAGTTGTAGACGAAACGTCAAGAGTTTCTGAACTCCAACCACGGCCTTATAACCCGAGAACCAACCATACGATGCACCACTTTTGTCGTTGAGTATATACTTCTTCTTAAACTGCTATATCCATATATCAAATAGTAAATTAAGCTTTTCTAATCATCTGCCTAACTACTTACCCTGTGTAGGATGGTTATAATCATTTTTTTTCTGAAAAAAATTTAGGTTGCTTCATAGTAATTATCATTATTTTTCACAAAGTCAAGCTCCAAAAACCCCAAAAATTATTTACGCTCTTATAGAGTCTTCCAAATAATTACACTACTGATTGAAAAGTAGTTTTTCAAGTCTTTTAATTTGCTTTTTCAGTACCAAAATTTTAAAAAAAATATTTACTGCTAATATTAATTACTTTTTAGATATGGTGTGGAAACATTATTTAGAAGAGAATGTTAACATGGCCCGATGGCCATTGAGAGCAAGCTGCTCAGGAAGTAATAAAATCAGGTGTTTTATGACTTAATTGAATGCATCAATCGACATAAAACGTTTTTAATGTACCTTATAAAGTGTATTAACCCTTTCAAGATTAACGGGACAATATATCCCAAGACAAATTTTATTTGTATTGATGATGTGTACGCTCTTAAATATGCATATATAAATGTCAGTTCAGTGTTTTCATTATCTACGTCACCTACTAGTTTATTGTTTACAAGCATAGCAAACTCCCCGATGCATATCGGTTATTTATTGATGTTTTCGAGTGTTTATTAAAAAAATTCTATCCTGTTTGTTTTACGGAACTAACTAACGGAACTAAGTAGAGGAGAGGAGGGTATTATGAAGACTCGCATGATGCAGTGCAGTAAGAGTTGACCGCTTGTTGTCGTACCATTCGCTACAGAAAAATGTGTGTTTTGTGATTTTCAGGAGTTTTTGTAGGTAAGTTTTCAAACATTTTAACCTACTAGTACACATGTGACTTGAACATTGATGTTAAACATAATATACACTAAAATAAAAGTAGTTTGTCATACTGTAGTCGTTTTTCAGCTGAAAATGTTTTGTCTATCAGTTTAAAGGTTTATTTTTCAAGATGGCATGTCGGGTATTATGGAATATTAGGTATTTCATAATATCATATATATATATATATATATATATATATATATATATATATATATATATATATATATATATATATATATATATATATATATATATATATATATATATATATATATTTAAAAGTATAGTATTCCATATAATCTGACAAAATATACTGAGTAAAAATAAAGTTAAAAAATGAGTTTTGAGTATAATATTGACAGCTAAACAATAATTATTAATTATATAAGTACTAATATAGCCTAATTTCAAACCGAAGTAAATTTTTTGATAGCTAAATCTATTGTAATGTAAACAAACCATAATTTTTCTGCTATTTGATAATTAGTCTATAGCCTAGACCTACAAATCATTTGTTTTCAGATGTTTTTTGTCTATTTAAACCTAACCCCCCTTCTTTTAATTGCAAGAGTTTTAAATAGTTTCCGTTTTTTCAGATATGCCTAGAAATAAGAAAAATAAGGGAAAGAAGCGAAAGCTTTGGTGTAAGACGCAGATGGCTAAGGCTATAGAAGCTGAAAAAATAGGATACTTTAAGGCGTCCAAGGAATTCCAGGTTCCCAGAACGTCTCTCTTCCGCCTTATCAACAGTAAAGAGAAAAATGCAAGGGTAGCAGCCTTAACTACTCTTGGCCAGTTTTTCCTAAAGAACTAGAAAACAAGTTACAAAAATATTTAGTCGAGATGTCTGCAGTCTTGACTGTCAACTTGCGGTTTGCAATAATATACTCCATCCATTTAAGGACCCAACTGCTAGCAAAGATTGGTTCTACGCTTTTATGAAAAGGACCCCGAAATTTTCAGTTTGTAAACCTATGGGTACATCTTTTGCCAGAGCCAGAGGATTTAATAAAAAAGAAGTAAACAAGTTTTTGGACCTGATCGATATTGTTTTCAAAAAACACAACTATCCTCTTAATAGAATATTTAATGTAAACTGGTTTGTCTGTGGTTCAAAGTAAAGTTCCTCATGTAGTAGACCTAAAATAAAAGCGACAAATTGGGTCCCTTCAGCTGGAAGAGGTTCTCTCGTTACCATCGTTCCTTGTATGAGTACAGGAGGGTGAGTTTGTCCCGCCTCTTGTGATATTCCCGAGGAAGAACATAAATAAACAGCTTATTAGGAGTGCCCCACCAGAGACCATCACATCGTGCCACCCGTCTGGTTGAATACAGACAAACATTTTTACTAAATGGTTTAAACATTTCATTCCTGTAACAAACCCTCAGTTGAGTCACCTGTCCTGCTTCTCCTTGACGGGCACATAACGCACAAGCATAACATTGACGTAACTAATTTAGGAAGGGAAAGTCATGTTACAATTTTTTGTCTACCTTCCACTGTTCACATAAAATCTAACCCTTGAATAAAACCTTTATGGGTCCATTAAAGTCTCACTACAGTGAGTAAGTGAGATCTTTTTTAAGGCATAGCTCAAAGTCTTTGAGTATTTTTGATATTATGGAACTGTTTGGCAGCGCCTACCTTAAAGTACATCATGGGGACATAGCAGTAAACGGCTTCAAAGTGACTGGTATTTATCCTATCAATAGAAATGTTTTTAGCAGTAAAGATTTTATTGCTTTTACACCCTCTGTTTCTAGGCCTCAGACTATGAGACCAACAAATGACCATTTTCCATGTTCGTCTAAAAACTCTAATTTACCTCAACCCTGTTCTTCCAAGAGTAATAATAGAGTTTTCCCTGATACGTCTAAGTTAACAAATTTTGTCCTGCCCCCAAAAAAGCAGAAATCAAACAGAGGCAGAAAAGCTGAATCTTTTTCTATAATAACCTATTCCCGATATAAAAAAGTGTTAGAGAGTAAACTGACAGAAAGAAAGAACCACAAAAGCTTTAAACAACAAAGGAAACCAAACAGTCAAAGATTTTCTGTTAAGAAATTAAACTTAGACAGACCTTCTAGACCTGCACCTACTAGAGATGGCTTCAGTATTAGCAGCGATGAATCGTTCCATTCTGATGTATCTATCATCTGTAATGGACTTCATGCCGTCAACTAAAGAACCGGAAAACAAAGACACTGAATATATTTTCTGTAACGGAAAATTCTCCGAAGATTAACGAGGGGAAATTTGAATTCAATACTTCAGCTGTTCTCTGTGGGCTCACCTTGACTATACTGGAGCAAAGAAAGTCATATGTGTGACGTTTGTGTGATACTTTTGTAACAGTGTATCTATTAGTTCGAATACATAACATCAACAGACTTTATCTTTGAGATTATCTATACCACAGAGTCTATTTTATTTTTTTTAACTCAGTTGAAAATTCTTGACCAAAAGCTGTACGAACTTTTACTAAAGTAGTAGTGGTAGAAATCCAGATTTGGCCAATTTACTTGCAGGAATCGTATAAGAGTGAAAATAATGCTTGACATAATAATGACAATATGTTAAATATTTTAGCTCTCAATTTAATTCTTCTGCTAGGGCTACAGGTCTGAACCATACAAATAATCAATCCACAAAATTAAAGGTATTTCTGAAGTTTTTTCTAAATAATTTATACATGTTCGCCAACTAAAGACTAGATATTTTTAATAAAAAAATTAAAAATTAAATAAAATTAACCGACTATCCTGAAATTATAACGGTGACTAAAGCTGGCCAAAAAATCTTTCTATGGGGAATATTGCAACTAAAATTATAATGCACAATTATTACAAATTTTATTTATTTGTAGCATATACAGGCAATGTAGGCCTTTAGCTATTCCTTAACACTTTACTTAAACATAAAATACATTTTCTACCTTAGCTTTGAATTTAATCCGTTTACATAACATGTAATTAATAATTGACATCAGATAACCAAACATAAAAGTACTCTTAACAAGATATAATGTCTTTCCATTTCCTTCAATCTATTGCTAGGGTCCTCCAATTTCTGATCCTTTTTTCTGCAAGGTCATTTTCCACCGCCTGATTCTATCTTATTCTCGGCCTACCTTTCCCTCTTATCCCCTCTGGTGCTCTCCAGGCCACATTCTTCCACATTTCTGTCATCCTTCATTCTTACCAAATGCCCTAACCATTGTAGTCTTCTATTCTTCACGACGTCTCCTACTGATTTTTCCCCATACATATCATATAGTTCCATATTCATTCTTCTTTTCCAGCCCATTATTGTCTTTTTCCCGCCCAGTATCTTTTTAGGATTTTTCTCTCCCAGGTTTCTATTTTCGCTGGATTTTTTTTCTGGTTCATGGCCCATGTTTCGCATCCATAGGTTAGCGTTGGCCTTAATATTGACTTATAAATCCTAAATTTTGTGTTTCTGGATAACCCCTTTGCTCTTAATATTTTATACAGCCCTCCTGCGCATTTGTTTCCTTTGGCTATTCTTAGATCCACTTCCTTTTCTTCTTCAATTTTATTGGACACCAATACACCTAGATACATGTAGTTCTCTACTTCTTCAAAAGCTACAACCCCCACATTTCTCTTTGTTTTTGAGATGCATAGATTTTTTGTATCTTTGTAACCTTTTTTGAACTTAAGCTCCATATATTTTGTTTTGTCTTTATTAAACTGGAGTCCCATTGTTTCAGCAGAATCCGTCAGTTGTTTTGTGACCTCTTCTAGTTCTTTTGTACCACGTCAGCGTAAGCAAGACACTGATGGCTTTTGTATTTATTCCGCTCTTTCTAATTACCGCTTCTATTGCTAGGTTAAACAGCACGCATGATAGAGGGTCGCCTTGTCTTAATCCTTTTTCTATTTTGAATTCTGCGCTAAGGTTTGTACCACTCTTGACAGCTGCGACTGTGTCTTTTAGTGTCATCCTTATTAATCTGATTAATTTAGCCGGTATTTTTAGTTCTTCTAGCGCTTTCATTAACTGCTTCCTGTTTATATTATCATATGCGTCCTTGAAGTCAATGAATAGCATATGTGTTGCAACGTTCAGCCGTTCAGGATTTACTTTAGCATAAAGATTTGGTCTTTTGTGGATCTGTTTTGTCTAAAACCCTCTTGGTACTCCCCTAGCTCGGCTTCCGCGTATTCTTCCAATCTTCTCTTTATTATTGTGGCCAATACATTATACATGACATCTAAGAGTTTTATTCCCCTGTAATTCTCGCAAACCCTCTTGTCACCCTTTTTGTAAATTGGCAGGATTATCGCCATATATATATATATATATATATATATATATATATATATATATCCATTGGATGAGACATTAGTCCTGGTCGACTCAGACTATTAAGTCCTTTAGTCACTTCCAGTTTAATCTTCTGGGAATAGTGGGGTCAACGTACATATAAGGTGTTGTCATGTCCCACGCGAATAAAGTAATAGGAAGTTACTAAGTGACGGATGACGTCGATTACATTACGAATTCATAGTTATGTCTGGTTTGATACGTACCATGACGTATCAATAATCAAACGGAGTCTTTTGGACTAAAGTAGTTGAAGAATTTTAATATTAAACATTATTTGCTACAGCCCCACAGTTAAACCCCATATATCCAAATTGTCCTGAGTGTGACTTTATAGAAAAGCAACTTGTCTAATAAGCCAGTATATTTGTTCAGTTTTAGGTGAAGATGTTTACGCTTAGCTTTATTTGGAGTACTCAGTCAGTTTCTGATCTAGATGTAGTCTGAGGTATTTAACCTCTGATTTTACTGAGATAGTAGCCTTATTAATCGTAACAGGTGTGCATACACTGCGCTTGTTTATAAATATGATTTGTGCAGATTTAGCGGTATTGTGATAATTTTCGACTTATCAAAACATTCTTGGAGAAAATTAAGATGACTTTTAAGGTTACGCAGCCGTATCGCCAGTTGGAATTTTGATTTTATCTGTTATTAGAACATCTGCCATATAAATTAAGGACAAAAGAAGTTTGGCAACTCTGCCTTGAGATATTTTCGCTTTAATGGGACAATAATTAGAAATTACATTATCGATCTTAACCTGGAAATTTTTACAAAGACTTTTTTTAATAACAAACCATTGTAGCAGACCTGATCGAAAACCTGTTTTATGTCCAAGAAGTCCAATATACGAGTATCTCTAGTATTTTAGTAATAATTTTATGTCTCTGCTGTATCATTGGATGGTTTTTGCGAAAGCCAAATTAATGTAACGGGATTATATACCTTAAGTCAACCGAGTTCTTAATTCTGCACAGGAATAGCCTTTTGAAGATTTTGGACAAAATTGAAAAGAGACTAATTGACCTATAAGATGATGTTTTCGTGACTATTTTACTGAGTTTGGATATCATTATATTTTGGGCAAATTTTCATTGCGATAGAAAATAACATAAACATAGCGAACAGTTATAAATAGTAGTGAGAATTACCAGGATTTTCTTTGGTATGTTGCATAAAGGTTTTATGGAGCTTCATGGAGACTTATGTGTAGTATTTTATGTCGTACTTCGAAAGGAGGTTTAGTTTCAGTGGTAGAGAAAGTTGGCAAGTGCATTTAGAAAATCGGCTACATCTTCGTCATGTGTATTATCATTTAGCTGAGCTGAGGTAAAAACATTAACAAAATGTTCATCAAAACCTTTATTCTGACGATATCTATCATAATCCGTGTTTCATCGCTTTTTTAGTAGGAGATATTGGAATATTTATTAGTTCGAACGTTTTAGTAGCTCATATCGAGTGATCATCCATCGATAAGCTTTGTGAGGTAATTTTTAAAGATTCTAATTCTAACATTACGTAAGGCTGCTTGTAATTGCTGAATGAGCCTGTTTTTAATAAGTTCTACCCTCTCCATTACAAGTTCTCAACCATACTTTACGTGGTAATATCTTCACTTTTATAACGGTATTTGATGTGATGTGGAATATGTAGGGTTGTAGTGTTCGTGGATAAATTAAAATGTATGAATTCGCAAGCTGCACTCTTTTAGAGTTGAGTGAGATATTGAGTTGCCACCTTGAGCTTCTGAAGTTTCTTGATTCTGATTTGTAGATTTGTGCGCTCATCTAGCAGTTCACTAAATAGTTGTAAATTTGTGTGTAGAGAGCAGACTTTTGGGGATTTTTTAGTTATTACTGTGGAGCTTAGAATTAAGATCAAGAATAAATGTCAGCTGTTTATTAGATTCAATGCTGAGTTAAGAATTAAATATTCTTTTAGTTATTGCAAAATCAATTATTTTATAGTGGTCGTTGGGTCAGTATGTAGACGAATTGGTTATGCCATAATTAAGATTTAAGTTCTAGATAAAGAGTTACGTCCTTTTATAGTTGTAAGTTGTGATCCGAAAATTGTATGCTTAGCATTGTAGTCGCCACCGATGACAAATTTATGACCGAGGTGCTAAACCAACTTTGTGTACTGTTGAAATGTCATGGAAGGCTGGAATATTTAAGGATGGAAACTCTTTTTTAGATATATTATTGTGCTTTAGAGTTTATTGATTCGAAATAGTTCAGCTGTGTAATATTTTGGAATACTTTTTATAATGTGCCGTTCAAATGATTTGAAAGATGATTCAAGTAATGTGGAACTTCAATTACGGTTCTGAAATTAACAATACATCTATTTTTTATGCATGTAGAAAAGCTCTTATTTATTCTGGAGTAATATATACAATGATGACGCCATTTTTAAGTGAATTGATTAGGTGTGAAAGTATTTTGAGTTGCCGAGAGAGCAGACAGAACAATTATTAGAACAATCATCTATGTGAATTGTGTCTCATTTTTTGTTGTTCTCTGTAAGCCGAGCAACCTTTATAGCTAGATGATTTTGTTTGTATAAAGCACATTTAGCTAGGATAGAAAGAGGTTCCTTGCAAGCGCTAGTGTTATACCATTTTACATATACGAATGATTTAGTGCAATACAATTTAAGTATGGTCATATTGTAGTATAATATTTTTGTTCTGGCTGCTTCAATTGCAGTTTTGGTGTTGCTTAAGTATGTGATATTAAACATCTCTTTGTTTATTTTTTTTGTTCAAGGTTTTTTTTTTTGCGGCAGTCTTCTTTTAGTTGACATGTGTGAAGAACAATGTTGTTGTCTCTCAGGTTTTAAGATAATTTTTGGTAAGCATCAGACTCAATAACATTAACATTGAACGTATTGTTGGTTAGCGCTTTGTTATAAAACTGTTTCTTTTCTAAAATATTTTGTCATTTTGTTATAATTAAATACATTTTTATATGAAGATAGGAGGTGGTGCCTGTTTTTTAGGTTCTTTGCTGCTGAATACTACTGGTGTGTTGCGTGTTAGTATCAGTTTGTTGCATTTCTTTGGTATGCATTGGAATAACTTGGGCTGACTTACATCGGCTATGAATTTAAATTGCTTGATTACAGGTTGAGTAACTTGCGATATAAAATTTTGTTTTCGTGCTGCTGAAGGGTAGCAGAAAGCGGGGAGTACATTTGACCCTTACTTTGGGGGTGATGTTATTGTTGATACATCATGACTGAATGCGTTGGTTAGTTGATCCGAGTATGCGCTTAGAACAGCAAATATTATGTTTTACGCTACAAAAGTCAAGCGATCGCTTTAACAAACTTAATAATACTTTCTATAGGGGATTAGCGCAAACATATTTGCATGCGTTTAAAAGAATGTTGATTTCTTAATATTTATGTAAAAAAGAAATATCTCAATATTGCAAATATTACTCAATTCAAAATTTTAACCATTATTATAGGTCTATATAAAGGTAATGTTTTATAGAATATTTTTGAAAAAAAAACCTCGATTAAAATATCTTCTAATATTACTTTAACCTTCTTTTTCTTCTCGTAGCATCTTCTTATCAGAAGAGTCGTGATCATCATGGTTTATTATTTATTATATTTTTGAGGATGTTTTTCCATTTTGGTCGGGCCTGAGCGTCATGATTGATTTGTTTAATTGGCTTTCCTATTGCCGTTTTAACCGTGATCTGATTATAATGCTCTGTCCATGCGCATTTATATTTCTGTCTTTGTCTTACACTCTGACGTAGCAGTTATTCGTATTCTAAGCTTAGCAAGTTTATTTTTTAATTCTTTATATCTACCTTCGGTTCCTAACATTTTTAATGGCTACTTAATATTAACTATAAGTGCCATTTCTTTAAGAAAATCATTGAA
This sequence comes from Sinelater perroti, assembly GCA_036346155.1. NCBI lineage: Eukaryota > Metazoa > Arthropoda > Insecta > Coleoptera > Elateridae > Sinelater > Sinelater perroti. The sequence continues at coordinate 10,701,410 of JARFIY010000046.1, forward strand.
AAAGCTATTAAATGCTCATTATAACAAAAATAATACTTATCAAAATTACAAGAATTTTGATACTCTGGTCACAAAATTATTTTTAATAAAATAAAGCTTAAATATGTAAATTAAACTTCTTTATTGTAATGTAGTCAAATAATTGAAACAAAAACGTTATATTACTAAGAATAATTTAAAAATTATATACCCAGTATATAGGTTTTATGGTATATAGATTTTCAGATGAGTTGTAATCTTAGAAACCTATAAATCTATAAAAATTGTGTCCAAATTTGTATACAAATGCAATCAGTAAGCAAGAAAAATGAATTATTTTTTATAATTTGTAAATTTCCTAATTTTCTTTTCCAAATTTCTTTTACAATTTGCAAAACTGATTTTACCATACAAAAATCTCTTAGACGAATGTAAGTTCTAGTACATGCCATGCACAGCACCACTTCATAAGGTATTAAAGTTAATAATTTGTCATGGGTGATTTGTGCTAATTGAGAAAATATCTTCTTCTCTGCTGATAGAGAGCTACCATGCATTTTCTGGAACACATATTCTAAAAGCTGGGCCATTTGTATCATTGCATCACTAGGATACAATAAGCCACCTCTAGAAAGAGAGTCAATCCATTTAAAAGAGCAAGATGTTGAAGACTTTGGAAAATCTCTTGTTCCTAATGATTGGTGTTTGTTCCGAAATTAGTAGGAAACATAGCCTGCTATATATTTTAATGCTTCTTGATTAATAGTTTCTTTAATTGCAAAAACTTTAAAAGACTGAACTAGATTATCAGTCTCAGAAGAAGTACACCAATCCTCTTCGAATTTCACAGTTATGCAAGGTTCGAGTTCGACAAAGGTATGCTGCAAAATTTCTTCAGTCAACTCCTCTTTATTTACTGGTGATGTACCTGAAGACATAAATTTTTTAACAAGTTTTCTGAAACACATACGTCTTCATTGTCTTTATTTGCAGTTAATGCCACCAAACAATCTTCATGTGTTTCTTCTGTGTTTCTTTTTTCCGCGAAGATTGCTGAAGAATGCTTACCCAAAATGTACTATCTTAAACGGTATTTGAAATCGAGTGGTGTTGGGTGATCGCTGGGGCCGCCCATACCTCTTATATAAGAAAAAAATTTTCTATAATGTCCTGGTTTAATTTAGAAGTAATAATATAATTAATCTCATACTTGCTTTGATAATTAAACATTTGTATAATGGATTTATTATTATGGAGAATACCTTTCTGATGAAATTGAACAAGTGTTTTATGTTTTCCCACAACTGTTTTTGAAATTAATGAGGAGACTTCATTGAGAAGGTAAATTTGTTCATCCGTTCGAGAGTAGCTATTACATCCAGGATGTGATCCAAATATTGATTTTGAATTAAATAAATCAAACCAGTCATTTATGAGTTTTACAAATGTAGATGCCATTTTCCAGTTTAAGTTTAGTAACAAACCTTTTTCACCACGATATTCAATGGCTTTTGATACAGTACCAGACAGTAACTGAGCTTCAGGCAAAACTTTTTGCCTTTGTGAGCCCTTCAAAGTTAAATGATACTCAGAAATCTTATGCGCTAGTGTTAATTCTGTTGTTGAACAGTCAGTACAGATTCAAAAATTGATTTACCAATAAATATCCCATTAATAATCAATACACTATCAACAAAGTGATTTCCAATCAGTTTCAACAAGTGCACATCAGCGAACATGAATATTTTTAAGTCGGAATTTTCTGGATGTTTAAAAACAATTTTTATCAAAGCCAACTTCGAAAGTAGACCAGCATTTCATGTTGCTTGCACCCATATTGCATGTAACTGCAACTACAATATAGCTTGCTTCATATAGTTTAGAAATTATAGATTTCAATGTATGCCCATCCATGGATTTATCAAACATATAAAAAAGTAGCTGTTTCCACCTTCCAGTTAAACCACGTGACCTGACAACTTGGCATGATTTATGTAGACCAAGTTTTTTTCTGATTTCTTATCAATGCCAATTTTATTTGATGTGTAAACTTCATCAAAAGTAAGAACTGTTAAAAGTTCTTCCTTCTTCAAACCATGTGCTTTAGCTTTCATAAGATTAATGACATCCATTAAAATACCTTTTGTCTATCTAATAAAGAAGCCCACCTTCGTAATGTAGATAAACCAGGAAGAGGATAATTATTTTCTCTTAAATATCTATAGGCCTTCGGGCTTACACTACGTAATGATATTGCTGCAGTAATATCATCACAAGACCATCTAATTTTTTTGCCTGGATTCATTAATGCTTTTATCTGACCTTTACTAAAGCAGCCTTTTAAAATGTTTAAATATTTTTCCTTTTCCTCCTTAAGTGACTGTTTGGAGTTCTTTAATATTTGAAGTTTTTCACACAAAAGCTTTTCATTCTGCTTTTCCAATATAGTTATTTTATTTCTTAAGGCAGAAATCTCTTCTTCATGGGAACTGCTAATGAACAAATCAATTAAAATTATTTTGCAAATAAATAAAAAGCCCAACTAATCTTACGTTTGTGACAAAGTTTGGCACTGCTCGAAAACTGCAAATTCTGTGTCTCCATTAGTGAATTCCATCTTTTGTTTTTCAACACCTGAGTCAGTTTCACGTAATATTGTACTGATTTTCTCTCTTTCTTTTCTTTTGTTTAACCCCTTGTTTCGCATATCAACAATTTTCTCTTCTTGTTGTGCTGCTGCCAATGATGAGTTTGATATGGCATGTGGCTTGAGGTTTCGAATATTCTTGGGTAAATAATTTAAAAGTTGATGTTTGAATGAGATTTCAAAGCATTCCTTCTCAAAATGCAGAGAACATATCTAACCTACAATTTATAAACATTATAATGACAATGTAAAAATATTTGCGAGTTACCATTTTTTATATTAAATTTATCTTCTCTGCGACAAGCAATCACCCATTTGTCTCTCAATTCTTTTGATTTTGAAAAACTGAAATAATGAATATCTGTTCCTTTTGTATTGCGAGAGTAGCTCTTTCACCCAAACATGGCACATCCCAGCATAATTACTTTGTTTGTAAAAATGTAAAAATCATTAATTTTATTATTACACACGATAAAATAGTTTCACCATCTCACAATAAAGTATGTATGTAAATGATATTTTCACAATGGTGCTAACGTCGCTGCTCCGTGAGTGACGTCACTGCGCAGACGGCACCAGTTTTGGTTATGTTATGGACACACCATTATAATCAGATCACGGTAGTCTGGTGCCTTCAGTGCGTCCTTCCACCAGTAGTTTTTCAAGGCTATTGTTGTCACATCTAGATATCTGGCCGTAGTATCTTAGAATTTGTCTGTACATTATGGTAGAAAAGCAATCATTTATATTGAACTTCTGTAGTACAGATACACTTGTCCTCTTTGCTGTCCAGGGTATCCTCAATGTGCGTCTCCAGCATCACATCTCAAAAGCGTCAATTCTTTTGCGTACTCTTTCTTTTACTGTCCACAGTTCGTCTCCATATAATATGAGAAAGACCAGAGTTCTTGCCAGTAATACTTTTTTGTTGCTTGTTATTTGTCTATCTTTTCATAGTTTTTGTAACTTAGCATTTTTGCTTATTTGAATTCGTCTGATTATTTCCGCTGAGCAGTCTCCCATGTCATTAATAGATGTCCCCAAGTATATGTAATGGTTGACCACTTCAAAACCGCCAATATCTTTTCAATTACGCCTTTTATTGTTTGCCCTATCGACTATAAGGACTTTTGTTTTTGTTTTATTTAATTTTAAACCATATTTTGCACTGTCGCTTTGTAATTTCAAAAGAAATTCCATTACTTTATCTTCGGTGAAAGCGAGAGCATAACAATGCCATCGGCATATCGGAGGTTTGTCATCATTTCGCCGTTGATCTTGAATCCCCCAATAGTGTTTCGTAGTACTTCTCTTATTACATAGTCGCTGTATATATTGAAAAGTTTCGGAGACAAGAAGTACCCCTGTCGAACACCCTTTCTTATGCTAAATTCCTTTGACTGCTAGTTGTCAACTGTTATTACACCATGCCCATTGTTATATAATTCTTGGATCACTGTGATAATATGCTGTGGTACCCCCATTTCCTTGAGAATCTGTCATAACTTTTCCCAGTTTGCGCTATCAAAAGCCTTATCATAGTTTACAAAACCAACAAGCAGGCTTGGCTTGTATTCCCTTACTTTTTCTATTATTTGTCTCAGGTTAAGTTGTGTTCTTGGGTGCCCTTGCCTTTTACGAACTCAGTCTGTTCTCTTGCGATCTGTTATTCTAGATACTCTTTTAATCTTTCTTTTATTATATGTAGTAAGTTTCCGCTGATATGCGGTATCAGCACTGTTATACTGTAGTTGCCACATTTGTCTTTTGATTTTTTTGTGTATGGGTATAAAGATTGAGTTGCACCAATCTATTGACCAAATGCCCGTGTTGCAGATGGCTTGGCATAACATATGTATTACATTAACTCTCAGGTGGCCCACAGCTTTAATCACTTCTGCACTAATTTTATCATTAGCAGTTTCCTTCATTCATCTAGAATATCTGTGACGTTAGTAATTTTCTCGTCTTATTCGTTTAAAAGATTCCAGTTTTGTGGCATGAATCCTCTTGTAATATGTTTGACTATTTGGAAGAGTTGTTTTGTGTCTTTTTGGTCGACATGTGTTGAGATCTTGGCATAGTCCTTTGTAGTAACTATTTTTATCGATTTTGCATGAGCGTTGAACGTTTCTATTTATTTGCTGATACAGCTATTGTTCCTGGGTCTTGTGCATTCCAGTGTTCTTAAGTTTTCTTCTTTCGTCTATCAATCCTTAATGCATTTAATGACATCCATGGTTGTTTGGGATTTGTTGGCTTTGAGTTGTTCTGTTTTATGTTTCTGCAGCTTTAATTATTCCATTTTTGCCAATATTTAGTTTATATCTTTATTGTTTAGTTGTTACTTTAATAATGTGTTCGTTAATTTTCATTATTCTGATTACTTTTTCGTTTTAACTGCACTTAAATTTAATGGATATATTTGTTACTAAAAGTTGGTGATCTGTGCCGCAGTCTGCACTGCGGTAGATTTTGGCATTTCTTATAGTTGTTTTCTATCTTGACTTAATCAAAATAAAGTCAATTTAATTTCTATGTATACTGTCAGGATGTTTCCAGGTATAAAGTGTTCTGAAGTGGTGTTGGAAGAAGGTATTAGATATTATTAAATTGTTTTTTATGCAGAACCGTAGGAGACGTTCACTTCTTATGTTTCTTCCACCTTGTCCAAATTTACCTAGTATGTTTCTGCAGTGATCATCCTGTGTTGTTTCTCCAATTTTGACGATGAAGTCGACAATCATCATGCTTATTTCTCAGATAGGAAATTGCTCTATTACATCTTGTAGTGAGTATATCTGCACCATATTTAATTTGCATGATTTTGCACGCATCTTTACAGAAACAATTTTGTCGATGTGTGTATTACATCCCATAACAAATTTTATGAAATCATTATGTATTATGAGCCCAGTGCCATTTATGTTATTTGCGTCATTTCCAGCAAAGTATACTCTATTTCTACTTGTGCTAGTAAAATGGCCGTCGTTAGGCCCATGTGTTTCTGAGATTCTAAGAATCTTGATATTTTTGGTTTCATTATTTTCTTTTCTACTATGTTTAGTTTGGCCGTTAATAACAAGCTGCTATTTTCAGATTTTTTCTTACATGCACAGTTTCTTTCATTATCATACCCTCGGATATCCGAGTGAGGTATTGTTTTTAACTTCCGAATAATTTGTACTAAGCGAAACCATAATGACTTCCATGAGAGTAGTGATAACCAAGATGGGCTTTCAGTTTTTTCCTTGGATTGGTGACAGTGGAAGAGGTACAAGTGATGAAAGGGTAGAAACGAAAGGGGTAGCACCTGATTCCCTCAGGAAAGAGGTGAAGGAAATTAAGAGCTCGCGTGGGCCGGTGCGCTAGGGTCTTATAGTAGGTCGGGTCACTTTCGGGATCGAGGTGACGTACCTACCCACTACCTCCGTTACTTTAATATTCAAATGTAAAATGCATTTCTACATCTCATTTCGGATCTGTAGATTTATGATACAAGACTTTTAATCTTTGCCAGTTATAATTGGACAAAAGAACTAAATGGACGTCAAACTAACTAGTGATTTGCTTCGATGATTGCCGCTGGCTAATATTATTTGGTTATATATTACTCAAGAATTTATTTCATTAATATTTTTATTTACTGCTCGGTCTTTGGTTATTTAAATTTTAATAATTTTAGAAATTTTATTTTATACAAGATCTAAACGTTGATAAACAAAGCGCAGTTATAAATAGTTTTTATTTTTACTTTACCGGTCCATCATTAATTTTTCTTATTTTTACTGTTCCGCGACTGTAAAAAGGTTAAAACCCTTGCCTTACGTCTATGGACGTTATGCAATATTCTGTATGCCAGACATGCCACTTCAGCTTTAAAAGCTATAATTGGACTTTCAAAAATAATTTGGAATTCTTAAGATGCACTAAAAGCCAACTTTGAGTTTCTAAATTAAAAAAATTTAAATCTATCATGCTTCTGTTATTTTTATTGTCACCAACTTCTGTATCAAGGAGAATTGGCGTATTTAAAAATGCTAAAATAATTCTGGATTACGCAAAAATTCATTATGTTTTTTGTATCATAATGAGTATTATTTAAAAGGTCTCCAAATAGATTTTTTTATAATCGCAAATTTCTTGTTTTCAGATTTTATATCAGTAATTGTTAACATTATTAATGTTTTAAGACTTGTTTATAAAAAAATCAAAAATCAAAGAATACTTGTAACAAAAATTCATTCATCTATTTTAAACGGTCCTTACGCCTACTGGAGGCATCAGCCAAATCCAAAAATTGCACCTGCGACAATAAACGAGCGTTCCAAGGACACGCCGCATAAATTTCCCGACGCGACGCGTTTCCCGATGTCGTGCTGAAAGCGGCGAAAAAAGCCCGCGGGAAGTTCAGCGGCGGCCTCGGAGCCTGACAAAATAGAAGAACGGAAAAGTCATGTCACGATTTACAGCTCGTACGGCCGCAAATCCTTTACCGTTAAATTATCTTGATATCAAACTGTGATAAACAAGATTATTTTTTGAGTCGCCGGCAAAACAAGAATTATTCATAGGCAGATTTTACTACTTTACGGCCGGGATTTTCATACCTGCGCTTGATATATGTTCCCGTCCCGCAATTTATCCAGGCCGTGCCATTACTTCTAATTGACGTTTGTGGCGCGGATCATCGGATTTAGAAGTGGAGTTATTGCGCCGTCGTGCGGCTTAGTTCTAAACCGTTCGCATTAGCTGTTGCAAAATACAAATGTTGTTATTTACGAGGGTGGATTCGCCTGGCCGTGGCGTAAGCCGAGAGAGCAGGATGACGAAACGCAAAAGTTTCTAATACGATCACTTCCTCGATGTTCGTAAAAATGTTCAGCTTATAATTTAAAGATAAGTTTATTTAAAGATGCACATTTGACTTTTTTAATTTGATTTTTTATCATTCTGGTGTTCTGTGTGTATAATATGACAGAGACGGTAGATTACGTTAGAAAAACGTTTTTTTTTAGAAACGAGCTTTTGTGAAATAGCAATTGGAATTTATTTTTCTTCTGTTTTAGATAAATTTCTATTGTTTTTCAAAAAACAATTGTAGACTTGATGTTCAAACAAGTATTTTTATGACCCAGAATTAATTTTGTATACTGTCCACAGAGACATTAAGTAAATGACATGTATACATACATGATACATAATAAAGTGGGCTTACCCAATGGCAATCTCTACTTATAATTAACATAATATGTAATATTTTATATCTAATAACTTGAAATTAGAATGTGTTTCCAAATTTTTGTGGTAGGCCCAGTGAATCACGTCGTTTTAGCTAGGTGTTCGGTCAGGAGTTTAAATGCTACAATATTGAAACGACTTCTGATCCTGTCTTGATATGTAAAGCTGTTTTTTAATAATCCCTTAAATAGTGTAGACTTGGAAATCTGTATTGATAATACGTTCGTTATTTTTTAAAGTATATTTTATGAGTCTTTCTCTATTCATATAAGGTTGAAGTTGTTAGCTACCTACATACAATATTTGGATTCTATAATTTCAAATGCCAGTGTGGTTCCTGGGTTGAGAGGCGGGCTGCTGCTTGGACAAAACTGGGGGCAGTATTGTAGACTGATAGCTTATTTTTAAGAAAGAAGTAAGAGTGACGTTCAATTAGTTAATAGTAATTTCTGAAGATATAGCCGAACTGTAGTCTCTTGTACTACATATGCGTAAGTAGTATAAGCAGTTCTGCCCTACTTCCGGTTGTTTGCGTCGCGGCTAACTACAGCTTGTTTGAGAGATAGCACTAGTGAGTGGTCTGCGTCTCGGATTAAAGCTGTTGTATCAGAAATGGTGCTGTTTAAGGTGGTTTGCGTTTTGGATTTTGGCGGTTTGTATTTTAGATAAACAGAAAGACTCAGGGAGGAGGGTGCATGTCGAGATGTAATTTATCTTGTTTTTGTGGTAGGGTATTACCATTAAATTAGACTATAGGATATAAATATTTTCTACATGTATAGATTGTTGCACCTTGACTCGGATACGCCACGGCTTTATACACATTTGATTTGGGGTAAATGCTACTGTAAGTATCTTATCATATCTTGAGGCTACTGTTGAAGCGTAATGCAAAGCCATTATTGCTATGTGGTCGGTAGATTGGCGGTATATATCAAGTATAGAATTGATCCGAGAACACTACCCTGAGATACTCCTGATTGAATAGGCGACAAAAAAGTAGTAAAAGTTTACAATCTAGCTAGAAAATGTCTATTATTAAAGTATTATTTGAGTACAACATAGCAGTTGTATGGCAAGCATCGTTTGATTTTATATAATAGACTTATCAGCCATACTTTGTCGAAAGCTCGAATTGTGTCGATAAATCTAGCCGAACAAAATATTTTGATTTATAGATCATTTTTAATTTTAATGGTAACTTGCTCAGCCGTGCTGTGTTGTTTGCAGAAGCCAAAGTGATTTTTAGGTTGTTTCTTCTATAAGTAAAAACATTTTTTCAAACACTTTTGATAATATTGTTAGCAGGTTAATAAATCTATATGAAGCTACATCAGTTGCTGATTCAGTGGGTTTTAGAATTGGAATAACTTTGACCACCTTCCACTACATTGAAAATCATTGTCTAATTTCTTCGCGTGGAAGTTTTTTGAGGATATTTCATAGATTAACTAAAAACCAGGTCCATTTGAGATAAATTTGATTATTTTTTTTTAATATTTTAATTGATAAATTCATTTAGTATGGAGGTTCAAGAAATATATGGAAAAAAACTTTCCGATCTATTGTAACCTCCAAGGATGTGTAAAAACATTCGTTAAGTGCTCTACAAATTTGTTTACCTTGTTCGGTTACTTCTTTCGGTTCTGACAAGAGGACCGTACATCTGCGGTTAATTTATTTCCTTCGTTTCTCTCCATAACTAGTACTCAGTAGTTTTTCTATTTTATGAATTACTTATGAATTGTTAATTTATTTTTATTTTAGTGTTTCTGTAAAAATTTGTTTAATCCTTTCACAGCTCTATCGTATTTGTTTTTATTTTTGGCTTATTTTGAAATTTGTCACTGTTTTATATAATTTTGTTTTTCTAGAATATTGCCCTTAATATTCTCTGTAAAATGTTTTTGAATTCCAAGGTACTCTACTTTAGAAATTCTTTGATTTATATTAAATATTGCACTCCTTTATCTAATTCATCGTCACTCTTCTAGAGATTTAGTACAAATTTAGACTTTAATAATTCTTTCGATAGTTCCTAATTAATATTATATAACATTTAGGGTTTCTCTTATTTATGAATTTGCAGTAATTAATACCAAGCTATGATCTAATCTTTAAATACAGAGTAATCTAATATGTCAAATATTTTTTGTTTATCTAAGAGCGTATATTGCTTTAACTGTAGAACAATACAAACTACGTTTTTATTGAAAAATAATAAATTTTGTCCTCTTCTAGTGATCAGTTTCAAATGCTAGAATGGGTGTTTAGCGTTAAGATCTCCTGCAGATGTGAAACGATTGTATAGAGATATAAAATAGTTTATAAACTCTTCCTTGTTGACTGTGTATCTTGATGGGCAGTATGCAGAAACAAAGTAATCTTCAGCTACTGTAGTGTACTTACAGATGAGGTTGACAATATCGCTACTACCTCCGGCATTTCCACTAGGGTGCTTTGTATAATAAATGGTGCAACCGGAAATTTTAAAGTTCTAGGGTCCCCAATTTTTTCCCCAGCAGTGAGATTAAGTAGAATAATGCGGTTAATTTTAAAAAACGCGGTAAATATTTCTAAATTTGTAGTATAGATAGCAGCACCATACAATGTAGACAGATCGAATTACCGCTATTGCAGTGAGTGTTGTTTTGTATAAGCCACCTTCCACGCATAATCCCTGGGAGATAAAAGCATGCCTTATGCCAGTCCAAGATAGTTCGCTGCCTCTACTCGAAAGCCTTAGAACTGACCTTGTCGCTGTCTAAAAGCCTTGACCTTCATCAAACCGTGCTTGCCGCTAAGCATAGGGTCTTGCCGAATCATGAGCCACCTCCTACAACTACGTGACCGTGGCCTATCGCCCCCAGAAAGACCGGCACTAATATCGTCTAAAAAGGTACTATCGAAACGCCGGTATCAGAACCGCTCTCCCCGTTGCCACCGACAACCCCAGAGGAGACTCGCCAAGGGATGCCGGGCACGGTTGCTGAAAAAGCTGTTCGGTGAATCTCCATCCCCCGTGGAAACAGCATTGTAGCACGTCCTGCGAACACTGTTCGGGCCACTACCGGATCGCAAGAACCAACCCTTAGCGTACGCCGACGCCACAGACACGATTCAACTACCGGCCAGGACCTCAACATTCTCGTGGCCATAATAAACTCTTCTTGTAAATAATGTAAAAAAGCGTCTGTAAATAAAACCTATATGTGAGGAATATTCGTTATACCGTCCCCACACTTTAAATGACGACGTTTAGTGTTCAAGAACAACGTGTAATCATCCGTTTTCTTCTCTCGCGTGATAAAATTCCCATTGAAATTCATCGCCAATTGAGTGAGATCTGCGTTAAAGGCGTTATTGATGTTAAAAGTATGCATTTGTGGGTGCAAATGTTTAAAGAAGGCCGAGAAGTGTGTGATAATAAACCAAATAATGACCAAAAAGGCTTGTTTGCTAGTGATTTTGAAACTGATTGGTCAAAGGTCAGCGTGGTTAGACTGCTTCGCCACTTCGCTATGCGTTGCAAGCTTTGCGGATTTATTAACTGTGCTGTTTTATCTTGTAGCACCACTACTACCTCATCTTGTTGAACGAATGACTTTTTAGGTCTTCCAAACACATAAAAGTTGACACATTGAATGCAATGGCTTGCTCCATCGGCTGACGAACCACAAATATGGTCAGTTGTTGATCTACTTTGACAAAAGCCTTGTTTTTTGTTTATTGCCTTTATAAGCAGCTTTTATATTAAATTTGATAATATTATTCTCTTGTAAATTTCGGATTATTTTAATCTATTTTTTAAAGATTAGGATAGTTTTACTGGTTTTACACTCCAATGGTATCTTGTCACGTTATGTTATATTACTAAAGAGTTTGTTTAATTTTACTTCCTCCATATTTCAACAACTCACTTCTTATTCGATCGCTTACTGGAATATTCTATTCTTAAATACCTCCAATGCTTTCTATACATCGTCTTTTGTAAAAAAAGTTTTTTTTAGTGTTTAATAATATTCTATGTACTAAGTCGTATTTTTCTTCTTTATATAATTCTTCAAAACTTTTTTCGCATTGTTTATTATTAATTGTGTTTTTTTTGTAATTGTTTGGTTCTTATCTAATTTTCTGTTTTAGAGAATTTTCATATTTTTTTATTACCCATATAGGTGTGGTTTTATATCTTTTGTATATAATTCCCAATTAACTTATTTTTTGTACAGCTATATTACAAACTTTGTTCTTTTCTTTATTAGTAATTTCCTTCATCCCTTCCGTAAAAGAGGGGGTTTTCTTGTGTGGTGTGATTTACATTTTTTTACCGATAGGTTATTCAGTGGTTTTAATCATATTGCCTCTTGATTTCGTCCATTTTTTTCCAACTTGTCGTTGTCGTTTAACCTTAGTCTAATCTGTGTACAAATATTTTGTATTACTATCTTTTAAAGTTTTGAACTTCTCCATAGATTCCTATTTTGTCTTCTGTTTTAGTTGTGTTTTATTTTGATCTCACTCATGTTGTTGAATTTAGCGTCCACATGTCTAATATTTAGTTGGAGTAAATTATAGATTATTAAACATCTATGTAATTTTAAAAAGCCGAATTTTATACAAACAAACTTATAACTTAAAAGTTGCACATCTATAAAGTACAGTGCAATCTGCGCTACCGCAAAGCAAACCGTGACTTTTAAGGGTTAAGAAACCCTAAAGATAATAAGTCGCATAATTTATGTGATCAAATAAGGTCTCAACTACAAAGCATAACACGAACTATGATAGTTGTGTAGGATTCAGTTATTCTACAGCTTATGTGACCTCTTGTATCATCCTATTAAAAATGAACATTATTTACAATTAGCTTACAGTTATTCCAAAATTCCCTGATCAAAAAATATATAAATTTTTCCAAAAATAAGTTTTTATATTGACAACGTATTTTAAGGTATACAAATATAAATGAAAATTAATTAAAAAACACAACTGCGTGGAAATTTAAAAAGTCACTGATAAAGTTATATATTTTTAACAGTTGCATATACAGTCAGTTTTATTAATAATGTCTAAACTTTCTAATTTTATTGTACTCCATTCCTTTACACCAAAAAATAATGTTCCAGTAGATTATACACCGTAAACTGCAACCCATATATATATAGTTTTAAATAGTTTTTCTAACGAGATTATAGCAACTCTAAAGCAAGGGATTAACAATTTGTAGCGACAAACGATGCAGCGAGCGGCGCGGGGCAACGCCCTGCGCACAGACGATCTCCTAAATAAATCTGCTCCTTACCTAACCATAACACTTTCTCAGAGCCGAGATGGAGTAACTTATCTATTGATAATATCTGTACAAGTAAGCAGCAGCGTACCCATCTATTAGCAAATAAGGTCTAGTGGGTGGCATTTAGAGAATAGAGAGCGCAATACCCGGAGCCGCCGCTTTTACTTCGCCGTATTGTTTGCCATCTTTAGAGCAGGGAGCGGGCCGATTAATTGTTCTCGTTAATTATTTGCTTTGTTTTTCTGCCGGTCTTCCGCGTGGAAAGTGCGGCGCCGGATAAAATGCCCGCGCGCAGGTGAAAGAGCTTCAGTTGAGTAACTGTACACATGTTAAACTCAATGGTGAAAATTTTGACCATATTTTTTATACATAAAAGAAATTATATATAAACTTAATTAATGTACATTGTTGTACATTAAGCATTAATTTAAGTGTAAATTATTTTAGCAATGTCTATTGAGATAAACCTAAATATTTTTGTTATCACAATAAAAATAATAGCAAATATACCGACACTAATAGCAGAACAGGTGTTCAGATATTACCAAATACTATAGGCAAGAGAAAAAAATTATGATGAAACTATTTTTGTCAATAAACAATAAATTATTAACACAGATTTGCACAAATAGACTAATATAAAGTGGAATAATTTTTTGCTCACACACGCGCCCATAATTTTATAAAAAAGATATAAATTAAAAAATAGGTATACTCAAAATTGTATGTATTTTTATTAAAATTAAAACTGGAATACAATATTTTCTACAAAAAAACAAAATTTTATCTCTACATTTTTAAAAGTAGTCAAAAATGTAGTTTTAATAAATCTACGGCGTGGAAAGAAAACGGACTACCATAATACATAACCTATACCGTTCAAATATCAACCTCACCTTTTCGCGGTTTACCCCGGATACAAGAAATCCTGAGAAAGAAAATTTCTTCAGACACATATGAGCTAAAGATGTAATGTGACCCTTAAGCGGAAAGCAATAGCAGACTTTTCCCAGATTATCAGCACCAATAGTATGCCATCTTTAATAATTAAAGAGTCAGGAGCTAAAACTATCTCCCAATTAGATATCTAAATGGCGAAAATTACAAAAAACAGTAATGCGTCTAAATTAAAAAAACTTTGAGCATGGAACATTAAAACACCGTGGAAAAGCATAAACTAGAAAATATTAAACAAAATATAAATAATAAAAACAGATCTGTTAGAAAAAATTCTGTATGTAGAGTAACGAATATAGGAAAAAATATTTTTATTGTAAATGGACAAACCGGAGTAGAAGCTATTATGAAAAAATAAATAAAAAAAGTAATAAAAGTAGCTTACAAACCAATAGACGTAATTATAGTACAATTATACATGCTATCTGCAGACTAATATAATACGTCAAAAAAGAGGAAAACCTAATATTAATGAAGAATTGGAATGCCATTATTAGCGAAGGAGCGGAAGATCAAATTACAGACGATTGCAGATTAGGAAAAATAAATAAAAGCGACAACCGTCCGATAAAATTTTGTACAAAAGGACAATTTACTAATAATAAACACACCGCCGTAGAAGATGTACATGGAAATTCCTGATGGTGTCAGAATATACCAGATTTATTTTATACTTGTAACACAGAAATTAAAAAATTAGAAAAGGTAGCAAACAGATACGTTGAATCAAGAAGATATGAAAGAATTATTGAACAACAGAATTTCTAGAGATTTTAGAGAACAACACACAAGACAAACTAAACTAGACGCAATTAGACGTGGCACATACTTAAAGCAGAGGTGAGATTTCAATTTAAAGAAGATGAAAGATGAAAACTCTGAACCACAAAACATATTATATAAATGATTAAAAAAAGAAAAAAATGTGAAAAGATGCAAAGAAATAATAGGCAAGAAAAGTACAAATAATTTAGAAACAAGTAGAGAATGTGCGAAAGTAAAAGTGTGAAGAAATAAGTAACCTTTTCAGAAGAGCAAAACTACAAGACAATAAAATAATTCTTTAAAGGCATAAATAGAGAAAACGTAGGCATAAAAGACTGGAACACAGCAATATGCGAAAAAGTGAAAACGCTAAATTAATGAACTTTACAGTGATAACAGCAAAGAGAAAATTCTAGAACCAAAAGGCCAGGTAAAGATACAAATAGAGATGTAATTTGGTCAGAATACACCAAAGCAATCCAGGAACTAAAAATAATCACACTGTTAGAGATTGATCAAATTTCCGTGGAAATTGTTAGGAATTTAGAAATATTGTTGCATAATTAAAAATATTATAGATCAATCTGTATATATACGATTAATTTAGCTTCAGAAGAACTTAGATACATAGGAAGTAATAGCTCTTACAATCGTAAAAAGGGGGACGATAAAACAAAAATCACGTGCATTGCCTTCATAGACCCACAAACAGCATTAACAAATTAGAATGGTCAAAGATGTTTGCTTAACTTTCAGAAACACATAATCTATTCTAGCATTACATGATGGAATAAAAAAAGAGTTAAACAAAGCTGCGTGTTAACAACACTATTATTTAATACATGTATACAGTCGACACTGAATAAACTGTAGAATAATGTCGTCGAGACATACATTAAAATGTAAGGAGAAAAAGTTACAATACCCACATGTACAAACAATATAACTCTACTAACAGAAAGCGAAAAGGAATTGAAAGAAATGTTCACGGAAATAAACAGTATTTTGCAGGATTACAACATAAAAGTAAAAACTTAGTTTGCAGAAAAACACCAACACAACGAACAAAAATTACACTTTACCATTATACTTATATCTAAGAAATAAAATAACAAAAAATAAAAAAACAAGAATAGTAAAACGTAGAATACCAATCAAGCTAAATTAATCTTTCTTAAAAAAAATAAAAGTTCTACTATAGCCTAAAGAAAAAGGGACCACAAAACAACTTCGTCTAGAGCATCACGATAGTCACCAATAAAAAAAGAGACTGAAAGCTTTTGAGTGTGCTGCTACAAACACATGCAGATGATAACCTGGATTGATAGAATAACAAATACTACAGTATTAGAAAGTGTGGAAGAAAGACCAAATAGAATAAAAAAAGTAGAAAAAGGACTAAACCTATTACTTACATGTTTCCTACGTTATAAAGGGAGAAGAGTTGTAGGAAAATGTAAATCATAAAAAACTTACAATATAATAATAATAATGAGTTAAAAATGAAATCAATCAGTAGATTAATAACTACAAAGAATAAAGTTAAAAATATGTATGCATAAAGTTATTATAATTTTTGTTATTCAGTTAACTATTACAAAAATATGCAAAGCAATAAATTAATATTTTGTACTTAAGATAATAAAAAAATAGGCATTTAAAAAAAAATCCAATAAATATGTGTAGATTTATAGCATGGAATCACAAGAATGTATGTTGTTCAAAGATAACCCTAAATAAGGTCACATTTATATATTTACAATTTCTTCTGGAACAAGCCAATTTAAAGAACATGGTAGCAAATCAGTAATGACAATATACAATAAAAAATTGTTAAAGAAAAGCATCACATAAAGAATAACAAAACTTTGGTAAAATAAATTATTTTTATAAACATGAATTTTAAAGGCATGTTATAAAATACTTAAAAAAAATAATAGTCAAAAATACAGTTCAGTATAAATATACAAATATTTAACTCAAAGCTAAACGCCAACAAGTTGTTTGGAAAAAGTATTACAATAAAAAGCATTTATTTTAAAGTTTTATATAAAAAAAACAAGAAAATTACCATAAACGTTTGGTTCAAAAATACAGAAGAATTTTGTGGTAATAAGAAATCTTTAGGTTATAGTAACACTACATACATTACCATATAGAAAATAAATATGATAATTAAATAAAAATAATAAAATATATAATTTAATACATAAAGATAAAAATAAAAATATTGTAGGCACATAAATATACGCGAATAAATTAAATATAAACCAGAATTTCTTTTTTGTTCTGGGGTAAACGAGACGTGTCTGGCCTCTGAGACTTATAGCTAGTTATGTCTAAGAAAGTCTCCCCCGTAGAATACTAAGTATTGAGTCTGCCGTACCCTAATTCGTTGCACAAAAAATTATTATTAAATTTCTCATGATAGGAAACATAAAACCGCCAGATATTTTGGGATGACTTAAAATTGCAACTCCTACAGTTATGAATAGATTTTAAAGGTCAATACCTCATTCAAACAAAACATAAATTGTCATAAAGTAATTAGACAGTTTGCGCTACCTATCTGTGTTTCATGCACTACGTGGCCAATTCTTGTCGTTAGTAAGCGCATGCGACACTACTTTGTTTTATGTGAAGCCGAATATAGCCAAACAAAATGTCATCATGCTTAGATATGGCTGATAAAATGATTATTGGCTTATATTTTCTTCAATTGTCGACGAAACTCTGAACTAAATATTAAGCGTAGGTTACCCTTTTACTGGTGAAAAGGCCCGTGCTTATGCACGGAGGTAAATATTAAAATTTAAAATTATTTTTTATTGAATTTGTCCTCCAACCACTCCAAATTCTAATACCATACTTATTTACTTGTTATTTATTCAAGCACTTCATTGTATACAACATTATTATCATTCGTGTTTAATGGACAACAAATTTTAATATTTTCTTTTGATCTAACTCTCCTCAAAGCAACATAAAGCTGTCCGTACGTAAAAACACGGTTTGGCAAATAGATGCCAGCGTTTTCGAGAGTCTGTCCTTGCGCTTTGTTAATTGTTATTGCAAATGACGGTTTCACTGGAAATCGTCTTCTTTGAAATTCAAATAGATAATCTGTATCAGAAGGCTTTAATTTGATTCGTGGAATAAATACACGATTGCCAGTCTGAGCTCCAGTAGTTATTTCAGCTTTAATAAATATATTATTTGAAGCTTTTACGATTAGTCGGGTTCCATTACATAAGCCCGAAGAAGGATTAATATTTCTCATAAGCACTCCAATTTTCAGTCGAAGGACATGTGGTCGCAACCTGCTAGACTTTAAAGTATTTAAATATTTGATTGGAGCAGTCACTGCTTGATTTTCATTAACAACAGAATCTGCGCTATAAGTGCGTTGATGTCCTTTAAATCTATCAATTATCAAATCGTTTATTTTATCAACGCCATCATTTAAAGGTGTTAAAATACACCGTTTTGTTAAATCAAAATGTTCAGGTTGGTCAAATGGATAAATATGTTGAATCAATGTATTAAAATCATTTGGCTGAATAATAAATTCTGCAATATCAGCAGATCTGTTTTCTCCTATTTGAAGTAAATATTCTGAAAAATTGCCTTCTCTTTGCTGAACTTGTATATTAACTGTTGATCGTCTTGTTAACAAGCCGCCAAAAATTAGCATATTTAATAGTGATAAGATAATATATGTTCTATAATATTTGTCTAAAATCGCTTCCAAATAAAACAACCTTTCCTCCAAAAAGCAATTTATTTTGCATTATATCTTTAGATGTTTGACCCGCACCTTTATACACCAATTTTTCCATCATCGGTGCTTCATCCCAGACAATCATAACTGTTTGCTTAATCAACTCCGCTAAATCCGATTGTCTGCTAATTGGACATGTTGATGTTTCATTAGGATTCAAAAAAGTTCTAAATCTGGAATGCGTTGTACTACCTTGATCTAATAACAAAAGCAGCTATTCCAGATGAAGCGACTGCTAATGCAATCATATTACTAGAACGCGCCTTTTTAAAATTGCATTAAATAAAAAGGTTTTTCCAGTTCCTCCTGGTTTCTCAATAAAGTAAATTTTAGACTGATTTGAAAAAACATCACAGGAAAAATGCTAAAAGGACTACCAAGGAAAGGAATAGTATTGCTTACATATCTATTTAATGCCATGTTGAGACTTAATTATTGGCTAATACTACTGAAGACAGCATTGCTGCCATTGCAGCCCATTGTCTCCAAGCTGTTAGAAAAATTGGTACTTCGACAAATCAAAGAAGACATGTTAATGAATAATTGGATCCCATATCACCAATTTGGATTCAGAGAGGCACACTCGACAACCCAACAGTGCCACCACATAATACGAATAATAAATAAGGCTCTTGAAGATAAACAATATTGTACAGCGGTATTCTTGTATATAAGCCAGGCCTTTGATAAGGTCTGGTACCCAGGACTATTAGCGAAAGTGAAAAGAAACTTACCACAGAAATACTATGAATTAATAAAATCCTATTTAGCAAATAGACAATTCCAAACTCAGTACAACAGTGAAACATCTAGTTTACATTCTATAAAAGCAGGAGTCCCACAGGGCAGTGTTTTGAGTCCTCTATTGTACACTCTCTACACGGCAGACTTACCAACAAACAGAAACATAAATATTTGCACGTTCGCGAATGACACGGTTTTACTTGCTAATCATGAAAAGCTAGAGGTTGCAGCTAACTTTGCACAGAACTACCTAAGTGTATTACAAAAATGGCTCCAAAAATGGCGAATAAAGGTAAATGGACAAAAATCAAGACATAACATTTACACAGAAAAGGTCGCTGCCCAACCTTACAAATTAATAATGAGAACATACCACAAGTCGAGGTGAAATATCTTGGACTAACTCTTGACAACAGATTAAACTGGAAGGGACACATCACTAAAAAACGTAAACAAACTAAACTAGCTTATAGGAAAAAAGTAAAATCTTTCGCTAGAAAACAAGTTGTTGATCTATAAGACAGTAATTAAGCCCATTTGGACATACGGAATTGAACTTTGGGGCCGCGCCAGTAAGTCTAACATGGTAATTATCCAAAGTAGCCAATCTAAGATAATGAGAATGATCGTAGATGCTCCGTGGTTTGTATCAAACTACACAATTCATACTGACCTCAAGGTGCCCTACGTTAAAGACGTTATACACAGAAGTTCCAAATACTAAAATACGTTACAATCACACATCAACCCTTTAATGGGACCGCTTACACTTAACGATGGCAACAGGAGACTGAGACGTTCGTGGCCTGTAGACCTCAACTAAGAAGCGAGAGGTAACACCGCAGGGTGCAATCCTTATTATGCCAAAGATTATGATTATATTTATATTAATCAATTTTTGTAGATGTAATCATATTATAATATAAAATTAGCTTATAGAATGTACATTCTGATTGCTGATTACATTGAATAAAAAAAATTGAAAAAACTGCTGTTGTTTCGTTATAAATAACTTGTTGTTCAGCATTTAATCTGTTTTCTATTTTCAAAACTTGTTGCTTTAAATTCTCAATATTAATCTTGAATCATTAAAGGTTGCGATGATAAATCATCAATAGTTAGCATATTTGGAAAATAATATAAAGATTTATTATTTAGTTGCAAAAATATTTCAATTTCTTTTAAAGTTTTTTCATAAGCAAACTCTCAGGGCAAATTCTGCCTACGCCATTGAACATAGGCTCTTTAGATATCTTTAGATATTTTTAAACTGTTCCCATAATTCTGCAGGGTTTCAGGGATTGCAAAAGAGCAAAATATATAAAAATAACTCTCTTAATTGTTATGGGCTTTGTAAATTTCGAGCCTCATCAAGCGTAAATCTCCACTCATTGTCATTTTCAATTAAACATCTGAAAAAGGCTGCATCTTGAAATGTTTCATAAACCTGGCCATCTATAGTTTTTAGATCTGCAAAGCATTTTGCTCCTGGAACGTGATACAAAAGCAATCTGAGGTAAAACTACTCCTTATTTCTAATAGGAACAGGATATATTCTACTAATTGTGGCAATATTTCTCCTTCTTTTATTCCACTTTTTAGTTAATTGATTCCAGGTATAATATTGTGAAATATAAACATAGTATAACTCATTTGGTGTTGGATTATTTTGATTCAATTTAAACCAAGCAGTTAATTTAGTTTCACAATTTCTTTTAAAAGTTTGTTGAAGATTTTCTTCGTTTCCTCTAAAGTAAATCGTTTTTTCATGTTCCAGATGTACTGTGTAACATTAGGCGATTCATCACTCATTGAATAACCAAATATTCGCCATAAAGCCTCTGAAATTGATATATATCTACCATCGACATATGACTTGACTTCGTTCATGTTAGAGTCATCTAAAGTACTTATTTGCATAACTGCTGTGTCAGATCCTTTGTAGACGTACTTGTAAAGATACTTTACAGATGTTACTCCACGTTGATATGGGCATTATATTTTTTGCACAAATGATACAACATAACGATTGTCTAACCTTGTTGAACCAATTTCCATAATTTCGTCTTCAATATAACGGAAATTCATCAGGTGAAAGAAATGTCCTTTCATGAAGTTATTTAGGAAAGGGTTTTTTTACATAATTTGGTTTTTGGAGCATACAAGGCGCGGTCAAAAATCCAACACCACGTAGACCATGGATTCAGTTTCGTTTAACTATTTCATATAGATTATCATCAGTTTGATTTGGTATTTCTGCAGAAATTACTGGGCCAATATCATTCACTTTAATATGATCATAAGA
The DNA here is from genome assembly GCA_036346155.1 of Sinelater perroti. Lineage (NCBI taxonomy): Eukaryota > Metazoa > Arthropoda > Insecta > Coleoptera > Elateridae > Sinelater > Sinelater perroti. The sequence goes on from JARFIY010000046.1 coordinate 10,723,122, forward strand.
ATCTAATATCAATAAGATATGTGCGTGAGGTAATCCACGCTTTTCAAATTCAATAACATAAACATATGTAATAATTTTTCCAAAAATTTGTTTTTAACAATATTTTCCATTAAGGTTTTTAATTTCTGATTAAAAACTCGAACGCATAAATCGGCTCTTTCATGTTCAGTCTGATTATGTTTGAGATTTTCTGTTATTTCTTTTCATTGTTGATTGCATGTGAAAGTAATAAATAAATTGGTTTTCCAAATTTTCTAACAATTGCTATTGTATCTTAATATTTTTGATGCATATATCTGCTTAATATAATAATATAATAATATAATATAATAATATAACTGCTTAAAATAATGCGTTGTCCAAGATTGTTCAAGTTTAAATTATCAGTGTTCAGAGCATCTTGTACTCTATTGTATAAATCAGCTCTAATTGAATTTGATGCTGCTGCATCCATAATAATAGCAACAATGTACTGTTGTAACAACTTACAGCAAAAATGGAAATATGAGTCTTCTCTATAATGCAAACTATAAAAATAATATTTCATTGTTGTAAGAGTATTTCTGATTTCTTGTTCAAAGTAATTTTCTTCATTTTGTTCTTCATTGTCATTATCATCATTGTTGTCGGTTATTGGTGTTAACAGAAATATTTGGACGCTACCCTGTATCACCGAGAGGAAAAAGCAAAACATAGTGCAATGAATCATACATTGCCCGCAATTCGCTAATGTGTTTAACAGCTCCATCATTTAATTGCAATATCTCTTTTATTGGTTTCGTTTCCAGCGCCTGATAATATTATTGCTACATCAAAAGATGTTGGCAAATAGTATGTCCGTAAATTTGCATTGTTAATATTTCCTTTTAAAACGGTTTCATATTTACATTTTGAAAATCGGTAATTCCTATTAAAGTAATTTGATCTAATTGTGTTTTAAAAAAGAAATAATAAGAATTATAATTGTGCATAATTGTTTGTAATAATTTAATTATATTTCTGTCCAAAAATTGAAGACATTTAATTGATTGCCACATTTGCTGACGACACAGCAATCTTGTCGTCCGATATCGATTCATCAAGAGCTTCTAATAAACTGCAAGATCACCTAAACGAACTACAAGACTGGCTAAAACGATGGAAGATCCAGGTCAACACCGAAAAGTCCGCCCAGATCACGTTCACCACAAAACGAAGCAACTGTTCACAAGTTAACATAAATAACACTCTGATCCCACAGAAAGCCACAGTCAAATATTTGGGCCTACATTTAGACCAGAGACTCACATGGAAAGAGCACATTAAGGCAAAAAGGACACAATTGGACCTAAAAGTGAAGAAAATGAACTGGCTACTAGGCAGGAAATCTCAACTATCTCTGGAGAACAAACTGATCATCTACAAAATAATTCTAACACCAGTCTGGACCTACGGTATCGAACTATGGGGATGCAGTAAGCCCTCCAACACAAAAATCCTACAAACCTTTCAGTCGAAGACACTTCGCATGATGGCCGACGCTCCCTGGTACGTGTCCAATCAAACCCTCCACAACGATTTTGGAATATCCTTTATAAAAGAAGTGATCAACCACCACGCCAACAAATCCAAACAACGCAGCACCAATCACAGCAACCAACTCATAAGTGAACTATACACCCAACCACAAATTGAAAGAAGACTTAAAAGACAATGGCCAGAAGACCTAGTTAACTAGGAGAAAGTGGAGAACCGTCAAGGGATGGTACCCAACGCTTGCCATGAACCTTGCCTCATATTTACTCATTACTCTGTTAGTTATAGGAGTAGATTGTAAATTAGCAAATGAGCAAATAAAAAAAAAATTTAATTGATTATCAATTTCATGATCAGTGTCATAAAGTAAATCTAACCATATTTTGGTTGACCATCAGCGGGCAATAAAGAAAGAATTGTATGAAAAACAAATCTAAAAATCGTATAATTTGCAATTCCACGATTAAATTTTTCTTCTTTAGCTCCCAAAGAACCAAAAGCCATAACTGAGTTGTATGCTCTAATGTTTTTTTCTAAATGATTTGCCTTGATTTTCTTGCGAAATCAGCAATTTTTTAAGCAATTCTGGTAGTTCTGAAAGTGGTGGCAATTTTACTTTCCCTTTTTGACAACAAATATTAATTTTTTATTTATTAAAATGCTTAAAAGTGTTACTTATTTGCTTAACTGTAGTAATAAATATTATTGCGCACCATAATAAAATACTGTTTGCAATTACGCATATGTTTGTTTATGTTTATATTTGTTGTTGCCATAACAATGCTAGTGTATGCATAGTTCGCCATATTGTGACGCACATCTTATTTGCATTATAGTATTGAAAATTCTTAAGGTGAAATTTGTCACCAAAAAATTGTAAGTTATAATTTGTACACGGTTTGTTCGGAATGTATCGGAAATAACTTTTCTAGGCAACCAAAAGGGCCAGAATGTCATAATTTTTGGCGGGTTGGATGGTGGGGGAGTCTTAGGTAAAAAATTCGGCTTGGTTCAGTTGCCTCTAAGCATTGAGAGAGTGAGGTTCGCTCTTCCTGCAAACCGTGTTTTGGTAACGCGTCACGGACTCTACATGCAGCGTACGTTAGACCAACTTTATGCGGTAAAGTTTTGTCAAATCAAAAAAATCCGACATCGAAACAAAAAGACAGAGTTCTGAGTGGCACACAACCGGATATCCTCGTCCGAAAAAGAGTACACGTCGCTGCTCGTAAAGGAATCTTTAGCCAAGCACAACATGATAACGTCACCCTAACCGCCGTAGAGCTTGGGGTTGGCCTCGCCCAACTTCTTTCTAATTTCAAAACTCAAATCCAGCCTGAAAAGCACCCATTTTGGGTCGGTGGAGTGGGTTTAAACAGCGAGACCAAAGTCGTAAACAGCATTTTAGTTTCCATATTTTATAAATCCTTCAAAGCATAATAGGGACGCTTAAAACGCTATATAGATACAGAAGAAAACTATTTTAAAGAATTTTAAAGAAATAAATATTTACCTACAATACTTCTGTTTTAATAAATCATTCCCAATACTTTTAATAATATATAACAAACATATAGTACAAACTCTGTATATTACAATAAAATGTTTTTAAATTTTAAGATCTGTAATAAATAAACTAAATTTTTAAACTTCCATAGAAAAACCTCTACAAGAGGCCTAATAAAACTGTAAATTGTGGAAATAGTATCCGACAAATTTATTACGCATCATAGTAACGATTATGGTTTGTGATAAAACAAAATTTATAAGCCTTTAAGGTTTTGATGTTAAGCGTTAATGCACTAGCGAATGTAAAACAAGGAAGGAAGAAAAAAATAAGTTAGCTAGTTAAAAAATCAAACAAACAAGCTATATATTTAGGTGGATCTCCATAGCTCACAAAGAGGGAGCCTCACCGGATACGTGGGGAGAGAAGAAGCAATTCTGCTTCGAAATTTCAAAATCCAGTTTATTTGAATTGTAACCAGAAGAAACCAAAGAAGTATATAAACAATTATATCAATATGAAACATACAGAAATGGAAAAAGCTAAAAACAAAGAAGCAGCAAAAAAATTAAAGAATGAACTTAGTCATGCTGATAATCACAGAAACTACAAAAAAATAAAACAGAAAAAATAATTCAAAGCATTCAATGTCAAATGGTGTTCCCACGAACCAAATACCTGTAGCAGGGGCAGAAGCATTGATTAGAAAGAAAAACAAAAGAAGATTCAAGCTTAGAAATCTCTAAACAAAATAATTTTAAAAAATAGGCCTAAAAAACTACCGAATAAATACATTAGGAGTTTGTGGCCTACAATAACAGTTCAGTCATAAATAAAAAACTTTAGATACTTTAATAAAAGAAATATAAAAGTGAAAACAACGGAAAACTTGTAATCAAAAGACTTAAATGAAAGAACACTCAATAAAAAAATGAGAAAACAGTGGGACGTTTTAGAGAAGACACTAGTAATAACCGAAAAATGTTAAATTTATTGGTTGTTTTAATTTGAAAACAACAAATGGCTTTTGTCAACACGCAAACTTATACATAACTATACTTGTGTTTAAAATACCAGATATTTTAAATCAATAATCGATTACATCATAATTAAGAATAAACACAATAACAATAAAGGAAGTGAGAGAGGTGCAGAATGTGGCAATGATAATCGGTTGTTAATTACCGAAGTGGTATTTAGGAGTATAGAAAGAAAAAAAACATCAAAACAAAATCAATTTAGTTAAAAAACCAATATACAATGTATTTCCTTCAGGACGAGATAATAACTCATTTATATCAAATCAGATTAATTTAAAAATAATGTAAATTTAGATATTACTATCCGAAGAAACATATTCACATTTAAAAAGCGGTGTAATTGAAAAAAAAAGCTTTAGGAGAAGTAAAACAAACAACAACAAAACAAAAATGTAATCTTATTGGTGGGACTAGAAAAGCTATAAGAAAAAAGAGACATAAAATGGTTAAATACTAAAACAAAGCAAGATCAAATAAAATACAAGGAGAAAGAAGTAAAAGATTTGTCGTAAGAGACAAGAATAAAAAGAGAGTTGAAACCTTTATTGAGCAGTAGAACTAAGTAAAGCAATAAAATATATTCAAAACAATAAATAAGTGAAACCTGAAATTTTTTTATCTAAAATAATTAATGTAGCCACAAAACTTTATAGTATGACACATCTTGCATGATCACCTGTAAATGCGAAAAGTTTCTTAAAGGTAGGTCCCACGAATGCTGATCGACGAACACAAGGCTGCGCGGGTGGCAATGTTTCAGGACCACGAAGGACACTTTTCGTAGCCGCTCATTTTTCAATCGAGTCGCTGTTGCATCGGTGATTTTCCAATTAGTAAAACACATTCCTAAAGAAGTGTTCCCAGCAGCGATGGAATCGTGTTGACGTCGTTGTGAAAAATGTGTATGTCTAGACGAAAATTACGTTGAGAAGTAACAAAAATTTCAACTTTCTTGGGTAAATACTTTTACTGAAAAAAAATTAGAAGACTTTAAAACTTGAAAGCACCTGGTAATAATCATAAATAAAGAATTAGTAATACAGATAACATAAAGTTTACCAACAATAATTTGAGTTCTCTTTAAATTGGCCTAACAACCGCCCCTTTAGACGTGATCAATTAGCACATTTTCTGTTTGGATTTCGACTTAATTTGATCAGCAAATCCTTGCATCATCGAGCAGCTCAATTAGCTGCCGTTAATCGTTCATACCGCGAGCCTAACTACAAGAACTTCCTGCTGGAGCCCGAATCATGCAAATCGGGCGGTTGAAAAACCTCCAAATTACGCGTGTGGGTTTGTCACTCTTAGGCGCATGGTTTTTGTTCTAGTCACCATCCAGCCACTAATTTGAATAATTACACCTACATGGGGCTTGCTGAACTGTATTCAGGTGGCAGCGCACGGGGCTGTCAAAAGTATGCGATGCAGCTTTGAATTATTCACCGTGCACTTTCTAGCTGGAACGTTCGTCTGTGTATTTAGATTGCAAGCGGCGTGTTTATTTAAAATCTCTGAATTGTGCGATTTGCATATAATGCAATCTGAGTTTAGAATAAATAAATTTTCCAAGACAATCGGCGCTAAGTACGTGTTACGCAATAGTTTGTTTTTGTTGTGGCGCTATAGGTTGTTGAGCTTACCAAATAACCATTGCATAGAATTAAAAACATCATTTTAAAATTTATAATTACGATTCCTAGGGCATGTCAATATATAATTTTTTTTAAATCTATAATTAAAAAAATGTACGTAAAGGTCAATAGAGGAATAGTTTTTACGACGTATACAACATTTAAATGGCGGCACCAAAGATCTAAATCAGGTATTACTATGAAGGAGCTTCTCTAAAAATAATAGCACTGATCCAAGCCAGTAAATTTACAAAAAAAAACACACATTGTTTTGGCTATAAAATAGACGAAAATGTAATTTTTCAATAAACAGTTTTGTTAAAAACCATCGCACACAGATTTGCCAAATTGTTTTCGAATTTTCAACAATATTGTCTTATATTTACTGCTATATATATATATGCAATTTTGCAAAAATTTAACAAAATTGACACAAACAGAAAGTTTAGTTTTGAATTTGTGTGACTTTTGCGCGATTCTGTTTGTATTTTTTTTTATCCCGTTATGTAAACAAAGGAATGTATTCTGTATTTTAATTAGTCGTTGCATTAACAGTTTCCATTGAAAGTGATAGACGTTGACAAAATAAATTAGGCAATCGGTATACTTAGAGCAAGTCTTCTTCTGAGGTATACTTCGAGATCTTGGAGACTAAGTGAAGCTACTTTTATACCAAACCTGAAAAATTAGGCAGAATAAGGTTAAAGGTCTAAGAACAATTAGTTTGATGTCTTTTCTCCTAAAAACTCTAGAAAATCTACTTTTCAGGCATGTCAGGGATAGTGGTCACTGACCTCAATTTAAGACCAGTGTACGTACAAGGCAGGAGTATCTACAAAAACAGCATTACATCCGCTTGTTACCAAAGTGGAGAGTGCTGTAGAAAACAAAGAGGTACTTTAACTTTTTGTGGGTATTGGGCGAGCGCATAATAATTCATTCCCAGATTAAATGATCGTTGAAAATAAAGGACTCGACAAATCTGCAGATGGATAGACTGTATGCTTAAAAAAGATTATATATGTATCCCTGATGGGTGACACAATAATAACTCGGGTTGCAAGAGGATGCCCTCAGGAGGAGTTTTGTGTCCTCTTTTATGAAAGATTGTAATAGACGAGCTGTTAAAGACACTCGAATAGAACAGATTTTGCAGCATTTGGATATGCAAATGACTTGGTCGTACTGCCCTAAAAAATATTTAATAATACAGTTAGGAAACGCGTACAGAGGGCTCTAAATATGTTTATAAATTGAATAAATGCAGAGGAACTAAATATATTTTATATTTTTTAAGGGGGGGGGTATTTGCTTTACTACAGTTCCTTGAGCAAAATAATTTAGAAGGTTTTTGAAATAGGTGAATCAATCTATTCACAGTCAGACATCCCTAACCTGAAGGTAATACTAAGGTGGACATAAGAATTCCACGGAAAAGTCAGTACTCTGGCAGACTACAACAAATGAACTCTCTTGTGGATACCAAAGTACAACAAAATTGCAGGAACCGGGAAAGTTGATGAGCTAGTACAGAACTTATCACCATCTCCATATATAGGTCGCAAACTGACTCTAAGAGTAGATCAAGGTACAATACAAAGCCGAGTGAGAGAATAGACCAGAAAACAGCATTAAAAATACTAAAAAGATGTATCGGGATAAATATGGTTATACAATGAAAACCTGAGCTGCATGCAATGCGGCAAGGAACCAGAGACAGCCATTCATATCATGTGCAAGTGCGAGGCTTTAATTCATAGGAGGCAAGCTATTTACAGAAAACCAATAATGGATCTAGAAGAAATAATTCAGTAAGTGACTTATATGAAAGTGACATGCAGACTAGTACAAGGGACGAGGAAACTGGAAGAAGTGCTGTAAAAATAAAATATATACAATAAGTCTATGGGGGTGCAGTACTACCGAAGGCATAGGTCCAATGGATCTCACAAACAAAAAACAGTTCTTTATGGACACGAACAGAGTAGACCGCATTGCAAAGCAATTTGAAGCCAACAGGAATTCGATATGAAAACTGCTGAAAAGAAGTAAATACAAGATAAAGTTTCTTGATCGTTCATAAGTACGAAAAATAACTTTAAAAATTTATTTTACCAAAAGTCGTTTGTCTCATAAAAATTCCCAACGCACTTAGATGAACATTTGGGTCTTAAATTTTTAAATCTACTATTAATCGTGTCCTATCGGATGCTATACGGTTGTCGCTGTACAATAAAGAAACATTTGCATTGAAGAAGGATCAGATAGCTAAAATCCAGATTGCAAAAAAACGTTAGAAAAATGCTTTATTTTCTGTCGAAGGTAAGTTTTTGTAGCTTGGAGGTGACACAGTACGCTATATTTGTCGTTATAAAGATTTTAAGTTTTAATCCTAAATATCGGCTGCCTATGCCAAACCATAAAGAAGTTATGAATCAGTATATTCATGATGTGTATGTATATGATGATATGCTTCTTTCTCTCTTCTTTCTCAAGTGACTAAATCAGTTCTCAAACCATAACATAACTGAGCACCTGTGCTAAGAATTAGTGCATTAAGTAGGAAATATAAAAACTAAAAATGTGAACGAAAAGTTTATGCAATTACAAGAAAATTTGAGAAAAAGTATCACTAAGTTTCTTGAAAACATACCTTGCCAGACTTTTTTCTAAAATATGAGGTTTATTAATATAACACTTGGTTTATAATTTTAAGTCTGCCTAATAAGAGTATGCTAGGCTTATCAAAAAAATACAAATTTATTAGCTTTAAATTCATAGTAATTATATAAAATAGAATTAGAACTAAAATGCACTTACTATTACAATAATGAGTCCAGTCACCATATGCGTCTGTAATAGATTAACGTCTCCAAGGTATGCTTTTTATTTTTAAAAATGGTACATTCTTATGACAAAGACCTACAGATTTGTCAAATGGGGGCCACTAAACGCTTTAAAGTTTTTTATTGAATTTGCATCAAGTGATTGTCCATTTGAGTGTCTCGATGTCATTTCCTCTTTTCAGCCCTGCAAAGCCGACTTCGATGCTTTGAGTGGCTATCTTCTTGGTGTATACAATCTTCAGATTTAGTAATATATTACCGTTGGACAGATGGAATTAACGCTTATTAATAAATTTTTAACATTTTCTTCACATTCAGCTCGTCAGTAAAGAGGTAAAGTTATCCAAATACTTGTTCCGAGAACGTCTTTATTGAATGTTTAAGCGTTTATTGGACAAGTCTATCGGTGGCTGCAGACATCTGATAGTGCAAGAAATTTGCACTATACAATGAGGCCAAGAAGGAAATATGCCCAAAAGAATTATGTTATTTTAGTCAAGATTTTTGCTTTTGAATGCTCCAGTTTGTAACGCTCTCCATTGTTTTTTCTGGTAATACTGGATTTTGAATTGTGCTGTGGTATCGTATAGCATGTGTCCAGAATCGTTGAATTGTTTTACACGACTTTCTAGAACATTTCTGTCGTAAATTTGCCCGTCCATAATACATTGACAACGCACTATTGCTTTTAAACAGACGCATGCCTCATTTCACGTCTGTGCTGCGCTACCTTCCGGCAAATCATTCACGATTTTCGTTTCTGTATAAAGTTTTCATCCACTGCCAAACAAACTATCTTGATTTTCCGATGTATTTACCCAAAGTAATTTGCGACATTTGTGAACCTGTTTCAACAAAATTCAAACTCTAACTGGCACTTTAACTAAAACACATTAAGGAAAAAATTAAGGCTATATTTTGTACCACCTGTAAATAATCCCTTATCCTCTTACTAGACTAATTCTATTTACTTTTACATAGTCATTATGTTTCGTGTGGGGTTGCTAGTCTTCCATCAGGCGCCTCCCCAGGTGAAATATGAGGGTACCGAAGAAATCAAATATCCGGAGCGGACCAAAACTAGCAACAAAGAGATCTATATGGACATATGGACTCGATTAAGGCTACTAAATAATGAATTCTATAAGGCTCAAATATAAGTACCTAAAAGCACAATTATAAGAAGGCAACAGAAAACCACCTCATTACTTTTTTAAACAAATTATCGTGGTTGAGAATTATAAACAAACGGCCCTCCGTCCCTGACAGATCTTAAATAATCAGAGGATGCTAGAATCCCCTTGTCAACATTGAAAATTGCGATTTGGGACGTAAGAAGTGGGAAAATTAGAAAACGCAGCTATAGAAATGAAAAGACTAAACATAGATATACTTGGAATGAGCGATGTGCAATGGCCGAAATCAGGAAAATGCGTTACAAGAAATGAAACTACTATGTATTACTCAGGAAATGACGATAACAGACACCTATGCGAAGTATCTATAATAACTACTGAAAAAGTATGTAAATCTGTAGTTAATTTTATACCCTACTCAGATAGAATAATGATGCTACAACTGCAAACAAAAAAAGGAAACCAAACTGATACAAGTGTATGATAAAGATAAGGAAGAACTCGATGAATTTTATACGGGATTAGAAGCGATACTAAACTTCATAAAAAACAAAGTTACAATCGTTATGGGCTAGTTTACGCCAAAGTAAGAGAAGAATCAGTAGAGGGATATGTAGGTAGATATGGTTTATTTGACCGTAATGAACGTGGAGATCGCCTTGTTCAGTTTTGTCAAAACACTTTCTGTCGACTACCAAAACGCAGACTCTATATATAGAAATTTCCTGCAGATAATCGAAGTAAAATAGTTAGATCAAACAGATTTTTTATTATTATCAAAAAGATATAGAAACGCCGTCACGTAAGCTAAAACTTATCCAGGATCCGATATAGAATCCGACCACACTCCAGTTTTCGTAACAATGTTAATCAAACTAAGAAAAATGAAAAATAGAAAAAAAAGAGTAGACTACAAAAGATTAAATAATAAAGAAATAAAAAAATAACAACAGCGATAAAAAAAGCATGCAAAAAAAATATAAAATTTATGCACACAAAATATTTATCAAAAATGGAAAAACATATCAGAAGATGTAATAACAGCAGCTAATAAATATCTTAAACTTGAAAAACAAAACATAAATGTGGATGACAGAGGAAATAATGACACTTATGGACAAAAGAAGAACATATAAGACAAATAATCATAATAAGTATCGAGAAAAAATAATTAAACAGAAAATAAGGAAAGCTAAAGAGTTATAGTTGAATGAGCAATTCAAAAAAATAGAGGAATATCAAACAAAATACGACTCCTTTAATACACACAAAAAGATAAAAGAAATAACATACTTAAACAAAACAAACACAAGTATGCTGAGAGATACAGATTGCACATTGATAGTGGGTATTAAACAAAAACTCAGAAGATGGACAGGATATATAAAATATTTATTTAAAGATGCTGATCGAAGAGAAAATTTTGAAAAACCTATAAAAACTGGAAAAGACACGGGACCAAAAATACTTAAACGAAAATTGGAATACGTGTTACAAAAAACAAAAGATGGTAAAGTAAGTGGACCGGATGAAATACCAAGTGAACTGGTGAAATTCGTGGATGAAGAAACAACAGATATACTCCTAGAGTTCTTTATAATAATAATAATAATAATGTATTGTATATATATATATATATATATATATATATATATATATATATATATATATATATATATATATATATATATGAGAGAGAGAAGAGAGAGAGAGAGAGAGAGTTTCTGAACTCCAACCACGGTCTTATATATAACCTGAGAACCAACCACGCAATGCACCAATTTATGGTATATTTTTGGCAGATTGACTAATAAATCTTTGTGAAACAAAATATATCACACATATCTTTTTATATAATATTGATAAAGAAACCAATATATTTTAAAATGTAGTAAAGTTAATGATAACAAGTTAGTAGCTTACAGCGAAAAATTATTTTAAGACACAAATAACATATAACTGCAAAGATATTTAATTTTCAGTTAATACATGCCAAATTTATTTTAGTTTAAGTAGAGACAGCTTATTAAGCTTCAAATAAGTATAAGCCAAAGTGAAAGTAGTTTATTTTGGTTTTCCTAACTATACAAATATAACAGAAGATGGTTCCTCACCGTGATATGTATGTTGACCTAAACCGGTATACCTATGTCTTGGTTTATTTTATGACAGCAAATTTAAATAAACAATCCAAAGTAGTTAACAGGTTATAAAGAATCATATTCTAACATGGTGATATAAAACAACTGCTAAAAAACTAATTTACGATTCAACACCCTGTATCAATCACTGCCAATTGTAAATAAGGAAAATGCCAAATAATGATTTTCATGGAAGAGACACATGCATAAAAAAATAATTTCCAATCTGATTGAGGCGGCGGCGCTAATAACGTAAGTATTTAAGAAGGCAGTACAGAAGACTGCAAAGTCAGAAAGAGTAAAAACTTGTTTATCATTCAAAGAATTTTCTCAGTTAAGGCTTACACTATCATAGCGACCAAAACAGCGTTAGTATTGCACCGGCTGCCGCATTTGCATTTTATTTTACAAGTGACAGCAGAATAGAAGGGACTGACAATCAAGTCCGAGCAATAACTTCAAGAAGAGCTGGAGCTGCGGGCAAGCGAGATTGAGTGAAAGCAGTCTATGCAGGAGATCGGACATCCGAATAAACGAGATGGCATATCATTTAGTAAAAAGAAGTTCGAATATAAAATATATGTTGCTGCACGAATGGATCACGGGCAAACGATAGGAGAGCAAGAACCGGAGTTCAAGGTGATACGAGGAAAAGATTGAGATTTATCAAAACAGTCAATCTCGCATACTTTCTAGTACAAACTGATATTCATTCAAAAATGCTCAATATACATTGATAAGCACAAAGGAGTCATGCTAAGATACGCTATAATATCTAACAGCAAGTCAATGCTACTTGTCTTCAGAAGCATGAGAACGGCGACAAATTTTGCTAGTCGAAGTTTGTAGCCTTGCTAAGACTATGTCGACTGAGATTAGATGCGACTACATTAGACCAAAGCGCACGTCAGAATAAGCGTGCGGACCAACTTGTCTGTGGAGCTTACAAAAAAAAACGATTATGAACAAGGATGAGAGCAAGATACGAGCAGAGTTGGCAAGCAGTGCAGGCGGAGAGACATACGTAGATATTTATCCTCATGGTCACACGGCGGAAAAGTTGACAAATACCTGAACCGGCACATCATTCAGCTTATTATTGTAATTTACCTTCTAAGAATTTGGAAATTAGTAGAAAGGATCGATGAAGCCATACATGCTTTGCTGACCTGTAACAATTTAAAAAAACTTGTTAATTTAAATAATTGAGTAGACTCTATACAGCCTTATTCTACATGAATAGGAGTATTGCCATATAATCTGCGATTGTTGAAGACTAGTTATTCTAAAATATAAAATCAAATTCGATACCGAAATAATATGCAGCACGCCGGCTTAGAACCTGGCGCCTGAGATGAATCAAGGCACAATGCCGAGCTTTACTTTTGATTCTATGCGTTTACTAAAGCGGTATCTATTAGCAACTATAAATCCCCGTAGCTGGACCATCGCGATTATCGCAACAACCACAATTCTTAAACAATTTCCGATTGTACCAAAAAATTATACAGACATAGAAGTGCATACCAAGTCAGTTGATAAACCTTTAAATCAAGAAAGTTAAACATAAAAGAGCAACAGTAATTAACTTTAAGAAACAAGTTAATATTAAAAAGCCAAATAATTCCTCAACTTGCAGTGATGTATTGCTTTAACAAATCAAACGGAAGATGGAAAAACAAACGCAACTGAATCTTCCTGTAAAATATCCCCAAACCTTCTCCAGTACTTTTAAAAGAAGTTACAAATTACCCTGATATGGTTAAAAAATCAGATTTTATACTTTCACCAACAGAATACAATTCAAAATCAATAGCAGACGACAAAGTTGGAATAAACGTCAAAAAAATTGTAATTTATCGGAAATTAATTAAATACAAAACAAAAATATTATACACCATACGTACCAATTTAAACAACAAAGGGCAAATTGGGTGAGTATAAGACACCTATATCTCACGGATCCCGTGAAACAAATTAAAGAAGAACAACAAAATCATACATTTTAGTTAAAAATATTCATAATATTAAAAGTAGAGTGACTAAAGATTCCTTATTATATATATATATATATATATATATATATATATATATATATATTTAGAGCCTGTAGAAATTAAAAAGAAAGTTAAATACTTATAAAATATCTCAATTGAGGTTGAGCCAACACATAAAAGAATTGAACTCGTGCAGAGCACAAAGTGTCAGCACAGACTGTCATAGTGCATTTACCTGTCTGCAATGTGGAAGAGCACGCGACAGTCATATTTGTAAAAAAAAACAAGAAATACGTCTGTTCAATGTGGACTATATCAAGTACCACTGCAATTTTCAAAGGTTGTATGATCTATTAGGGACTTACAAAAAAACGTAGTAAACAAAATAATACAACCATTTGTACCTACTAACATCCAAGATATGCTAACGCCCTTAAAACAAATCATGCGCTATTATTACCACAACACTTACCCAAATGTACCTTTAACCGAGTTCTTAGATAAATTTAGAAATATATTTAATCAACTGGTTTATCTAAATAACATGATACTGTCGATGCTCATTAGTGTCCTTAACCAATTAACATCACAATAGCTGCATCTTTGAGAATAGCTTTATGGGGCGCCAATGGTCTAATTCAACGCAGAGATGAACTATTAACCTTTCTAAACTTACCATAAACCATATTGATGTCATGCTCATATCGAAAATTCATTTCACTGCAAAAACGTACGTTAGTATATCTAGATGAAACAGCTTATTATGCTTTTGCTATCATTATAATAAAAACTTATCATTATCATTATATATATATATACATTACATAAATATTAAGAAGAATTCTTGCAAGCTCAACAATACAGGTTAGAAGGTTACCTGCTTAGTTGCCTGCAGTTTACAATTTTTCCAAGGCATAGCTTCATAAATGAAAAACTTTTGCCTTTCTTAGATACTAGGATCTCAATTTTTCGTAAGAGTAGACTTCATTGCAAGGCATCCATACTGATAACTACAAGAGGTAAAGAAGGAAGTGCATCATGTGGTTGGTTCTTGGGTATTTTAAATGCTTTGTTCGTGTGACCAATTTTACATTGAAACATGTCGTACGGTTACCAAGAGAATAAATGGATACAAATGTCACCTACACCTCAATCAAGCCAAATAGTTAGCGGTTGCTGAATATGTCGTGGAAAATCCTGACCATGAGATAGAGTTCGGACAGACACAAGTTTTATCTAATTATTTGATATTATATAGAGAGACGGTGGAAATTTATTAAATATAAAAATAATTTTAAGAGTAATCTTGATTTAGAGCCCTTAAGGGGCAAAAAACAGACAGATGCTTAGAACGACCCGATTGATGTCAGCAGCTATCCTGATTACTTTAGTAACTAACCCAGTGACATCAACAATGACTTTCCACCACCATCTCTACTACATGCACATGAGTATAAAAGCGAAAACGCATGGGATAGTAATTTAATGTTTTGGAAAATTCTCTTTTAAAGATGTTCGCCTCAAATATGGACGGAACATCAAGAGTTTCCAAACTCCCACCACATGGTATACCAAGACACCGGTCGTGAGATTCTTCGCGTTTATTTTATTCATGAAAGAAATTCTTTACTTATTGTCCGATACCTCTGTGTACTGGCCTAGTGATTTAAATAAAATCCAAGATTTGTTAGGTTTCTTTGCTACAAATGGTGTTTCAAACAACTACACTAATGCGAAATGCAGTTATGATTTATGATCTGATCACCCATAGTTACTTTTAGTACTACCACTATTTTTAGAGAACCTTGTCCAGTAATATACAATCAGCCTACAGATTGGGATCATTTTAATAATATGTTAAACGCAATTTAAACTTAAATATTAGTTTAAAACAGCTAAAAGAACTAGATGAAAATACAAACTACTTTACTAAAACTTACAAAAACTGGAATGGCACACTAGTTCCACTCAACGGCGTGCGAAATAAACTTTAATAAATATACTACTTAAAATTAAAAGAACTATACTAACATCTAAGTAATCAGTTAAAAGAAAGTTCGAAATCAATAGTTTTGAAACATATCTTGACATGTTGTCAGAGTACTACTATTCCTGCTAAAAAGTTATAAACAAATATTGAAAAGTCTCATTTACATAACTTACTAGGTGAACCAAACGGAACACTGGGGAGTCTTCACTGACGACAAAACTACTTTCACTAAACATTTAGAAATATTTAATCCTTATTCAAATAAACTTGATTACAAAGTGGAAGTTTACTTATCGGGGCCATTGCAGATATCACTACCAATTCGACTCTTTTCATCCATAGAAATAAGAAAAAAATTAAACATTGAACTAACAGAAAAGTTCTGGGTTTTGATCCCATAACTGATCAAACCTTAAACTATCTAAAATATACGGTTTCTAACAATACTATTTTATTCAATCTTTTGCTTGACATGTTGGCCTTCACAGTTCAAATTTCCATAATATTTAAACCGGAACAACTTCCTTCAGACCCATTAGTTTACTCTCCGTAATATTTAATTGTGGAAGAATTAATTATCAGAAAAAATTATGCAGATACATTTTTAGAATTGTTTTCCCAATCCCAGTTTGGTTTTAAGCACAAACACCACTATTCAACAATGCTATCGCATAGTAGATGTAATAAACAAAATCACTGAAGACTCTAATACTGCTGCAAGCATTTGTTAAAGCATGGTTTCTAGGTCTACTATTCCAAATTAAATATTTTTCTTGTCAGTACTTCCTCATCTTTAAACCCCACCTTACAGATCCAAGTTAAGTCTCTTGGTAAACTATCGCAAATTAAAAAACTAAACTGGTGTTTCTTAAAACAATACTCTATTTGGTGTTATTATCTTTAGCTTCCAGGATTAAACTATTGTGGTTTATTCCGATCTCATGTAGATTTTCCATTCCATCTTTTTCTTGGCCATTCCAGTCCTTTTCCCTCAAGGTCGATAGTGTACAAATTTTCTTCAGATACTACATTCGTCCATTCTTAAGATGTGTTCTCTCCAGTGATGTCTATATTGGCCAACTTTAAGTTTGCAGTTCTTGCCGTATCTCTTCATTGTTTTGTAATCTAGTACCCATCTAAAAACTTTATTTCTGAAGATATAATTACATTCATTTTCTTTTGCGTGAGAGACTAATTTTCTGATATCTATATAATAGTAGCGGAACAACCATTACTTACTCGCTAGTCCTAGGTGTCTTCTAATGGTGTCGCACATTTGTCTAAGTTTATTTAGTTTATTATATACATCTTTACTGCTTGTGTATATAACGTGAAAGCTGAAGCAATTGAAACAGCTTACTCATTTAATTTATTGGTCCTTTGTCTTTGAAAGCTAGGCCTTTGGTTTTTACAGTAAGGATTTCTAAATTGTATTGCTTAATATATGCAGCACATATTGCAGATTATCTTCTATAATTGCAAAGACTGTTTGGCCATCAACAAAAATCGTGTCAATGTCGATATAGTTTATTTTAAAATGTGTTTTGATTTTATTTTTCTAGTTCTTGACAATTTGGAATACATATTAAATAGCAAAGGCGTACTCCACAATTTATTTCCGTCTCTATTTGATGTATACTGCAAATTTGCCTACTCTAGTCATCTTCTCGTGCTACGATGACCTACAAATAGCCTGTCGCTACGCACAAGACTATATAGTCTCACTAAGCACCTAGATAACCAATAAAGTATAATGGTTAATAAAACTAAATTCACTTACATTACATTTACCTTGCAAAAGCACCACTGTCTATTATTATTAATAAATGGTATTGAAATATTATAATTAAATGATATAAGTGAAAGCACATTTTTGAAGGAAAAAAAGGAGATGAAACTGAAAGTAAAAAAATATAGAGGAAATCTCGCATTTTACTAGAAAATAAGATTTTGCCTTATAAAACAGTCATCAAACCTATCGGGACATATGGGATTGAACTGTGGGGCTGCTCTCGTTCCCCAAATGTTCCAATCTCAAACGTTACATGTTATAGTAGATGCTCCGTGGTACGTCTCAAATCTTACATGAGGATGTCAAGATACTAATTATGCACGGAAACTTTAATCTTATTCAAACCAAAGTATTCCAGCTTTATTAGATAATCATCAAGGACGCCTGCATAGAAAATGACCAGCATATATTAAAACCTAGGTTTAGTTCTTATTATACACAGTACTTGCATTAATCATATATATGTCCCGTTTCTGTTATCTATTAAAATTTCTTAAGAATAACTCCGTTGGGTGTTACTTTTAGCATGACATGAACATAAAAAACCATATCAACTCATGGAACTTGCTAATAAAATAGTTGCACAGTAAAAATGGAGAAAGTTAGGCATGTAAATAAAATAAAGCCGTTATATAATAGAAATAAATTTAGTTTAACAAAAATTCACCCTGGACTATAACGTTCTTCATGCTATTATTATATTGCAGCCAGGAAGTTTAATATCACATATGTAGTACAGCATAATCAGTTAGTTCCTTTGACGTGCACTTTTTGCGCGGCTGTTTATTGCCGGTTGCGGCTCGCAGCCAACAAAACATAAAGCAACAAAGTCGGGTTTTCCGCGGCAAATTTTTAAGGCTTTCCGTAATGAATGCGCGATACGCGCAATAAAAGTAAATCGCAGGGACCACGTGCTGCGCTACCACATTACGCCACCCACGCAACCTGTTTTACGGCTGCACCCGCTGTTAAATATAATTTGCGGCTATTAGTAATTGTTGCATAAAAACCTAAGCACCATGAATGCTGACCGCGCGCTCGTTCCGCAAAGGCGACACCATTAATTTCGCTCGGCAAAAAGCCGCGCTCGATAAATGGCGCTGCGCGTCTGGGCGTTCGGGTGCCGGACTTATTTAATTGCTGATTAATTAGGCGTTTAGCGCCGGCCCCGGCGCTCGTTCGGGGCCTGCATTAATTAAGTGCCGAAATTGCACGGCCACCAAAATGGATCGGGTCCCAGCGGCCGCCGCTGACAACCCATTATGAAATTCGGGGTAGCAAAAATAAGGGTTAATTATTGTGTCTGGAAGCGGGCAAAACATCTGACAGGCTTTTGGGCAAATTAATGATCGTTTGCTTCAAGCCAGGGTGGTCGCTTATCGCCTACAAAATTCTTAAATACTTCGATTAAGTTATCGTTTTAAAATCTAATAAGGCAAATTCTTAATTTTATAAAAATCTATATACAAGGGATGGTCAAAAACATATACTATAAAAACATGGCATTGATTTTTAACGTTATATAATCATGCAACAAAAATTCATTTTTATTATTATTATTATTTTATTATTATTTAATAATAAATAAGCAGTGTTAAGAGAAACCACTCAGCAATGGCACTCTTGCAGTAATCCTATTGCTTTAGGGGGTTCTCAGGTCGCAAGGCCAGCTTCTGTTGAGTCGTCTCACTGGGAGGACATTGGTAGACAGTTGGTGGACTTGTTCACTAGGATGATTACTAATTTTTTCTTGATAATTCTTCAGTAGTAAAGGGAAAGCTGAGCTCTTCATGCAGAGTCTGATACCATGGTGCATTCACTATAGCACGAAGAGTTTTCGATTGAAATTGTTGAATCGTTTTAATGCGAGTAGGTTTGGCACATCCCCATAGCTGAATCCCATACATCCGAACGGGCTTCAGGATAGTTTTATAAAGCAGCAGCTTATTTGATATTGACAGTTTTGACTCTCTTCCTAATAACCGGTACATCTGGCGGAACTCAGGTTTAATTGCTGGCGTTTGGTTTGGAAACCTTTTTTTCATGTAAGACGCTGATCAAGATGTAATCCTAGGTACTTAGTTTCTGTTTTTTTTTTTTAGAATTTCTACATTATCCAAGGTGACTGGCGGACATACGTTGAATCGAGAGCAAATGTTATTTGCACCGATTTAATTGGGTTGATTTTAATACGCCATTTGTTTATGGTGTTCAGATGTTGTTGGAGATTTGCGGCTGCTAGGTAGGGATCTTCGTGCGTCGATAAGATGGCGGTATCATCGGCACAAGTGGCGATAACTGTGTTTGTATCTTCAGGTAGATCAGCTGTGTACACTAGGTATAGAAGGGTCCGAGGGTGCTACCTTGTGGGACGCCAGATTTGACAGGGAAATAGTTGGACAACTCATTATTGTATTTAACTGTGAAATATCTGTCAGTAAGATAGGACTAAAGGAGAAGATAAAAATAGCTAGGGAGAAGTCTTTTCAGTTTATGAAGTAATCCGGTATGCCAAACTTTGTCGAACTCCTGTTCAACATCTAAAAATACAACTCCATAGTATTTTTTTTTCTTTGAGGCTCAGTGAAATTTGATTTATTATTCTGTGCACTTGCTGGATTGGAAGATGCCCTTCGCGGAATCCGAATTTATGTAAGGTATATGTGACAAGATATCTGTGTCGTTCAGCAGGCGTTTAAGGAATAGTTTCTCAAACATTTTTCCTAAGATGGGCAAAAGACTAATTGGCCTATATGAAGTAACATCTTTGGGTCGTTTACCAGGTTTAGGGACCATTATTATTTGCGCGTGTTTCCATAGTAGGGGGTACTACGATAGGCTTAGCATTCGATTATAAATAGTTGTCAATAATACTATCGCCTTTTTTGGGAGCATCTTTAGAACTTGGTCGGTAATAAGGTCGTAACCTGATGCTTTATGGTTGTTTGTTTTATTTATCTCGAATAGAATCTCTCCACCACCACCATAATTTGGTAAAACAAGAATATGGGAATAATTGTCCTGCATGTACATAAATTTTCAATTGGTTCTGTTGATTCTAGGACAGTCGGAAGTCAATTAAAGATGATTTGAAAAAGCAATTGTTCGAAGACATCTACTACATCCAAAAAGTGTGTAAATACTGATTGAGGAACCAAATGTAACTTGTAAAATATTAGTAATTGCAAGTGCAAGAATTTTATTTACACAATTTTACTTATCCAAGCGGAATATCTTTTTCTGTTTTGTACTACACTTGTTGAGCAAGAACCATGATTGATCAATTTTTTGCGTATAGAGGCAATTAGTCCTCAGCTATTCTACATATTTGCCCAATTCAGTTTTCTAGTTGAAAAATAAACTTACTTTAAATAAATAACAAAAATACTGACAATGAGTTTTCCTTGCCTTGTGTGCTGAAACGACCATCCGTGGCTTAACAGGTGTTTCTAATACGTTAATATAACTGTCGGCGGTCACCATCAGGCATTTTTCAAAAACCAAAAATATCATAGAGGTGGAAACTCTGTTGTTATATCAGCAGCTGTCTGCTTTTAGTACTTAGATTCCCTGTACTTCTTCGCTATGTCGTAAACTTGGTTTTTTTATCCAAATCACGTAATCATTTCTGTCGGAGATTTTCCGGCGCGTAGGAATTCGAGTATAGCAGCTCTGTCCCATTTTTTCAACTATTATAGGTTGTTGATTATTTGTATTACCTAACGGGCAATTGCCTATGCGTATAAGACGTTAGATGGTTCAACCAGTTGGCTCTGTCCTCTCCTCTAGCGTCCTCTAACATCTTTAGCTTACCAACCTCTGAAAATACTCTTAAAGAAGTGAATCCAATTATATCACTCAATTACCCGGCATTATGGTGTGTAAATAATGTACTTTATGAGTTGTAGCCTATAACAGCATTTAACAAACGATGACTTTGTCTGTTGTTCTATAAAAAATAACGAATAGAAAACGCATTAAATTAAATTAGTTGGTTTATTCAAAATGAACCGAACTCCACGGAGAAACGACATTCCTAACAACTAAGAGATTTGATTATTGGAAAAGTAACCTTATAATAAACGATCATAACAACTCTAAATGCAAAGAGTACATTTCAAAATGTATTTGTAGAAGTCGAGTTTCACTAAAACTGGTTTGTAAAATAGAACAGCATAATGAAGAAGCTTTGTGTTGGTAAAATGTTTTCTTAAGAGTTGTTAAAGTCTCTTGGACTACTAATTCATGGTGATAATAAAAATATTAGGCTGTGTAAGAAGTAGTAATGTTCTTAGTAAAACTAATTTCAAAGTTTGATTCCTTTCTAGCCGAACATGTAACAAAATTTAGAAATAATGGATGTTCCCTTATATTTAATCAAGTATAACTATCAATTAATTAATTATACAATTAGCGGACCAAATTATAGCAAAGATTATTCAAAACCATAATGTGTGGTTCAATATTATAACGGAAATTACCCGGTAGACCTCGTAGCGTTTGGACACCAGATAATATCACAGTAGTGAGGCAGGCTGTTGTCATATAACTACATCGTTCAAATTTGTTTTAATACTAAACTAAACAACATTGATGCCCACTGGCGATTTTCTGTACCTACTAATAGAACACTTATTAATTAGTAAGATCTAACGTTTTGTGTCTATTTAATCTTCGAGTAATATAAACATTTTCTAGTAAATTGAGCACTAACACATTGGGGTGGTGAAATTTTCAGATCCTCATGAAAGGATTTTTGCTCTAAAATCATTACATAATTTTGATGTTTGATGTTTTCGCACAGCCCCATAGATGAATACCATACGCCCACACTAGAACTATAACTGTCTTATACATCAGCACTTTATTTTGTAGCGATAACTTTGATTTTCTCCCTAGGAACTGGTACATATTTTTCATCATTGCGTCCAATAGCTTTTTCTTTTTTGTAATGTGGGTTTTCCATGTTCAGCGCCTGTCGAGGTACATGCTGAGATATTTAGCTTATTCTTTAACTGGGATTTGTATACCATTTTGAGTGACCGGAGGAGCGGAGTAGTGTTTTGTCGTAAACGTAATAACTGTGGATTTATATTCATTGATTTGTATTCGCCACCTGCGCAACCATTTTTGTATGTTATCCAGACTACTTCGTAGAATAGCCGACGCTTGTATTGGATCTGAGCGAGAAACTAATATCGCGGTGTCTTCTACAAAAGTGGTCGTAATCGCATGGTAGGTCTGATATAGAGTTGGTTTCAGAGGCTACCCTGAGGAACGCCTGCTTTTATTGGGTATAGTCCAAGCTAACTTTCGCCGTACTTGACTTGATAATACCTCTCCTTTGGATATAATTTAATTATAAAATATTATTAGAGTGACAGTGACCGTTTGATTTTATATAGTAGCCCGGAATGTCAGACTCAATCGAACGCCTGGCTGACATCAAAGAATACTGAAATACAATATCTACGTTTTTCAAAGTCCGTTTCTAATACATCCACAACTCTGTGTATCTACTCTTGTTTCGTGCACACCTCTAAGCTAGCTTTGACCCTAATTCCATCTCTACCCGCGACCTTGACTTGTCCGCTTGCTTACCCCTATTCACAGCTAAAAGTGATTTTACAAAGAAAAGGATCGTATAATCACCGATCCAGCACTCCAAGTCGAACCCAATAACGCGCCTTGATTACACTTTGTCTGTTGCCTTTTGTGTTTTGCACCCGTTCGCGGTGCTCCAATAATTCTACATCTGGCCAAGTAAGAACTCATCCCCTGATTTGACGCCGCCAAGCCAAAGTACGTTAACATTCGCCACTGAGTCACGTGTGGTAAGTTTCTTTTAGTTGGTCTGTCTTGAATTCTGATCCCAACAGCATTTTTTCCGTATTCCAGTGAGTTCGCAGCTAACCTGCTGCCCACCGGATTTTAAAATAATTTGTGTTTGTTTCATTTATTTTTTCATGTTATTTTATTGTTAATATTTATTTGTGTTGAATATATAGTTTATACAGCTCTGTTTGTTTTGTGTGCATTTAAGTTAAATCTAATTGTGCTTAATATCAACCAGCTTTAATGCAGAGTGTCCCTAACGAAACCCAAATTGATGCTGTGGAATTAGTGCTTCTTGCTCAATTATAATTGCCAATCTCTTTAGTGTTAACCTTTCTAGTACATTTAACAGTATTGGTAGTAGAGTTATCGATTTATAAGAATTAGAATTATTTGGTCGAATTTCCACAGGATTGGAAAATACTACAATCTTATGACTGCATTTAAAATTTGTGTCATGCACGTTATTGCTTTGTGGGGCAGTTCCTTCAGTGGTTTGGCAGTGGTTAGGTAGTACTCGGGTGCTTTTTTATGTTCAGATATTTAATTTCAGCTTTAATTTTATCAAGGATAAAGAATTGTATTGGTAGGCTTAGTTGTAAAGGAGCTTTGAGGTAGTTTATAATCTCTTTTACTTATTCAGGGGTGGTAACTGTGGGATGTAGTTTGAATACTATTGACAAATGTTCTGTAAAAAGTTCAGCTATTTTAACTTCTGTTCTTGCGAATTGGTGGAATAGGATTTCGTACATTTTTTAGTTTCTTCGTTGCCTTCCAACGCGTGTAACTGTTATTAGCGGAGAGGAATAGGTTGCCAACGTATTCATTAAATGTTTCGTTCTTCCAATTCCTTAAAGCTATTTTTAACTCTCTAGTTAAACCTATTTAGGTTATTTTTGTCTATGAGGTTTCTCGTTTGTAGCCAGATTCTTCTGACTCTTTGGTTTTGATGTATAATGGGTAATTTGCAATAAGTTAGGTTTCTTTGTGACTAGGTGGCGGTGTTGAGTAGAAGGCCGCGCGTTCAATGTTTTTCGTTGAGTGTTCTGCAGTATCAAATCTTCTATTTTCAACGGAACTTTAATTGTAATGTCCGTTAAAAACTCTCTGAACAAATCCCAATTCGTGTGATTGTTGTAAAGGAAAGCATTCTTTTGCTTTGTAATAATGGAAGTGCTGATCTTGACTATTATAGTTGAGTGATCTGAAAGAAGCACGTTTTCATTTGACAGTATCTTGAAGATAAACCTTTGGTAACAAAGAAATCTAGGGCATCAGGTACTTTATTTAGGTCGACCGGCTAGTATATGGGCTCTCCGGTATATAAATAGTTATAGTTGTTCCTAGCGTAGCCTTATATAATTCTCGCCCTTTGGTGGTTGTTAACTTTAATTCATAGTTCGCATTATAGTTGCCGCCAGCTATAATCATGTTGCCTAGTTTTTTGAAGAATGCTTTGTACTGATTTTGTTTTACAGAGTGTCTTTAGGGACTGTATATACTACTTGGACTTTTAACGTTGATGATAGTACCCTAGTGATAGTAGATAGTCAATTACAAACGCTTCCTTGGTGTGGTGAGATTATTTGTTGTTTACAATAATTGCTGAGCCAGCGTGAGCTGCTCCGTCGGAGTGATTGGTGTAGTATGTGGTATAATTGTGGATATTAAAATAGGCTCTTTCCTTTTATGAATCAATAAAATGTCAATTTTTTGCTCTTTTAGGAATAGTTCAACTGGTAGTCGATGCTGTGCTAATCCATTTGCATTCAGGAGGCTATTTGGAACCAATCCATTGTTGGTTTTTGGTAACTAGCGTGGTAACCAGATTTAACATCATGTTGTTTCAGTTCATAAGTTAATTAAACATAGATTAAAATTTAGACAGATATTGAGACAATGAGATATCTTTATTGTTATTGTCTCAGGTTA
Organism: Sinelater perroti; assembly: GCA_036346155.1. Classification (NCBI taxonomy): domain Eukaryota; kingdom Metazoa; phylum Arthropoda; class Insecta; order Coleoptera; family Elateridae; genus Sinelater; species Sinelater perroti. The sequence continues at coordinate 10,748,487 of JARFIY010000046.1, forward strand.
GATTATTGTTATGAGGGCTTGATGCGATTTGTGAGTAACTTGGACCATTTACGTTTGTAGAGTATAAACAATATGCAGTAATCGATTCATTGGCTTTTTATACCTTGATTTCCTAAGCAAGCAGCTGATTTTCCTGTATTTCACTGCAGTTTTTGGTATATCCAGGAAGCATCTCTTGGTGGTAGTACCGTGCTCCCCTCCACACTTGACGCATAAGTAAAATTTTATACGGTAGCTTTTACTGTGTCCATAAGATTGCCATCTGGTGCACTGGATCGTTGTAATGTTTTTTAAGTGGCGGTTTCACTGTTATCATTTGGTTGTTAATGTGTTTTATTTCATATACCTTTTTATGGCTGTCCGCAGATTCGAGGTTCACAAATAACATATTTGTGTTCGTACCGTATAACCTTGCTTTTTAAATTCTCCTTTGATTTCTTCGATATCTATAGAATAATGTATGTTTCTAAGTACCACTACGCGGTGGCTCAGATGGTTCAACCAGTTGGCTCTGTCCTCTAGCCGGCGCGTGCGAATTCGAGTCTCGCTCAACCCACGGGTGTGTGTGAATGTCCTAGCATTAAATGCATGTTAGTGGGCACAATAAGCCCTTGCAGTGCCTGTAAGTTTGCCAAAAAAAGTACCACTCTAGATCCTGTTTTTCTTCAGCTGGTAAGTGTGATATATAATTCCTTCGCCTCTGAGATGTGTGATTAATTGCCTGTATGATTCTGGAGTGTTTGTATAATTTTAATTGCATTGTTTGACAGATCCTCTTGCTAGTATTTTTGTTAGGTTCTCAAGCATTATTGCATAATTTGTAACTCCTTTTATGAATATTAGGGGAAGATTAGGTATTTTCGTCATCTCGCTTACTTTTGATGCTTGCGGTTTGTCTTTGCTAGTAATATTGGCTAACACATTGTATCTGTTTTGATAGGCAGTCGGGTTTTCATTTAGGTATTGTATTGCAGGTTTTTGATTATTTCGATTGAGTGTTGGTTTTCTGCTTTGTGCTCATCTGAATCGTCAACAATTATTAATTGCGTGTTGTCAGTTAACTGAGGGTTATAAACTTGATTACTACTGATACAGGTCGAGGTGTATTAATGAAAGCTGGAGATGCTGATATATAATTTGGATATTAAACTGGTGGTGTACAAGAATTGTTTTGAGCGAATTGTAGAAAACCAATATTTTGAGTTATTTGTTGATTTCCAAACACTGGCTGTTGCAAGGTGTAAGGGAGTTGTGGTTGTGATAAATACATGTTTGGGTCGTCACTTTGGATATTCCGTCGAAGCAGAATTTGGTAACTTGCTCAAAATTATTATGTGTATTTTTAACTTACACATTTAGTTTAAATTGTAAAACTGCTATCTATTAGGGGTCACAGTTGGACACGATAATTTGGAGCGATCACGGTAAATCACGGTAAAGGCTTTATCCCCAGTTACCATTAGTAAAAACTTCAATAATCTTTAATTATTAAAAATTATTATAGAGATGTCTTGCTTTAGGAGATGATGTCGATCTTTTGGCATGCATTAGACTAATTGTTTTTTTTTTGCAATTTCTTTGTTATTTATATAACTACGCCAAGGGCAAAACCAACTTCCAGTTTTTGTATTCGCAAACTCTCGTTCCGTACAAAAGAAAAAACTTTACGAAATCTATTTTGTTGTAGTTCAGTGCACTATTGAAAGACCCGATCATTCCAGTAACGCTCAATTAACTGAGAACTAGATTTTCGCAGGGGTTGAATGTAATGGTTTATATTAATGGGTAAACTAAAAAGGGCAAAATAATTTCTTTCTACTACTGAGACAGTCATATAATTATATTTTCTCATTAAATATTATTTAGCTAGATGTCCAACTTAGTGTTGTTTATATATATAAATTTAGGAGTCATAAGCATTAATAATTGTAGTAATGTGCCTGCCAATATACATAACTTACAAACTGTTATATTTAAATAAAATTTCTGTTATGGACTTATCCCCCAATATTGTAACAGGTTATTATATTCAGGTTTTCTTACTATTTTAGGGCGAAAACATGTATATATTATGATACTTTTCGCACCAGCACAATTTGTTGTTGATATAAGTTTGTTTTCCAACTTTGTTGTATCCGGGCTATTTATAAGATGCAATTCCAAAAGGATTTTAAATTCTCTTAAGTAATTAGTAATTATAAATTTGTTTTATGCTTTATTTTATTTTATTTGAAAATTTAAATTTTTAAAAATCATGAAAACAGTAATTTTCAGCTATTTTAAACATGACTAATTGGCATAACATATGTTATTTAGATGTGTCCTGTTATCAAAAAATACCCTACTTCCGCACATCAGAATATTATTTTCTTCTTATTTAACAGTTAGTGTTGGTTATTTCCCATTGATAATGTATTATTAACATATTTAGATAAAGTTCTTCTGTATACCGGAAGACTTCTGAAACTGTGTGACAAAACATCTTATCGTTAACTAGTTTGATTTTAATTTTTACTTTTCTATACATTTTTAGATGTTAGATTAATGAAATTTGACCTACAGCTTTTCATATTTTGGACGAAATATAGTCTCAGGACACCAAAATTGGTTTGAGCCATTGCTGCATCTGTGTGTGTGTGTTAGTGTTCTGTCAGTCTGTCAGTAAACAGGATATCTCGAGAACTCTAAGAGCTAAGACTTCAAATTTGGTTACTGAGTTATTTTATTAACGATGGGAGCTTTTGGTAAAAATCGGCAATGTTTTGGTTAATTCAAAGAATCGATTTAAAAAGTCTGCAATCTAAACAGTTGAATATACAAAATTCCATGAGAATAGAAATGATTTGTTGTCACGAGATAAACATGAATTTAAAATAAAAGTTGGTAAAATAAGAACTCATAAATAATTGAAGCTCATGTTTTTTGATACAGTTCATAAAATGTTTCAAATTTATATTACGTGTAGATCAGACAGAGACGAACAAAACTTATCCATGAAATTTTTGATCCGAGATCAAATAAATAAGTTATAGCCGATTAAAAATTAATTAAACGGACCAATCATAACGCGATCGGAGAGCTTCCTGGCTGACTGCGGGAGGACGAGGGGGAGCGCTTGGCCGCTAGGAGGGAGCTCACAGGCGATAATGGGGAAGGCCGTGCGGCCGAGCTCGGACGGTTCCCTTCAGTGACGTAGCAAAATTTTAAGTACGAGTAAATTATTGTCTTGTACTGTTTATTTTAATCAGCTTTCGAGCGTTGGACTCGCGCCTCGTCCTTTTTTAAAATAACAAGTTCCGGGACGAGAGCAGCGCAGGGCCGAGACGATGGACCAGGTATAATATATAATAATAATAGGATAAGGGAAGTCGTGTGATGTTCACACCAGATTTTTTAATGTTTATCATCATACTTGCTGCGAATGCCACGATTTATCTTACTCATCGAATACATTTTTAGCACTGTATAGCATTTACATGAGAAATAAAATTGGATTAAGTGTTGTTCTGATTAAAACTTTGTGCCATTATCTTTACTGAAACATAAAATATTGGAAATCAATCGCACTGCACATAGTTATTTTATAATAAAAAATTTACCGAAATAATATTATAAACAAGCCTCAAGATAATTGTCTCTCAAGAGACTCGCTTTCCTGTGATTTCCACTGAGAATATTTCTACTTTACATACTAATGGGGATTAAATAAAACGAATGGCTTAACTAATGCTTTTGGTTAAATTGCAAAGAATGAATTTGTTGAAATATTGCAGGCATAAGCTTTGATATTATAAAATCCGCAAATAATGCGTGCTCACTTCTTGTAAAGCCAAAATAAAAAAGACTAATATTTTAAGGATCAATGTTTTATTAATTATCATGCCATCCTCAGCCTTAGTTATTGGCCTAAGCACTTAAAAATAGCTCAAATTATCATGATTTTCAAGTCTGTTAGCTCATATAAACCGATAAGCCTACTCCCCGTCGTCTCTAAAATCCCGGAAAAAATTGTTTCCGAAACATAAAAGACTATTCATTTACCAATAGCTAGATTTCCGATAACCAGTTTAGATTTAATCAAGCACACTCGACAATTCAACAATGCTATCATAAATGAGGCGCTACAAGAGAAACAATATTTCGCAGCTGCTGTGCTAGATATAAATTAGGCCTTTGATAAGGTTTGGCACCCAGGCCTATTGATAAAATTAGAAAAAGCCTACCACAGAAACATTTCAATTTGATCAAATCTTATCTATCTAATAGACAGTTCCAAACTAAATATAACAGTGCAACATCCAGTTTGTATCCAATAACTGCAGGAGTTCCGCAGGGCAGTGTCTTGTGCCTTCCATTATACACTCTTTACACGGCAGATCTATTTACGCACATACGTTCTTAGACAATCCAAATTCACTTAAAAGATGGCTTCTAAAATGACGTGTAAAGGTTCATAGACGAAAATCTTAGAATACAACATGTATCTTCCAAAAATTTCCAGCCTTGAAAATTAATAACAAAAATATACCGCATGTTGAAGAAGTCAAATACGTTGGATTAACTCTTAGTTAGTTAGTCAACTAACGTGAAAAGCACACATCACCACAAAACGCAAACAAATCAACATAAAACTACGTCAGCTTAGCTAACAGGATAAAACTCAAAACTATCACTGGAAAACAAGTTGCTCATCTACAAGGCGATCATCAAGCCCATTTGAATTTGTAGCATTAAAATTTGGGGCTGCGCCAGTAAACCCAACATGAAAATCATACACAGCAGTAAATCTAAAATCCTCCGAATGATCGTAAATGCTACCTGGTTTCTATCAGATTACACCATTCGCACCGACCTCAAAGTTCCTTATGTTCAAGATTTTAATTCACTAGAGAAACAGTAAACATCATGATCGACTCCGCTCCCACAATAACCCTTTAGTAGAGCAACTTACAGTGCTGATCATAGAAAACTCAAGTATTCCTGGTCCATAGATCTCAAGTAAGACCATAGGGGTACCACCGCAGGGTACAATCCTCATCATGGCATAAGTTTATGACTGTCATAAGATTAGCTGATAGAATATATATTTTGATTACTGATCAAGATAAATCAAAAGAATTGATTATAGTAATAAATATCAAATTCATAAAAATAAGGAAAAAAGTCCTTTAATATGGGTGTTCCAGTTTCTTTAAATCTTATATGTCATGTTGTATAAATAGGTTATTTCTATTATAATATTCGGTCTAACTTCACACCTTCCTTTTTTAAGCACTTGTTAACAACTATTGAAATACTTTTTTAGTAACTAAAATTAGCTGCATCGGGTACTTAAATCTTAACAAATGACGACAATTATTGTAGAAAGTCGCCATAACAATACTTCTTTGCATTAATTAAGTTATAAAACGTAAAGCCGCAACGATTACGCTGAAAAATTGGTCTCGCCTCGCGCCGTTATGCACCTCCAGATAATAATCGGGCGCTTTTGGGGAATGCGCGAGTAATTACACGGCAGAAGCTGCGGCCCATTAGGAAACACAACATAATATGGCACCTCCTTGTTATTCGGCCATAAATTCCCCGTAATGGGCACGGGTTAGCCGATGGCCGGTGGCTCTGGCGAGGGCGCAGCTGCCCTTCATTACATCGCGGCCCTCCTACATAGACGGAATTAATATTTAATTTCGGCGGCCCAAAAAACCATTGCTTTCTATTAGTGAATTATCTGGAGATTAGATTGCGCCGGGGCGGCGTGGAATTTTCCCGGCCGGTGTCATTAATTTTTTCGTGGCGATATTAATCGTACCCCGGGCCGCTATGATCGGCCGTCTCAAGGCTGTCCCATTGGGCAGGCATTAATTGCCCATTCTCACTTCATAACTCATTTCAACAATACGTGAACTGCCGGTCGGGGACCTCACCTGGCATTACCGTGAAATATAAAACCACGAAAAGCTCTAATTGATTTGTAAATTTAATCTGAACGAAGCCAAACTATTAGGTTACACGGCGTTTTATGACCGCTCTTTATATTTTTATTTAAATAAGTGTGTCGGACGTATGCTTTAATGATACTTTAAAAGGTGTTTGAGAAACCAGTGCAACTGTCCTTAAGTATGGATTAACTAAATTGGAGCAACTAAAAATGCAACAAATATTTTTTTATCAACATAATCCTGATTTATATTTATACAGAACTAGTTGTTGTGTCTAATAATCTTTATATTCCATTAGTGTTCTTTGAATCTTCTACAATTAAGTACAAAAACAAACAACGTAAAATTGAAAATGAGTATGAAGCACCCAAATGAACATCTATATTTTTCACAAAATAATTTTGGCTTTTATTTCCTCTAAAGCTTTTTGATGATAAAATTGAAATAAAAATTATGCTTGTCAACTATTGGTTTATTCATATCAGTACATCAGGAGGATTCAAAACGATCGATTAGTAACAAATGCGATGTAAATTATGTAAATATGATGTAAATTTCATTTATTATACTCACATTCAAATTTATAAATGATTAATGTGATCTCCCCCTCCTTACAGCAAAAATAACATCTAAACAGTAGCACAATCCATCCCAAACACGAAAAGAATATTTTGCGTTACTACGGTGCCGTTTGTTAGGCTGTCCAAACTTGTTGCTTGGTGCTACGTAAACTGCTTTTTTGCGAACCCCTTAAAATAAAAGTTGTAATGTATAAGGTCAAATCTCGGAAACTAGACTATAAGTGCCAAATCGTGTCACTATAAAAAAAGAAAGGTCCGTAAACCTTTGTTCTCGATGAGGTACAGAACATATTAACGTTCAGGGAGTGCCAATCAATTCCAATGTTTTTTGTAGCCCCCGTATACGAACATTGTGTCGGTTCACTTTATAACTTAGATAAAACGTTGCCTGGTCATTACACATTTACGCGGCAGAAAATTCTACACGCTCTAGCTTGTCGTTTGCACAAAAATCTTATACCCGTTATAGACGGTATGCTTTGAACATTAAACGACGCCTTAATACACACTAGATAGTCATTTGTAACAGTCCAAGTTCTCTGCTTACTCTATGGATTGACGTTATTGGGATACGCTCTAAACTCTTTCTAATTTGTCTCACATTCTCTTCCGATACACGCGATTGGCCCGTGCCTTGACCTTTACACAAACAACCAGTTTGATCAAATTGATGATTTCAATGACAAATGTTCTTCTTCACCGGAGGTTTAATGTTGTAATGACGACAAAGTGCAAGTTGCACTCCAGTCGCCGACTTTTGCTAAACTCATGAATGCAAAAGATCTTGTGTTGCGCTATAATATCTCGCTCAGAACTAAAGCTGTTGCATGACTGTGCGCATGACTCTAGCGGTGGTATTCGAAACTTTAGGACATCCTTTTTAAAATGTTATGTAAACTTATTGACATACAATGAACAGTTCAGAAAGTATAGCCACATGAAATTGGTTCCGCCATTTTAATTGCATTGTATTTTTGTTCTGTTATAATGACTTTGTCAATTAAATCTCCAAGAATCTCCAAAATTTGCTAGAAATTGATTAAGACAGTTTTCATTTGGTATCTCACCATTAAGTTCACTTTTAAATCTAATCAAAGATTTATGACATTCTATCTTTATGCAAATGGAAAATAATAGCTTCAAAGAATAAGTACTCATTGTTAAGCTAATAATTTCTTTAAATTAGGTAATTAGTTTTCTGGCTTTCAACAGTCATCGCTTTACCGCCATCAAATAATATTTGATCTAAATTCACACCGCAACAAAAGTATGACAGCATGTGAATTTTCTTCTTCTTCTTCGTCTTCTTCTTCTTCTTCTTCTTCTTCTTCTTCATTTCTTCTAACTCATCATCTTAATCATTCTCTAATTTGGATCATTACACCATCGTTTTATGGAGCGTGGTATCGCTCTTCTACCAAATGGCAACTCATCTCTTGTTACTCTCACCAATTTATCATCTACCATTATTTCTAAATATTTAAATATATGATTCCTTTAAGTACTATCAACTCTGTCCTCTTTAATGGTATTTGTGTTGTGCTAGTATCAGGTCTTGTTTTTATTCTGTTTTGCTTTATTAACTTGTTTCTTTCCTTTTTCTTCTATTTTGCCGTCACTTGACATGTTGATGCCTAGATAATCAACTTTTTTACCTGTTTAATTATTTTAATTTCGACTACTAGTTTACATCTTATTGTTTTTTTTTACTTATTACTATTGTTTTCGTTTTTTCATTGGATATTATCATGTAATATTTTTGAAACTGGTAGAGTAGCCTTTGAAGATTATCCTAGTGTGCTATCATTATGATGGCGTCGTCTGCTTAGCAGACGATTTTTAACTTCTTATTTCCCGTTCTGCAACCTCTTTTTGTTTTGAGTTTTTTAATTGAACAGCAAAGAATTTATGAAGTCCCTGTCTAATGCCATTTTCATAGTTTATAGCTTTCCTGTTTTAACGATTACTTTATCATATTTGTAAATATTTTTGACAGACTTTATTAGATCGAACGATATATTTCTATCATATAACCGATGTATAACGTCCTTTATTTCAAACGGCATCTTGGGGTCTATTAGGCATAAATATGCTGGTACATTATATTCCAATAATTTTTATTTTAGCTGCCTTATTATAAACACGGCATCATTACATGATTGACTTGTTCTGAAGCTCTGCTACTCTTCTTGCAAATGTATTTTTCATATTTTTTGCTAGTATACTCGTTGTTAATTTAGCGTTGTGTTTATCAGGTTTATTTTTCTGTAGTTAGTTATCGGGTTCTTTTGGATCGCCATTCTTTAACATTAATATAATTATTGTTCTTCGCCATTCATCTAGGTTTCTGTTAAGTTTTACTTCATTTACTATTTAGTCTCCACCTGAGGAATTTTTGTTTTTTAGTTTTTGTAACATTTCTCATTTCATCTTCTGTTATTGTTTCTTCCTTTATTTGTATTCAATCTATTCCTTGTTTAATTCCTTTGTAAACCATGATGTTTTGGTAGTCCACCTTTTATTATTGATAGTTTTAGTTCCAAACACTTCATGAGCGACAGTTAATGTTTTTTTTATCTTGATCCAGTTGTTTTCTACATTACTTTTGTAGTTTATTAGATTGCTTAATATATTTTCTTTCACTTTTCTTTAATAGAGACCTTTTATTGATTCGTATTATAAACATTCTACATTTATTTTGGTTTCCAATTTTTTCATTAGACGTTTATAGGAACATTTTCTTTGTTAGTAATTTACAGAGTAATAAATAGTGATCGCTCCCCACTAGGTGATTTCAAAGTTTTTATATCCAATATTTGTTTAGGATATACTTCTCTATTTGTTAGTTAGTACGTAATCTATCATAGATTTGTGACCCGTGTATTTTCAAATGTAAATTTGTATTGTTCTTTATACTTAAAATATGTGTTATTAATTCTTATTTCATTTGTAGTGCAAAAATATATCATCAGGTCAGCGTTCTTATTTCTTATATTTTAATTAAATATTTGTTTTATCTCTCCTATCTCTGTGCCTCTTATTCTGGCATTGAAGTCACCCATGACAGTTACTCTTATTTTTTTAATTTATGCAGGAATACCAAATAACTTTCTTCTTATGTCATATAATTGTTATAAATGTTTTGAAAAACCAAGACCATGTAATTCCACACTTCTAATAAAATAAACTACAATTGTCATAAAATGGTACACGTAACTTGTTACCTTTGATATGATTATAAAAGTATCTTCTTTATCCGCGACAAAAGTATGGCTGTAAGGAATGTTTAGAAAATATTATCAATTTTAAACTGTCTTCGAGAGTTTAACGTTTACATTACATAAAGCGTAAAATTTTATTGTAAAGTAAAAAATACCAGATAAAAAAGTGTGATCGAATATAAAAAAAGAAAAATCTACATTTTTAGAAAAAAGTCTTAAGCAATCGGACAATAGCAAAAAAAATAAACAGAAGTGAAAACGCAAAAAAAATGTTTTGAAATGCAAAGAAATTTACGGCCAAACAAAAATATCTGAGAGACTAAGAGCATTATCAGGCTTAATAACCCCTAACAGCTCATGAAAGTGCAACTAGTTCAGGTGATATCGATGTTCCCAATATACAGAGACGATTTTCTAAACTAGAACGCACAAAGTTGTTGATAATCTTCATTTGACTAAAAACTCACATTCAGCATTAACTAAACAGCGAAATAAAATTAATTTGGATGGATCGGGCAAGCTTGTATTTTCTTATCACGATTTTCAAAATTTCAAAATAATTTAGAATAATAGCTATTCGTACAAGATAAATTCTTATAAGTTCGAAATTAAGTTTTCCCGCACAATAAAGCGCCACTTAACAAGTTTAGATTTATGAAAACATAGTTTCAAGATCATTCTATCACGGGCATGAACATCATCGAAAATGCTTGGGGTTATTTAATGCATTGATCCTATAAATCTTTACTTATCGAAATGAAGAAGCTCAACAATTTTTCATTTTTTTGTTTTTACAAAACTAAAAGTCGACACCTTTTATAAATTCTAGGTTGACGGACCCCTTTTGCTAAATATACGAGGGCAGTTTGATGTCAGTGACTTTTTGAAAAAACATATTTTCTCAGAAAAAAAGCGTTTTACGGGGTGTGACAGAAAAGTAATGAAACTGATTTTTTATTTACCAAAGTTTTTATTTTTTTCAAACATCAATGTTATCCCCTTCAAAATTCCCTTGGGCAGTACACACCGATCGAGACGTTGTTCCCACTGTTGGTAGCAGCGCTGGAATTCTTCAACCGGTATGGTCTTCAGCATGTTCGTTACATTCTTTTGGATGTTTTCTAAAGTTCTAAAATGACAAAAAGAAATCTTGCTCATTAACGATTCTGTCAAGAAGATCAAGACACTTGTTTTTTAGTATGTCTTTCTGTTCAATTGTGAGGTTTTTTTGGCACCATTTTGGCACAGACCTTTCGCATGTGCAAATGTTCAGCCAAAATTTCAAGTTCCCCATAGGCCTGTTTTAACTTTTTAAACGTCACACTTGCCGATTCTCCAAGCTTAACACAAAATTTAATGGCACAACGTTGCTCCAAATTCCGCTGTTCCATTTTGCGTGACGCACAACCAAAATACAACTTCAATAATAGCAGTCATAAAAATCACGTAGTTAACGGAACGAGTTGAAACTCTGAGCTATGGGAGGGTATTTATACACGTGCTCTATCAAGGATAACAGCGTAGCGTTGCCAGATCGCTTGCAGTGTTGCCAGTCTCATTACTATTCTGCCACACCTCGTATTTCTCAACATAGTCTCCTTTTAGCTTGATAAATTTAATCTAATATTTTACCATATCTCTTCCAAATAATAGGTTTTCTCAAATGTCCTCAAAATAGGCGTTTGTTTCAGTGATGACCTCTTCACCAAATCTCTTACTACCGAGCCATTTCTTCAGGTTTGGAAACAGAAAATAGTCGCAAGGGACTAAATCTGGAGAATATGCTGGATGAAGTAGCAGTTAGTAGCCAATTTATGGAATTTTGCCATGGCGACTACACACTTGTGCATTGTCTTGGTGACAAAAAGAAAACTTTTTTCTTTGCCAAATGCGGCTGTTTTGCTTCAAATCAATGTAGAATCTGTCAAATAGCTCTGAATAATATTCGCTGGTGATTATTTTACCCTTTTCAAGGTAATCAATGCGATTGACACCGCGTGCATCCAAAAAAACTGTCGCCATAACCTTGTTGGCCGACAGACCCACCTTGGCCTTCTTTGGTGCACGTTCACCCGAAGAAGCCCACTGCTTTGATTGTTCCTTGGTCTCTGTGTGTTGTGATGGATCCATGTTTCGTCCACAGTTACGAAACGGCGCAAAAACTCGTTTGGATTGCAGTTGAACATCGCCAAACACTCCTTTGAACTGGTCACACGGTTGCGCTTATGGTAGAGTGTCAGCAATCGCGGCACCCATTGCGCGGATTTTCATGTGCAAATATTCATATAAAAGATGATGTACCCGATCAGTTGAGATGCCTATAGCCTCAGCCACCTCACGCACTTTCATTCTTCTATCGTCCAATATCATCCCATGGCTTTTATCGACGATTTCTGGCGTAACAAAGTCTTTTGGACGATCTGAACTTCCGGCGTCACTTGTGCTGCTACGAGCACAACGGAATTCAGTAAACCACTTCTTAACCATTAAAATTGATGGTACAGAGACCCATAGCATTTACCAAGTCTTTCCTTGGTTTCGGTGATGGTTTTTTTACGCAAAAAATAATGCTTGAAACGAAATTCACTTTTTTCCATTTTTTCGAAATTCACGAGGTAGTCTGCTTTCAATGGCTGTCAAACACAAACTAAATAACGTAGCTTGCTCAAAATTTGACAATAGTCTATTAACAGATGGTAGATGATATTTAAAGTTACTACGCGGGAAATTGAAAAAGTCACTGACTTATCAAACTCCCCTCGTATGCTAGCGTGATTTGTGGTTCTAGAAAGCGATTATTGACTTTTTCAGTAAAAAAGCATATGTACTATACTTTGGGCGTCGTGTCGGAGACTAGCATAAATCGTGGGATTGTGCGATTTTTCATTTTCTCCGAATGCTTGAATGATTGGAAAAACATACCATACCAGCGATTGCTATTTCTGCATGGCACCGTAAATTAATATGAAGAAGAAGAGGAAGAATGAATACCCTGTGATACCATTTGTCACTCGCCTAATGCAGATCCAACATTTCAACTGACAAGTGTCTCCTGTAAAATACACAGAATCTCACAATATGAACTTGATAACCTAATTAGGAAATTCAGAACTGCTAAAGAATAAAATAACCTCTTGGCATTCCGATTGCAGCAGTGGAACCTCCTGGCGGATACAGTTAAAGTATCTGCTCTTCGCGATCGTCAAAAAGAACTGTGAACATTTTTCAGCAGTGGCGACGACTTAATATTTTGCAATGATGTTGAAGAATTCATACTGAAACTGAACATTCCGTACAAAGATGACGAGTGGAGACTGTTTATAGGCGCCTCAAAGACAAGCCTGAAGGCTGTGCTACTGCATAATAGTAATGAAATATCATCAAGGTCTGTTGCTTATGCAATCCTAGGTAACGAAAATTATCTCACGTGTGAACGTCTTCTGGATCATATAAATTACAATTAACATAAATGGTTAGCATGTCGTGATTTCAAGATGATAGTAATTGCGCTCGGTCTATAAACAGGGCACACAAAGTACTGTTACTATATGTGTGAGTGGGATAGCCGCGAGAGGTATGTCCATTATAAATAGAAGGAATGGCCTCTTTGTACAGTTTTGTTATCTGGCACTAAAAACGTTTCATACGAACCTCTAGTGAACCCTAACAGCTTTGTTGTACCACCGTTGCACATAAAAGTGGGACTTATAAAGACATTTGCAAAGGTCGTTACCAAAAATAAACGTGCATTTGAATACTTATGCCAAAATTTTCCACGTATAAGTACAGAAAAGGTACAACAGGGGTATTTACCTATAAATTCCCAGATATGCAAGCTTTTTAAATCCTATCTCAATCCTGATGAAGTACATGTCTGGCATTGTTTCGGGAGTGTTAGTGCATAATTTTGGGCAATATTTGTACTTGAAATTACAAAGACCTAGTGGAAGAACTTATCTCTGCCCTTGAAAAAATTGGATGTAACATTTCATTAAAAGTGCACTTTCTACATTCACATATTAATGTCTTCCAGTGAATCGTGGCTCTTTCAGTGACAAAAAAAGAGCAATTCCATCAGGACATTTCTGCAATTAAACAGCATTACAAAAAAAAGTGGTCAGTTTCAATGTTAACAGATTTTTGCTAGAAGATCTAGAGAGATGCTCCAGACGTTCCCCGACAAAAGTATGGCTGCAAGGAGTGTTTAGAAAATATTATCAATTTTAAACTGTTTTCGAGAGTTTAACGTTTACATTACATAAAGCGTAAAATTTTATTGTAAAGTAAAAAATACCAGATAAAAAAGTGTGATCGAAAAGACGACGTGTTTAAAAAGAAAAGTTTGTTAACCGTTATTCGTACTATTGTATTCCCATAGCGTTGTATGTAAAGTGTAAACAGGGAAATTACTGAGAAACCTAAGCCAGGAGGCAATTTTAAATGTACTTTTTGTGTTCAGCAACCCTAAGTCTATAAAAAACAAATATTTTCATCTCTGTAAAAATTTTACAGTTGAACAGTGTTATCTAAAAATAAAACAATATTCCACAAAAATGTGTTTTTTAATCTTAATCGTATAATAAAATGTTTTATAGAATTTTTGTTCAAAAACTTTTCAAATATACCTAAATTAAGTAGTAAATGTTTTTTGCACAATTATGTTTTTTTAATTTTAGTCATAATTATAATCATACTTAAGTTGAGCCGTCTTTTAAATGAATTTGCCTTGTCCTCTTCCGTTGATGCCCTAGAAAAGAAATCTGAGAAAACTCGATGTAGACGAATTTATTTTTGTCTACCCTAATTTTTCATTTTTGAATCTATTAGGAGATTGTATCTAAGTAAATTTGTAATGTATGATGGGTGGCTAATTTAGCAGAGCTGTCACGTGCAATACATAGGATGTATAGAGTTGATTCTAAGGCAACGACATGCAGATACGCTTATCAGATGATAAGATAAAACTGTGTTATCAGTTTTTATTTGGAAACGACATTTAGTTATATGCAATTTCAGTAACTGATTTTAATACAGAAAAGTCGGTTTACTTTTGAATAAAAGATTTTTATGCCAATCTCTATTGAACACGCGTGAAATATCTTAAAACACGAGAGCAGTGCTGTTTGTTCTCCAAAGTTTTATTTGACATCCATTAAGCGATGAGACTGTTAAATAATAAGTATGTCAAATTTAGTTTAAAAAGGTAATTTTTTATTAGCTAGTTTTGTTAAATTTTTTTTAAATTATTTGTTATGGCATATGAAAAACAACCAAGATTTAGTGCCATATGATTTTGCTCAAAAATACCGAGCTGTTCTTGACCGCCGTTATTTCCTACGAAATAAATCAGCTCCTTCAGCCGATAATTTATATAGACAACTTAAAACAAGAAGTTTATATACAGAAAGTGGAGCTTACACGGAAAATGTTATTTAGAAACGTTCCCTTTCTCTGGTCACAAATTAAGTCAGACCAAGGTAATGAACTACTAAGCCACTAGTCTCAACATCAAGTTTCTATATAAAATTAAAATATCAAAAGAAAGACGACAGTGACCTAAAGGAGGGAAGGAAGCAAAATTAATAACAGAAGATAAAGGAAAACTCAAGTTCTATCTAACATTAATTCAAAGAAAGAATTCTAAGAGCAGGAACAAAATAAATCCAACGACTACAGCTATAACAAGACTGTCAGTAACTAAAAAAATCAGTTTAAGTAAGTTGTAAATTTTAAGGAATGTAGATTTCGTGGCTAAATATAGGGGTTAAAAACTTTTTTTGTAAAAGGAGTTTTTATAATTAGCTAAAGTTATGAAAATGTAACTTTTATAAAGAGATTCAGAAAAGGAAAAAAAACCATAACCGTAAAACGGATTGTCATGCTGACATCGACGAATTAACATCAATTGTTCTAAAAATTTTAAAGTATAAAGAGAATCGTACTTTATCAACCAAACGTAAAGAAAAGAATTTCTGTAAATCATATTTTTTTAATGTTGCTTATGTAAAGGGTGATCCAAAGTGAACGCTAGATTAAAATCTTAATAAAAATGTTTTTCGAATTGACTTTATGGTTAGATTTTATTAAGTATTGAAGTGCACAATTTTGAATTAAATATGGAAAATTATTCCTGACAAGTTTTCACTTTGGTGTTGGCTGCAAATGTTTTTTTACAATTTAGATTACAAGTTTGCACGTATTCTGATCAATTTTATTGATAATACGTTGGATTTCGTTGTTTGGGTCATAAACTCTTTGTAGATTTCTGGTGTAAACTTTGTATAAATTTTGGGTAACCCCACAAAAATAAGTCAATGCAGGCTAGTTGAAATTGTTGGTGCAGTTAATCTATTGTTGCTCAATCTGTATGGCAAGCGGTGCCGCCCTGCTGGTACCATACTTGGTTCAACTTTCATATTGGTGTCAAAAGAGCTGAGTTGCCATATAAGGACAACAATTCTTATTCACAGATACAGCATTCCCAGCCTCATCTTTAAAATACAACAATCATTTCGTTTGTTTACGAACCCGTCAGGTTAAAAATGAGCCTCATCGTTAAAGATTATTTTTTGGCTAAACCAAGAATTTACTTCATATAGCTCTAAAAACCAATTTAAGAGCAGTCACAAAGCTTAAGGTTAAGTTGAATTTTGTGCAAATGAAGGTGCATGTCTTTAGTTGGCGTTCGCTAAAAGCAGCTTCTCGAATCGTCCAATTGTTGTACACAGTGCGGAGACTATGTTTCCAGATTTCCGGTGACTAGTATTACCAATTTGTCAAATTTTCCAATTTGACTCATTTGATGGACTATTTTAATCATAAATTGCGCGTAGTTTTCGTACCGCACAATTTTCACAAACTTCGCAATGCATTTTAACAACAATAACTCGCTGTTCTCTTGTATAGAGTTCCACTACCAATCGGAAGAATCGTAGATTACATCCGTCGAAGCATTAGAGTTGTCTATCAGAAAAGAGACGTAAATTTTAAACCCAGCATTTAATTTAAGCTGCCCATTAGTAGATATTTATATGACGATTTGAATTATTGAAGCAAATACGTATATTCAGGAGTAAGTAGAATACTCGACTTTAATTTTCATATACAGTTCTTTGTAGACGGTGTTCCTTCGTAAAAAAATAATAAACCACAGAACTACATATTTGCATAGTGTAATTTTTAATCTTACAAATGCTCTATGTAAGTTTATTAACCAAAAACCACGCTTTATCAATGTTCTTCCCTCAATGGTAACGTAGTCCTCTATAATTTTTCATATTTGGCCAATCTATTTTCCTGGCTGCAAAATAATCGTACTTTGAATAAATAACAAAGACTTTAGAACAACCCTTGTAGTTTTTGTAGAGCAAAAGTTAGATTTCTTTTTAGAAGCGCTATATATTTAAGGCGCTTAAGAAGATAAAGAAAGCAGCTGGTCTATACAAAAAAAACAACTTAAAAACTAATGGCTCTGGTGGGGTTCTTATAGAAATAGTAAAACTTATTAGCAAATATAACATCGATCTTATAGTAAATATATTTAAAAAGAGGAACATCCGAAGAGTGGTCTAAGTCAACTTTCAAAGGGCTTTTTATAAAACTTTACCTTTGAAAATGCAAAGATTATCGTCTAATTTGTTAAAAACTGTTCTTCTATAATGTGTTCGTATACGACCAAAAAGTGATTATAATTTATAGTTTGGTTTTAGGAAAACTTTCAAAATATGAAAAGCATTTTTGGTTTCAATATTTTAATATAAAAATACCATGAACAACAAAGAGATGTATTTGGGTACTTTGTTGATTATGAAAAAGCATTCTATAGATAACAGTTTACCAGATTATTAGTTCAAGAGATCGTCGTGGGGCAAGAAAGACATTAGAATTATAAAACAGAATATCCCACGAGGATGTTCTAAGAATTCGTATTGGTTCATTAAAACAATGTAAGCAAAAAACTTTTAATAAATATATCAACCTTGTCTGCATCTAGTTTCCTTGACAACGAAAATTAAAATGATAATACTTGGAAAACAAATAAAATGTTAGAATGACCAAACATCCCCAAATACTCTTAACTTATTTCATTGATATCTCAAAATGTTTATTAGCAGATTTTTGCCTAAAATGTTTCAAAAAACCTATACACCAATTCCTGGAACATCCTCGTGGAATGCCCTATATATTGGTAACAACATGTGTAAGTCTGGATTTCGAGACCTAACATAATCAGAACCAGAAATTCAAAGAGAAGCGCGACAGAATTTTTAATCAAGCCCTGGATTGGTTGAATTATGGACTAAAATTAATAGTACACGAATTAACAGTATTAAATATGCAAATAATGCAGTTATCCTCGCTGAAACCACCGAAGATCTTCAAACACTTGTAAATCGTATCTCGGTAAGTGGACAAGTCAACTTAAATATAAATATTACAAAAACAAATTTTATGGCATTCAGTCTTCAAGGTTGAAACTATACAACATTCCACTTTAATTATATATATATATATATATATATATATATATATATATATATATATATATATATATATATATATATATATCATATATATATATATATATATATATATATTATATATATATATATATATATATATATATATTTCAAGAGGTTTCACTCTTAACTGTTTAAACAACTTAGTTCACGGGATGAGCCACGTCTTTTGGGATAAGACTGACGTTTCGGCATCGGCTTTGATGCTTGTTGTCTTTGGTGTTCAATCATATCCGAAAGGAAACAGAAACGCAAACTTTCCAAGTTGTGCCAAAGTAAAATTCCCAATACCCAATCATCCCTGACCAACACGATGGTACATAACCTTTCTGACTACCCTGTCAGCAACCTAGCTATTCAGGCTCTGGAAAAATGTTTTAACTTTGCTGTAACACCAAACCGCATTCCCACTGAACAAATTATATCCCAAATAGAATCCTCCATTTCCACCCTTCACGTTGAATGTGGCAAATGAAACCAGGCAAGATGTAGCCAAAGTGCTACGTACAACCGAACTACCAAAACCAAATATCAAAGCCTCCGAATTACGCGCCTTAAAAGCTCTAAAAGAAAATAATAATATTATTATTTTACAGGCAGATAAGGGCAGCGCTACAGTGATTCTAAAAAATCCCAATTTACTTAAATCCTCTGATTATCGCCATGTACCTAATAATCCCACTACCTACCTTGAAAAGAAAACCAAAACCCTTATTACTAACTCCAACCTATCATCCTATACCAAGAAACTCCTCATACCCCGAGAAAAATCTTTTAGAATTCCCAAATTGTATGGTCTCCCAAAAATTCACAAAGAGAACATTCTTTTATGCCCTATAGTTAGTGCGTTCGGTTCTCCCACCCACAACCTAGCCAAATACCTTGCCAAAACTCTCCAACCTCTCACAGAGCAGCCATCATCCTACGTCCGAAACTCCTATCATTTCCTAGAAATACTGAAAACCTTCCCTATACGCAAAGGTGACATCATGATCAGCTTTGATGTCGTTTCTTTGTTTACAAACATCCCAATTCCTGATACCCTACAGTTATTAAAGTCAACGTATAATATAAATAACAATATCCTCTCCTTGATAAACCGTTGCCTATCCAATACTTACTTTACCTTCCAAAATAAATTTTACCGCTAAACTAATGGTGCTCCCATGGGTTCCCCATTTTTACCTGTCATTGCTAACCTTTTTATGACCGATTTTGAAACAAAAGCCCTTGCCTCCTTTCACCTTAAACCTACCTGCTGGATACGATATGTCGATGACACTTTTGTTATCTGGCCTCATGGACATGATACCCTTGCAGAATTCCTTTTCCACCTCAACCACATCCACACCAATATCAAATTTACCATGGAAACTGAACAAAACAATTCCCTTCCCTTCCTGGATACTCTCATAACAAGAAATCCTTCTAATGACAGCTTTTATTGCACTGTCTACAGAAAACCCACTTACACTAACCGCTACCTAAATGCCAAATCCCATCACCACACTGCCCAAATCCATTCGTTTGCAAAATCCCTCATAACCAGATCCATCAGATTTTCCGATACGAAAAATCGCCAAACAGAAATCAAATCCATTACCACCACCTTTACTGCAAAATGGATATTCCAACAAATCCTTAACTAATATAATCAAAAATATAAATAAAAACATTAACTCTCAATCCCAAAACCCTCCTGACCAACAGAAAGCATTCCTACCTTACATCAGAGGCATCACCGATAGAATAAGCCGCATACTAATGCGGCAAGATATCCGCACGGTCTTTACGACCAATAACCAAATATCTGGGCTTATTCGCTCAGCAAAGGATGACTGTCCCAATGAATCCCAAGGAGTGTACGAAATACCCTGAGGAGACTTTCAAAGGACCTACATAGGTCAAACAAATTGGCAAATACGTAGCCGAATATACGAGCATTCTCTGGCCGTACGGAAAGGCGATAATGGTTCGGCACTTGCCAAACACAGCAAAGAAACAGGCCATAAAATTAATTTTTTTGGGGTTAAAACCATTGCCCCCATTTTACCAGCAGAATAGTACGTGAGGCAATTGAAATAGAAAAACGCCCACAGTGCCTCAACGCAAGAAATGACAGCCAGCGTTTTCCTGTCATGTGGAAGTCCCTTATTGCTCTGCACCGCCAATTACGCAACACCCTTAATCCTACAAACTTTCCCCAACCCAACGCATCTCCCGTCAAACAAACTTTCACTTCCAGCCCTATAAAAGATCAAGCAGGTCACACGAAATCTCAGTCTTATTCAAAGATTCATAGCTCTCCTTGGGAGTAGGCAGATTGAGACCCCGAGTGAAGAGCTAACCTCTTGAAAATGGCATCAAAGCCGATGCCGAAACGTCGAGAATTTACCCAAAATAGACGCGGTTCATCCGTGAACTAAGTTTTTAAATATATATATATATATATATATATATATATATATATATATATATATATATATATATATATATATATATATATATAATCTGGAATTTTTAACAACGGAAAATTTGGAGCCAGATAAAGAAATCAAAAAGCAAATCAAGGTTACTCGCGCTGCAATTAACAAAATGCAGCCACTTTTCTGCAAAAACAGCATAAATCTTAAGTTAAGAGAAAGAACTGTCAAATGTTATGTATTGTATACACTGCTATGTGGCATGAAAGCACAGACACACAAGATAGCTAATAACCGCTTAGAAGCTTTTGGAATTATAGAGTTACAAACATCGAAGTCTTCCGGAAAGCAAGCATCAAATTAGTCATGTACTAGGGAGGGAGAAATT
The DNA here is from genome assembly GCA_036346155.1 of Sinelater perroti. Taxonomy (NCBI): domain Eukaryota; kingdom Metazoa; phylum Arthropoda; class Insecta; order Coleoptera; family Elateridae; genus Sinelater; species Sinelater perroti. The sequence goes on from JARFIY010000046.1 coordinate 10,769,558, forward strand.
TTATCTACTGCAACATATTCTGAAGCGTAAAATTGAGGGCTGCCGTGGAATTTCTGAGGAGCAAATATCCTGGGTAAGTAACATCCGCGATTGGACTACACAAAACATGCCCTTAAATGGCAAAAGACAAAACTGTCTACACCGAAGTGATAGCCAATTTCAGGAGAGCTGGTACAACACGCAAAAAAAACGAAACTCATGTATTTATATAAAAGAACATACCACTTCTGTGGTGGATATTATCAGTAAACGAAATTTATTTTTGGAATTGTAGTTTTCTATAAAAAAATAATAATTTTTGTTTCCAATTGTTTCACCAATTAACTACTTTAAAAATATATAATAAAGCTTTTATATTTAATGAACTAGAGAAATTACCCCAAAAATAGATCGTGTAGAATTTTTAAAATATGCAATATGCATTGTTTTTCTTTACTTCTCTGTTGGAGGTTACTTATTAAATTAGCTTTATTTATTTTGGATGTTATTGAGCTGAACAGTTCAATTCATGTCATACTAAATCGCTCTTGTAGATTATGTAACCAGGAGATTCGAGGTCGGCTTGCAGTCTTCTTCCCTCTGATTTTCCTTGTATAATTATTTTTGGTATCTGGTACTTGCTACTGCGTGTGATATGGCCCAAGTAATCAAGTTTTCGTTTTTAATTATGAATTATAATTTCATTTTCTTATTCATTCGGTGTAAAACTTTTTATTCTTCTTATTGTTTCTTTATTAAGCTTACTACTCCTTATAGGGAAACCGGAATATGTAACATAGAATCATTTTTATTCTAACTTCGAGTGACAAATTATATGCTGTTAACATTTTTTTAAATTCAAATAAAGTTAATACAGCTTATTTAATGCCCTTCAGCAATTTTTGCCTGTGCTGGCCGTTTTCGTTCACTAGCGTTCTTAAGTAGTTGTAATAGTTGTTCAATTTTTTTATTTCCTACATATAAATATGTAAGATGTACGCGGTTATTTGTAAATACCATTAATTTGGTTTTACTAATATTTATACCAAGACCATATTTCTCACTTACTATTTTTACTTTTCTATCATTCTCTGCAGATATTACATGTTGTTGACTAGGGTCTCAGCATCATCATACTTTACATTATTTTTAGAAATACCGTTAAATAATATCATTCTTTTTTCTTCCGTTAAGGCTTCTTTGACAATTGTCTAAGAATATCCTTTTTGTATAGTCAATGATGCATCTAAAAACATCGTTGTTGATATTTGACTTCTCTGTACTAGCAAATCAAAGGCGAAAAGCGCTCTCTGCTACTAAAACCATTGAGAAATTTAGTTGTTAGAAATTTCTGCCTTGCACTTTTCGTATATTCTAGTATGTATGGGGTTTATAGTTCTATATTGATTACACTCTATAGCATGCAGCTTCTTTGGAATAGTAACAAATGTAGATATCATCTAGTCGTATGGTATTAATCTTGTTTTGTATATGTTATTAAATAATTCTACTAAGATAGTTATGGCATTGTCATCTAGTAATTTTAATAATTCCCTGTACAATTCATCAGGTTCAGAAGTTTTATTTGCTTTTGTTGATGCAGTTGCACGTTCAACTTCGTTTTTATTTACTCTTGGCCTTTCATCATTTGATTATACGTTGTATTTTGCAATGTGTCGTCACAAAACAGTTCTTTGATGTATTTATTCCAACTTTTCAATTTTTCCTTTAAATTTAACATTACTTTTCTATTTTTGTCTTTTAAACTATTTAAGTACTGCTTACGTCCCATATCTACGAATTCTTTTACTTCTCATGTACTACTGTGTACAAATATAACCCGAAATTTTGTTATAATTTTTGAAATCCTTATTTATTCTTAAAAATCTATTTCATCGCCTTCGAAGTAATCCCACTCGGCTGCAATGCACTTATGCCCGCGAATTTTCCACTCATCCAAACACTTTGAAAAGTCCTGTTTCGGTATGGCCTTCAGCACCTTCTTCGATTCGGCTTGAATCTCTTCTATTGTGTCAAAACGGTGTCCCCGGAGCGGTCTTTTCATTTTGCTGAATAGCCAGAAGTCACATGGGGCTAAATGAGGCGAATACGGCGGTTGCGGAACGATATGGGTGGAATTTTTAGCGAAATGGTCACGAATAAATTGAGGGTTTTTGGAACCAAACGAGATTTGACTTTTTTGAGGCACAAAACTTCCTTCAAAATGGTGTTGACTGATCCATTTGAAATGCCAACGATGTCAGCAAGCTCCTTAGTTGTCAATCGACGATTTTGGAGCACCAATTCCATAATTTTCGCGACGTGCTGTTCGTCAGTTGATGTTCTTGGACGTCTTTGATGTGGTTCGTCTTCAACGCCTTCACGACCCTCTTTGAACATTTTATGCCATTCGTATACTTGTGTTTTAGACATAGCTTGTTCACCGAAGGCTTTTTGTAACATTCTGAGCGGTTCCGCAGCAGAAATATCATCTCTAACACAAAATTTAATCGAACTTCTTTGTTGAATATTTTCCGACATGGTAAAAATCGAAAAAGTTAATTTTGGTTATTTACAAAAACGAGCGTCACTCTTCAACTAATTAAGATATTAACCTAAAATTTGACAAAGATGTCAGTAGGAGTCCTACCAACTTAAAACTAAAAAATTTTGTGCCCAACGAAATGCCCACGCTGTTTAAATTAAAAATTCCGGCTTATATTTGTACACAGTAGTAGATAAAAAATGTCATGCCTTTTCGGAAATTGTTCGATTGTTTTGTATTTGTTTAATATCCATGTTTATTTTGGTCTTCGAACCCTTTTTCCTACTTGGGTTGTGGATTTCTCTGTATTTTTCTTTATTTGTGTTTTTGTATTTTTACAATATGGAATACCACTACTGAAGAATAAATTCAATGTTTGTGTTACTCTAGATAATAGTAAATTCACCTAAATTTGTTTATTTATAAAAAGCCAAACATTTTTCATTTTTATTAAAGATTCCTAAGTACCACATGGCCAACTTTTTTGTTTCCTGGCATTCCAACGAGCCGCTCCAAACGAGTCCAGAGGCACGTAGCAATTTCGTGTGAGCTAGAGGATTTCTCCGATCTTAACCCAGATCACGGCGCAAACCCAGATCAACGACAGGCAATAAACAAACGGGTCGTCAACGTTCATTTATCATAAAGCGGAAATTCCACGGCACGAAAGCCTTAGCATTACGGAATAAATAAGGCCGGTAATGACGAGGGTGGGCTGAGATTACAAGCTGCGCGATTCCAATTTAAATCCATTAATGATCTGTTTAGATACGCAATTATCTGTAAGCGACGATAGTCGGATAATAACAACGCCCGTAAAAATACCGCCTTGTTATGGTGCCCCTCGTTGCATAACGAGCGTACACCTGGCCGCGGTTTCACAAATACGGCCGAACGCGGAGCCCTTTTCCCGATTTTATTTTTCCAAATTGGCGGCACGTTGGCGCTCGCCCGGAATGTTTTGCTTGAGGACGGGGCGAAGGCGGCCGGCGCAGGCTCGGTGCGGAATGGTGTCGGGCTGTTTGAGCGAACCGCCCGGAGCTCCGCCGCGATGATGCATCGAGTAATTTTAATGTTTAGTGGAGTAACGACGCATAATTTCATGCTATCCTTAAACTACGTGTGAAATTACCATAATTATGATTAATGCGCTCACATCTTTCACTCTTTTCCGGGGCTCATGTATAATTTATCCGGATTATTAAATTACCATTCCGCTTTGATCTACTTAAGATAGCATTGTTTTGAAATGTAAAGCAAATTAAGATGTGCGCAAGATTTATCCTTGATTGTTTGTTTTTATGTGGCATGAAGGGTCCCATTCTAGAACGAGCAGTGCATGTCTCGCAAAAAAGGTGAATTTATCAAACCATACACCATGCAATGTGTGCACTTACATTGTAATTTACTATCTCTCTGTGTACAGAGGTAAAAGACGTAAAAATGTTCAGTTTTGTTACTAGTACTATCTGTGATAGGTGTTACGTATGCAGTATCGGTCAAAAATATATCAACTTTTAGTATCCCCCTGTTCAACTAAATAATCAACAGTTTCCTCAACAAAAAGAAGCCAAATACCTGGGGTATCGATAAGAGGCTCACTTGGAGAAAAGACATTTTTACCAAGCATAAACAGCTCGGACTGACTCTTTCCAAGATGTATTGGCTCATTGGACGTACCTCTAAACTTACCATCGAGAACAAGCTGTTGCTCTACAAAATTATACTAAAGCCAACTTGGTCATATGGGACCCAGCTCTGGATCACAGCAACTACATCCAATATAGAGATACCTGGGTGTTTCCAAGCGAAATATTGAGAATGATAGTGAACGCACCTTGGTTTGTGTCCAATGCAGTCATCAGAAGAGATCTCAAAATCCCTTCGGTTAAAGAAGAAATACGAAATTCCAGTCAGCAGTACAGTGCTCGACTACATGCCCATCCCAATGATCTAGCAGTGAACCTTCTAAGTAAGCCCATAGTTAACAGAAGGTTGAAACGATTTGTATGCTTTATGTTAGTTCTAGTTTAAGTTTTAGTACGTACGTATGATATCCTAAAACACATATTGGATATAATCTATTTGTTACAGAAGCTTGCCACTGGACAACCTTTTACATACTATTTTTATTGTTCTACCATTTTCTAAATGTACATTGTATAAATTGAAAATTAAACAGGATGATAAAAAAAGCTTTTAGTATTTTTGCCATAACTTTCTCGTTTCTTTGTATTTTTCCTTAAAATTTTTAAGAAATTTTTTCACGATATTTCACACGGCTCTTCAACCGATTCTTCAAAAAAAAACAGAAACAATTCAACAAGAAGAAACAAACATCAAATAAAACACAGGAATAACTCTAAATCACCGGGTATCAACTAAAAGTGAACAATAGTTTAGTGCTTAATAGCATAACCCTTAGCATCAGTAACATGAAATCCAGAGGAGTATGGCTGTAGGAGTGGGATATTCTTCCATTCCTCCTCCTCATCTGAATTTTGAAATTTCTGCCAACCAGACCACTCTCCAGCTCTGCTCAGAGACGCTAGATGATATTCAAGTCGGGGGATTAGCTAGGCTAATCGAGGAGGATCACACAACGCGAGCGAACCAGTCTTGGACATGCTTCGAACGATGTTTGGATAATTATCCTGTTGGAAAATGATGTCCATGCATGTAGACGCATCGTATTCTTGAGGATGTCGTTATGCAGATAATGATCCATAAAACCGTGGATTCGTGAGGGAACCCATGCCAAGGCCAGATACGCAACCCCAGACCATAACACCTCCAACTGTGCGCTTGATCAATGATTGAAATGAGTGCCTTGGGAACGACAAATCCACTGAATCCCGTCCGTTCCAAACATGTACTTGCTTTCGTCATTTCAGAGCACTTTTTTCCAGTTGTTTCTATTCTTTTCCAAAATCACAGGTTTCTTGATCAGACAACGTCCGTTAAGTACAGCTTGTTGCAGACCACGTTTAAAAACACGAATATGTGGTTTTGGGTTCACGGAGTTCAATTGGCAAAAAATATCGGCTGCTTGTGAAACTTTCTGTCGAAGAATCTTAAGGTAGCATTGGTACAACCGGCCTAGGACTTTTTCACAACACTACCTTGGATCCTCCGACACTTCAGGAAATGATAAATTGTGCTCTTGTAGAAGTTGAAATGTTAGAACCTAGGCACAACCTTGGCAATCGCTTTCTGGATATCTGGGGATATATTGGGATCCAGACTACTTACCCATAGCTGACACAACCATTATTATTTAAAAAAATTTTAAAAATGCAAGAAATAACGATGAAAACGGTCAAAACAATGCAAAATTCGAATTCCTTAAACGTCAATAAAATCATCAATTTCATATAATATTATTCCGAGGATTTCTTGTGGTTTGCCAGATTCTTCGTAATCTTCGCTTTTCTTGTAGTTTTTGTTTGAAAATTGTTGGACAGGATTCTGGAACTTGTTGAGTTTCGTGATCTGGAGTAGCCTCCCAAGCCGCGTTTTGTACAGTCTGGTTAAAATGTTCAATGGCACAGTATAGATCATATTCTGTTTTCAAGGGGATGTCTAATTGTATTCTTTCTGTAACTAATTCCCGAAAGTAATTCCAGTTAGTGTTTCTAGAAGATAGTGTTGCTGGCTTTTGGACTTTTAGTACTTCTGTACTACATGTAATAAGCACTGGTGAGTGGTCAGAGGACAAGTCCCAGCAAGAATGAACTCTTAAGTAGTTTGACGAGATTCCTTTAGTGACACACAAGTCTAGTAGATCTGGAATCTTGTTGAGATCTGATGGCCAATACGTGGGTTCATATGTACTTAGGTGGTGTAAGTTGTACTCTTCCATTGCTTTGTACAACTCTCTTCCGCGAGTTAATGTTACTCTTGATCCCCATATTTGATTTTGGAGTTGTAATTGTAAGAAGGATGCTAATTGTTGTATAACGTGGGCCCAGAGATGATTCTGTTTTTCACTGCAATTGTAGTAGCTTGGAGATATTCGGATTGAAATTTTTGTAATTCATGTTTGATTGAGGATTTTATTATGAGTACGGTTCCTGCATGAGCAGTGCCATCAGGATGAGGGGTCGAGTATATTGTATACCTTAGTATTTTCAGATAAGAGTTAACTGTGGTATGGGCTTCGGATATTAGCATTATATCTATGTCGTGGACTGATAAGAAAGATTTAACCTCCTAGCTATGTTGAGCAAGGCCGTTGGCGTTCCATAGAGCAATCTATAGTATATTAGGCATTGTGATTCATTTTGCTGATCATGGTCATAAGCAGGTTGAATATAGTGTCCGTTCTTTCCATGAGTTTGGTCATAAGCGTCTCCAGCTTGTTATCTGTTTGTAGTTGAGATGGGATTTGCATAGGTTGTTGTGGGATATTTGTTTTATTGTGATCTGGCATATTGTTTGATGTTTTTTGAGCATACGATACACCTTGTTGTACATAGTTGGACTGGAGATCAAACGGCCTTGGACGCAAGGAGGGATATTTTCTTCTTTGTATTTCTTTTGCAACTATGCAGCCGCGATAGTTTGCTGGGTGGCTGCCCTGACAGTTAATACACTTCACATCCTGGCTTTTAACTTTTCTTTCACAGTTTTGCGTTTGGCGTTCACCTGCGCAACGCACCTTGGCGTTCCATTACAGTACTTTTTTGAGTGACCGAATCTTTGGCACTTTTGACATTGAATTATTTCCCTTTTTATTCTTGGTGGTTCGAATCTTATTTTAGGTTTCATAAGACATTCTATGTCGAAGATTTTTTTATTGTTGTCGGACTGTTCTAGTTCTACAAAGAACATTGTAATGGATTTTTGGTGATTCTGTGTCTGATATTATGAATGTTCAGAACATTATATGCCTGTGCTTATTTATTTCAGCTGCTAATTCTTGGATATCAACTGTGGGGTGCATATCCCGTAGTACAACTTTGTACTTTTTGTTGGAATGTATGAAATTCCGTGTTTTTTTCTTTAAGGATTTTGATAATTTTACAATAATCAGTAGCTTTGTTTAGTTGCACCTTTTCTTGTGTGTTATTGATTACTTTAACAACGTAATTGTCTTTGGCTTTTTCTTCCAACATGTCTGTTAAAGGTTTCAAATTATTTACGCCATAAATAAATATAGGCGGCGGTTTTATTTCTTCTGTCTCTTCTTCAGGATTAGAATCGGCGAGATGTTGGTATTTATTAGAGGTAAATGGGGTTTTAAGCCAATAATCAGATATTTTTGTTTGTTTAGGATCGCGAAGTAGTTCGGAACCATTACGATTTGTTCTTCGTGCCTTTGGAATTTGCCATTGATCATCGGGAGTTGAAGAATGGGATCCTTGTTGATTTGATTGTTGCATTAAGAGTGTTGGGACTGCGAAGGAATTTTGATGGGTGGTTGTAGAAGTTGAGATTGAAATTGTTGCTGCTGTTGTTGTTGATGCGGAGGTATTTGTTGATATGAACCAGGATTGAGATGCTGATCAATTAACATCGGTGTTGGGGGAGGGTATTGATACCCGTAATTTGGCGCGCCATACATGGCGGCCTTAATTGTTGAGCACTTGTTAGAAGTTCGATTTTTATATAGGTATCGGCGAAATATGTCAGTTATAAGTACAAATATTAATGTATGAATTTGAATTTAGAAAGTTATCGACTGACCTTTGATTAGCTATCGCTCACCGGGCCGGCAGATGAGAACACCACACAACCTTGCGGAACGAAAGTCAAACCGCAACTCGTCTAAAACTAAAGTGTTAATCTTAAAACTCATTCCAAATCTACATTGAATGGAATTCAACTGACAAAGCTGCAAATACCTAGAAATACTTTTAGACATGCGATACGGAACATGCATATCAGTTACAAACTCAATCAAAGTTATGCATAACTGACGCAATCACACCTACTAATTCATAAAAAGCCCGCATTAAAAACTAAATATATAATATTTATGTTGAAATCATTAATCAAGCTGATCCTGCAAAATTAATATAAACAAACTCTAAAGGCTTTAAAACAAAGCACTATATGTTATTTGAAAACAGCTACATTATGAACTGAGTAAGTATCTCAATAATACAAGAATACATCTGTGTCAGAGTACGGAAATTTCTTGCTAATGTGTACGCTTGTGACGGACCTGCGTATTATCACCTCAGTAGAACAAAATATCTACCCCGACTAAAACAGAAATTATCCTAAATTCGTTATTCTTATATATCTAGTGATTAACCTTAAAATTCCCCAAGATACCATATGATATTAAAAGTTAGTTGTATTTGTAGTCAATTCTCCTCTACCATCTATAATACAGATGTGGTTGATTTGGTAGTAAACGTTTTTAAAAGAAATGCAATACTTTAGAAACTACAGACATTTGAAAAACAATAATAAATTAACTATGCTGCTTAGGTCATTACAGAATGTGATACTATGTTAATTAACATATGGTTTTTCAATAATGTGTAGGTTATTTAAATAGTTCTAAACAAAAATTCAGATTTTAAGCCCAAAAGGCTTCCAACATTATCCACGACTATTATATTAAGCAAGTCGGCGTGTTTGAGCGATTTTCATCTACTGAAACATCGAGTTATTTGTGACAGACTCAGTAATGTGTAAACACACAGGGAAAAGTTTTCTTCTGTATCTTTTGAAAGCTCATCTACCACTTGTTCTTATAATACAAAACTAAGCTTTACACTCCAAAAGTCATTCTGTAGGGCGATCAAATTGGATTTTCGCATGTTTTTCCTAAATAAATCATAAAATATTTAAACAATTTGATTTTTATTACCATCATTTTAAAGTACAGATTTGGCAGGTGCATATAAAATATGATGTTAGCCAAATGCTCTCCAAGACTCCGTTGATATGCAACTCTTTTCTTGGCAAAGTTTTTCACTATGTTTTCCCCCATATATACTGCAATTACACGTTTTATGTTTTCTTTTAGTCCTGAAATCGTAGCAGATTTGTTGACCTAAACTCTTTTGTTAAAGTACCTAAATAAAGAAAAGCCTAATAGGGTTAAATCGCAAGATCGCGATGGCTTGTAACCAGAAAATGTGATTTCAATTAAAATGAGTGTTTTATGTGTCAAGTGAGATTTTGTTTCAGTTTGTTAAAACCACATCGTTTAAGTTTAAATCATTGGTTTTGTTAAAAAAATATTTTTTAGCTTGTCCCGATAACATACACCATTGACACTAACAGCGTTATCAACGATTTTTTTAGGCCATAATACATATCAAATAGTGTTTTGTAGGCGCATTGGTTTTTCGTAAATAGCACGTAGATTTTCATTACCCCAAATGAGCTTGATTGTTAAATATGAGTTTTTGTTCCAAAAATCATCAACTGCTACGTTGTCTAAAATCCAATTCATAAATGTAGAGTGGTGGAGTTTGGTGGAATTTACCATGTGTTTAAATACTAAATGTACAAATCCTAACTTCCAAAGCTCACAAACCCTAAAGTACAATTTGGATAAATCTCATAGTTATTTTATATCTTGAGTTCCCTTCAATGGTTGTTAATTTTCATTTCCTAAATATAGAAAAATTCAGTTTGTAAAATCATTATAAATCAATTCAAACAAACATCTAATCTAAATGATACAATTGTCTTCTCACTTTGCTGGCCGACCATCTGGTAGAAACACGTGTGCATACCCTCACCTTCAATTAAACTACAATAAGGCGGCTCATCTGCCCGACGTACAACCTGTGCGGACGCGCCGTTGTGGCGCTATCACAACAACAAAATCAAACAAGCGACCGTGACTTTGCCTTCCTTAATTAGTCGATGATGTGCACATTTTTTCGGGGCAGGTGGAGCGCCGATCGGGCTCGTGGATGATTTTTCGTATCGCATTTAATTACGGGCTATAGCTTACAGCGGCTCCCAGGCGAGCCTGTTAATCGCCGCAAATTAATTATTACAAATTATAGCTTGCCGGCGCCGCTAATGGCGGCCCGTCGTCCGTGGGCGCGCGGTGCTCCGATTCCCCAATAAATTCCCTTACATTTTAGTGAACCCGTGTTTTCGAGGTGCGAAAACGGTTGCCCCCCGGCTAACTGAGCCATTACGGCGCGCGCAACTGTGCTAACACAATAACCGGCCGCAGTAAACGGCTGCACGCTTCTATTTAGTGCTAACCGCCCCGTTTCGACCGTGTTATTATATGGTTAAAATACGGTTGGAGGTAATGCAGATCATTAGTTATGGCGGTGCAGCGTTGTTAGCACTGCTAACTATATTTCGGCTACTTCTCAATTTCGTGGTTCTCCGTTTTACGGCCACTTAGGGCCGCCGCAACCCTTTGCTTTTGGGTTTCGTAATCGTTTAATTATGGAGAGCCAAGCTTAGTTGGCCGCATTTATCAAAAAGTCTTTCATAGAGTCGATTTGGTTCGAAGGAGCTTAAGATGTTCACTTAAGAACTGCACATCGTCTGCAAATTTGTTTGCCTTTTAGTTGACGATGAAGTAATAAATCACACGATTTGGAAATTAACAGATTTGCACAAGAATGTAGCGCTAGTTGCTAGCTGTCCTAGCATGCAACAAGGGAAAATTTGGTATTGACCCATCAGAACAAATAGCTGTCTATTATTACTCCTCTCAAAGGAAAAATTAATGTAGAAAATTTGGCCTGAAGCTAATATTAGAATAGCGGTAGTTAACGCATGGGACGTACCTAATATTTTCATAAGTACTGCTATAAAATCAAACCTACCCTTGCTTTACACAACATCAAGATTTCTGCAATGTTAACATACGGTTACAATTGTCAGGTTTTAAAGTTGTAAATTACATTGTGTTTTTTGTCAAGTTTGATTATTTACCAATGGAGTGAGGTGACAATAAAAACCGTATTGGTGTAATACTATCACAGTGTGGAATGGAAAAAGTGAAACCTTTAAGATCCTGCAGCCACTCGGCATTACCCGTATATCTGTGTATCTGGCTATAAAATTATAGATTATAACCCTAGAAGTGCCGAAGATCGTTCAAAATCTGAAAGTTTACGTTAAGTTCGGTATGTTCAGGCAGTCAAAGCCGCAAGTGTCCAAATTAAACTAAATTCGAAGATTATGCCTAAGAAGATGCAAATTTCCTAAACTTTGATATATACTATGATTAAGCAAGACTTACGACTAGCCGCTTACAAAAAACATACACGAACATTTGCTGACAGGTGTTTTAAAGACAGCTAGAGAGAAAAATCAAATTGACTGACAATATGTATGCACATAATGCCCAAAAAATTTTGTTTACCAATGGAAAAAATTTTACACTGGAAGAATCTTTCAACAAACAAAATAACAGAGTCTACGCTAGGTCCAAAAAAGTATCTCAGCTGGTACCAAGGGTTTAGAAACGTCATCATCCAGCAGCTCTAATAGTTTTCTGGGAGAATGTGGTATGGTGGAGTAACCAATATTACTCTTTTTGAAAAGGGAGTCAAAACTTTAGGCGTCGTGTGTCAACAGATTTTTTGATGTGTTGTGAAACCTCTGAATCATCGCCATAAACGAGTGGCTCATGCATCTTAAACCTTTTGTAGAGACTAAGAGTAGTTATTTTGAATAAATCCGTTGTAATTATATTTAGCAAAAACCATTTAATAAATCTTGAAAATAGTATACAAAACAAAATTAAAAATGTTTTATATTATCAGTCTAATAATCAGACTGTGTCTATGGGATACTATGTATACACATGTAAAAACCTGACAAAAAAGAAAATTCAAATTAATATTTTTTGGGGAGAGTTAGCAACAGAACTTCCCAATAATCAAAATTGAATAATTCATCGATTACCCCAACGTTTAAAATCGACCGATAATACATACCACTTAATTCAAAGGATCAATGACGATGACAAAATATTGCATAAAAATATTTATGGTATTCTTTAGTTTTTGCCCAAACGAGTTTCAGTTGAGGTTAAACTGCTTTAATATTTTACATAAACAATTTTTTGGAAATTGCTGAAATGATTAATATTTTTCTTACATTAAATGTTATGTTTTGCAATTATATTTAGAGATGCTAATCGGTCATAATATGATAAGTTTTTTAAAGCATTAGGTTATTTCGGCTTTCAACAACCTTCAGTTAATGAGTCCCTGAAAATTTTTTCCAATCAAAGATAAAATCATTTTAGAACGCTTTTTTACAAAAAATTGTGAAACAATTTAATGCTTCCAAGTCAATAACTCTAGTAAAATTATTGTTAGATTTCCATTCACAGGACTAAGGCCGACAATATAAATATATAGTAAAAAGCTTGTTTCAAGAACGGGAAACCCAAGCTAAATATTTAATTGAGAGCTTCGTCGACAACTGAAGAAAAAATAAGCCAATAATCGTTTTATCAACCATATCTAAGCATGATAACATTTGGTCGGTTATATTCGGTTTCACATAAATCAAAGTTGTGCCGCGTGCGCCTACTAACGACAAGAATTGGTTATGAAACAACGATAGGTGGCGGAAACTGTCTAATTATTTAATGATAATTTATGTTTTGAACTATAACACGTCAACCGTGATCTCAATCGAAAATTTAAAACCTTTATGCGAGATATGGCAACAAACCGGTTTGAATGAGCTATTGATCTTTAAAATCGGTTCACAACTGTAGGAGAAGTTGCATTGTAAGTTACAAACAAATACACATAGTTACATTTTCGCAGTTTTATAAAGTAGATTTGAAAAAAGGAACTTTACTTTAGTAACATACATATGCTTCCAATTCAGGTCTACTTAAGCAGCCACGTCAACCAAGAAATAAAATTAAATCAGAAAAGGAACTTTCTGAGAAGAAAGAGACATCATCTATCTTGTCCATTTTTATTATGCATCTGGAGGATTAGTTATTATTCCTTATTTATATAAGAATTTTGTTGCATCAAATAAATCTATTTCATCTCCTTTTTATATATATAACTTTCAAATTAGAATATTCATCTCTTTCGGGATCTTCCTGAATTGTTAGATGGTAAGAAATTAAATTATAACAGCTCATTATTCATTCTACATATTGAAACTGTGCATTTTTTTATTTCTATAGTACAAAAAAAACAGCCAACATGTTCGATACAAATATTGCAATTTTGTCCATTTTTCTATATTACTGGAAGTTAGGACAAACCGCTACCAATGAATCTCAAGTAATACATAAAATTAATAGTAAGAATACTATCTCGGATAATACAGCCCAAAATTGGTTTAAAAAATGAATTAATGGTGACACCAGTTTTTAAATGCGGGCGGCTTTCTGTAGTAAATCGAGGAGCTTTAGATACTTCAAGCTGTCCAAACTTTTCCAACTATAAGCACCTGACAATATCATAAAAAATGAACAATGGAATAATATTTGCCTACATGTACACCTGAGAGCAAAACAATCGACTCAGTAACATGCGAATTTTGATATAATGCGTATCCACTCCGATACCATTCCAAGTAAAGTTCAGTGTACAGTTTAAAAGATTAAAAACTGTGATTTCAAATGATACCACTGTAATTGTAATCGGATTTGTTCTGACAAAGTTATGGGTCTAAAAATATGTGTAACACAAAAGAGTTGAAAGAAAAAAGGTGATTATAAAAGAAAAAAAATAAAATTCTCAGTTAAAATTAATTGAACGATTTTTTCAATACACTTCTACTCAAAATAATTCCTATGCTGTTTTGAAGGATTGTTGTCCACTCTTCAATCAACGCCGCTCAGTTTCATCACGCTCCCTGGTGCAAGATATCTGGGCCGAACTCTTCGCTTAAGCTCATCTCGAATATGCACAATTGGATCCAAGTCTAGACTACACGGAGGCAAGTCAATTTTCGGTATACTGACGTCAACTAGTTAGGTAGTGGTCACCCGCGCAGCGTGGCATCGCACATTGTGGTGAATTACTATGAGGTCCTCTCCAACAAATTCCGCAGACGGAACATCTCCCTCCAGAATGTCTCTGATCTAGCGGTCCGCTGTTAAAGTTAACCAACTTAGTATTTCCGTGCATGGAAATGCCCGCCCAGAACACGCAAGAGCCACCCTCATATACGACAGTTTCTTGAGTACAGCAATGAGCAAATCGCTTTCCTGACCTTCTATAGACTCAGCGTCTCCTGTCATTGCCATGTAGGCACACCCTGGACTCGTCGATGAATAATATCTGTTTCCAATGGCCAAGGTCGCAACCGAGTTGTTTGCGAGCAAATTCCAGTCGCCTTTGCTTTTGGATTACAGTCAGATGGGGCCCCGTATCTGCCTTTTTGGGTCAGGTTAGCTGACTTCAGTCTTCTTCTCACTGTCCAAACATTGACGATCACACCTCTGACCGCACTCAACTCCTGCTTGAGGTCAACGCCAGTCATATGTCCATTACTGAGGGATATTAAGATAAGAAATAAATTGTCTTTCTTCGTTGTCACGCGCCTACGGCCACCTCTCTGCCAGCAGATGTAGCCACCAGTTTCTCGGTACCGACGTCACACCGTCGACATAGCTAGTTGACTCAGATTTAGTCAATTTGCCACGGCCCTCTGACTGAGGCCCTTTCTCAACAATGCAACTGCCTGGGCTGCTTCTGCGGTTATGATATCCATATTTTTGCATATCACTCGAGCGCTTACGTCAACTTCAGATAAGTGACAGATGAATTACCAATCACAGTCATCGCACACGTGCGTTCCAATTAGCAAGATTCATCATTTATGATGCAATAGCGACAGTTTTTTAAAACTCAATAATAAAAATACTCCTTCCACTTTAACATTTTTAATTTCATTTTCCTTAGATTAAAACATAAGACGAAATGCGAGTGCAGCTAGTGAGTCGATTGTTTTCCTTTCAACTGTAGAGAAGACACAGAAGAATCTACCGAATCAAGGCAAATAATTGACAATACAAGACACAAAACAAACATACTGGTGATGCAAACAGAAAAATGGATAGTACACTATACACAACAACTAGAAAAAATAGAATAAATGGTAGAAATCATAGAACACACAGAACCAGATATAAACACATATGGAGTTAAATCACCAGAACCGAAACGATTCAAAGCAGGGCTGTAAAAATACTAATTCAAATACTGACAAAGATATTTTAGAAAATTGAAAAAGGAGAATAAATACCATTAAAATGAAATATATGATGTATATCATCAATATTTAAAAAATATGATAAAAAAGATTATAAGAATTATTGAGGACTAAACGTTATTCCATTTAAAGCTAGAATATTTGCAAGAGGAGTTAAAAATAAGATACAAGAATAGCGAAAGTAAATCTGCGAATTTAGAACTCGCCGGTCGTGCTTGGATAATATTTTCTACATACGTCAGGTAATTGAAAAAATTAAATAAAAAAACATCAGACACGATATTCGTCGACTTAAAAAAACCTACGACGCCCCGAGAATAAAAATTTAGTTAGAAATGCTTGGGCTACAGATCCCTGAGAAATAAATTAATATAGTAAAACAGATATAAAAAAATCGGATAACTAATGACTCAAAACAGAGATGTATGAAATCGTAGGTGTATAGAAAAAGGAATAAAGATAAAACACCACACAAAATACTCCAACTCTTTTAACCCTCCGCGAACACCCTGGGTCATTTTGACCCATACCTCTAATTTGATCGTAAATATCTTTAAGACATTTTGAAAATTGGCGGGATGGACACCATGTACCACTAGTTTTGGATACTAACTACACCGTAGGATGCTTATTTTGTAATGCGCATGACGCAATAGGCTTCTGGAAGTGTCAAAAGTCGGTTGAGAGTCATTCTGACCCTATTGTATATTAAGTGTAGATTTACTCCAAAGACAGAATTTTGTACACTTGCAAATATGGGGGAGAGAAAAACATGTGTCTGCTACTACTGCTGTAAAACAACATGTCTTGGATCTGCTCACCTCATACTTGCAAGAAAAACTGAAATATGTCACGCTGCGTGCTGAAATACGCAAGGGCATTTTCTCGTTCTTGGCGAAAAATATGCTGAAGGAGTGAGTGGACGACCAGAATTAGACAAAAAAGTGAGGTGTTCAGTTTGTCATTACTCAAAAAATAAAAAAAAAACTAAAATGCAATGCTCATCTTCCCTGCGCCCTATATGTGACAAACATCGCATGTATTTGTGTAACGACTGCGGCTAAATGAATAAATAAACCATAAAATATTGAAAATCATTAAAATAATACCTTATGATAATAATTATACTTATTTTCCACAACAATGTAATAAAAAATCAATTTTTGTACAATTTTTGCTAAATATTATAAAAGTTCGATATTTTTACCTTCAAAACCACCTTTGTCATGTTGCAAAATAAATATACTTTTTAAAGGTACACTGAAGTACTATTTTTTTCTTGATTCTACTATATTTCAAGAGTAGTTAGCTAAATAGCCAAAAATATTGATAAATGACGGAGATTTTTTTGTAAAACAAATTTTTCTAAAAAAATTTTTGTTTTTAAATATGTTAATAATTATACTCAGCGGGGTTGCTAGATCCCCAACTGAGTGCCTCCCCAGGTGGCGGATAGGGGAACGCCTGCTAGATATAGCGGGTACCGGGGAAATAAAATACTCGGGGCGGACCAAAACTAGCAACAACAATGGCACCGATAACGCCGGTATAAGCGGTCTCTCTCAGCAGCCAACGGTCTGACAAGAGCGGATGAATAACTGAGGTCAGGGCACTCTCTTGTCCCAGGGGAGAGAAATCGCCCCTAAAGGCAGAAGAACCAAACAGGTCAATGGCAGGGGAATGCAGAAGGCAAGGGGAAACCACTGCATTAAAGATCCACAAGGATTTCCCTAGTACAATCATCATGGCAAAGTTCAAATCGAAATTTTCCGGAGTTAATAGTCTCCCAATCGGATCTCCAGGGGAGACAATTTTGAATGAAGCTAACAAGTTAAACAACATAAACAAGAGAAGAAAAAAGAACATCCTTAAAATCGGAACGTGGAATGTAACCAGTATGTACGAACCAGGTAATGCCCACAATGTAGCGCAAGAGATGAACAGAATGGATATAGATCTTGTTCTGGGCATCAGTGAAACAAGATGGACAAAGGAAGGAAGATGTCAGATTGGTAGCCAACATATAATTTACTACTCAGGTAGTAAGGACAATCAGCACAGACACGGAGTGGCAATCATGCTAAGGAAACACTTGTCCAACTCAGTCATAAACTTTATTCCGTTCTCTGAACGTGTGATGCTATTACAGATAAAATTAGAACACAGGAAACTAAATTTAATACAGGTTTATGCACCCACGGCGGAAAAAGAGGACGAACAAATAGAAATATTCTATGAAGAAATCGACGATGCCATTAAGCAGACAAAAAGTAGAGATATTACAGTTCTATTAGGCGACTTTAACGCCAAGGTTGGGACAGGCAGGGTGCAAAACGTTGTTGGAGATTATGCCTTAGGAGAACGAAATGAAAGAGGCCACCGACTTATTCAGTTCTGTCAAGAGCATAAAATGGTGATTACTAATACTTTATACAAATTACCGCCAAGAAGATTGTATACTTGGGTATCACCTCAAGACAATAAGGAAAAAATTGTCCGTAACCAGATAGATTATCTACTAATTGACAACAGATACAAAAATAGTATAAAATCAATAAAGGCATACCCAGGCGCAGACGTGAACTCAAATCATAATCTATAATTGCAAAATGGAAGTTCGGCTTAAAAATTGCCAGCAACATTAGTTCATACTCGTATTGACTATAAGTGCCTAGAAAATGAGGCGTACAAGGAAAAAGTGAAAAAGGATATCGATAGGAATCTGAAAAGCAGAAGAACTTCTCCAGATGATATCAACCTAAATTGGCTGTCATTCAAATCTTCTTTAGTAACACCAACAGAAAAACATTTACAGAAAAGAAAAGAAATAAAAATAAGGGATGGATGACAGAAGAAATCTTGGCACTTATGGACAAACGAAGACATAACAAAAACAATAAGAACGAATACAAAAACACACAAAAAGAAATTCGGTATAAAATTCGACAGGCCAAGGAAGCTTGGTTTACAAAAATGCAAAGAGATCGAAAAACTAGAAAAGATCACGACGCACATAATCATCATAAAAAGATAAGGGAAGCAACAAGACTTACAAGAAAACAGGAAACCATGTATTTATTAGTCGAAAAAGAGAAAATAATAGCAGATGTTGAGAGAAAAATAAAATTGTGGAAGGAGCATATAGAAAAACTATTTCAAGACAATCGGGTGAAAGACGAAGGGAAGATAGAAGAAAGTGGCCCTGATATAACTGTAGAAGAAATAAAATATGCCATAAAAAATACGAAAACCGGAAAAGCACCTGGACCAGACAATCTTCTAAGTAAAATTCTGAAGCTGCTAGAAGAAGAACACTACAAGAATTATTCAACAGTATATTCACAACTGGCATTATTCCGGAAGAATGGTTGATCTCCACATTTGTAGCCATTCCAAAAAAGAATAACGCCCGACACTGCAACGAGTATAGGACAATTAGCCTTATGTGTCACACACTAAAAGTATTTCTTAAAATTATCCACCTCAGATTATATAGAAAACTAGAGGAGCACATAGGGAACACACAATTCGGGTTTAGGAAGGGACTGAGAACGAGAGAAGCACTTATGGCATATAATATATTAATCCAGCGGTGTCTTGACATGAACCAAGACGTCTTTGTCTGCTTTATAGATTACAATAAAGCATTTGACAAAGTAAAACATGACATCCTAATGAAATTGCTGAAAAATAAGAATTTAGATACAAGAGGCCTCAGAATTATTGCCAATCTTTACTACAATCAAAAAGCGACAATACGTATAGAAAACTGAACATCAGAAGAAATCGAGATCAAACGAGGGGTCAGACAAGGGTGCGTCCTATCACCAGTTCTATTTAACTTCTATTCAGAACATGTAATAAACGAAGTATTAGAAAATGAAACGGCGGGCGTGGGAGTTAATGGAATTGCAATCAATAACATCAGATATGCGGAAAGAGTAATGAGAAGAATCGCGGTGGTTAGTGACGAAATAGGACTAAGCCTAAACACAAAGAAAACAAAATTCATGATTATCTCTAAAAGAAACTACTATAACGTTAACTTAAATATTCAAGGAGAGCAGATTAAAAGAGTAAAGAAATACAGATATTTAGGCACTATAGTCAACGATAAAAATGAAAATACCAGCGAAATAACCTCTAGGATAGAACAAGCAAGAAATGTATTCTTAAATATGAGAAATGTCCTATGCAGCAAAGACCTCTCCCTAACACTAAAATTACGAATAGTAAAATGTTATGTTCACTCCACACTTTTATATGGAATGGAAGCATGGACATTGAACAAACATCTTATGAAAAAATTAGAAGCATTAGAGATGTGGACATATAGGAGAATTCTGAGAATCTCATGGGTCGAAAAAATAAGGAATACGGATGTCTTAAACAGAGTGAATAAACAGGAAACGGAAATATTGGATGAAATTAAACGACGCAAACTTCAATATTTGAGACACGTAATGCGGGGGGAACATTATTATCTGTTGCAACTTATCATGCAGGGAAAAATCAAGGGCAAACGTAGTGTGGGAAGAAGAAGGATGTCGTGGCTGCGCAATCTTACAGAATGGTATAACTGTAGCTCCAATCAACTCTTTAGAGCAGCAAATTGCTAGGATGATTTCCAAACTCCGTAGCGGAGATGGAACATAAAGAAGAAGAAGAATAATTATAAAGGCATTTTTTGTTTATATCAATCGATTTGTCAATGTTAGAAATATATCTGAGACTTTTTTCAAGTCGATTGGACACGGCTTTTGAAATGGCGGACCAACAAGTTCGCACAGGGTCAAATTGATCTACAGTGTTCTCCGAGCATGAAAAAATAGGTGTGTACTTGGAGGGTTAAATATATAGGATTAATTATAACAAGTAATGGCACAGTAGAGGAAGATATAAATAACAGAACCATATTAAGGTAAATTGCAACAAAAGCAAAACATGAAATCTTATGGAGTAACATGTTAACAAAAAAAAAACAACAAAAAATATATTCATAAAAACATTGTACAAACTATAACATTATATAGTGAAGAAACGTAAAGAATTATTACAAAAATTAGGGACAAGCTAAGGTAAACTTCCTGAGATTAAGCCTTCAAGTTACCAGAGAAGATAAGTAGTGCACAGGAAGAAATAAAATAAAATCCTTAATTACCAGGAATTTAAAAACTTTAAAATGGTATATACATGTGAAAAGAATGTCGGAAAAGAGGTGACCAAAGAACATATTACATTAGACACCGCAAGGAAAACAACAGATGACCACTAGTGTCTAAAATGGAAAACAATAGCATGGAAGAAAAAAATTAAAAAGTCTGAGATTGGAAAAATAGACAACTATGGAAGCTGAAGATGACAAACCCATAGAGAAAAAGTCGAAAAGAAAAAGAATTTTTCGTTTTATTAAATTTGTTATTGCTCTCGTAACCTCTATTCATTTGTTCACATATATATTATTTTTATCATTAAAAGCCCATGGTTGAATTTCAGACCAGTTATACTAATCGTAGGTTTTGACCAAGTCTGGTAAAGGTTTAGCAAAAGTCATATTACACAGAAAGGAGAAATTTAAATGTCTCGTATGTTTTTTTGGCATTTTCTTTTAAACTTGTAGGTTTGTCATCAGGCATTACAGATAATTATATTTAAAATATAAAAATCTCAAAAGTAGAAGATTCGAGGTAAAATAGCAAGGGCGAAATCTTTAAATGAGGGCAATACTATAATTTCTGTTAGCACTATCTTTTCATGAAAAAAATAAAGCCTTTTAGACTTGTCCTCGGCAATAAAACCAAGCCAAACCAAAATGAACACCGAAAGCAACAGTGTGAGATAATCTTCTATCTTAATCTGTAACATTACATGATTGATGCTTACATAATTACGTGCTACCGATTTTTTGCGCAAAGCTTCTACCTCGACGTACACGCGGTGGTCCCATTATGCAAACCAGGGCCCTAATTAAGGAACCGCAAAGCATCGACGGCTTTCATTCACTTTCTTCGCGGGCGCTGTCATTATCCGCCATAATTAATAGAAGCCTCTATACGTCCGGCAATCGGCCGGCGTTCTGGCCCACACACCGGAGCTCGCCGCAGCGGGCTCGCCGGCGTCTGGGATTGTATGCAAATCTGGATGCAGGATCGCGTTAGAGGCGCGTCGCCCAGATGAAGATATAATCTGGCCAGCCGATAGTATGGGCGACATTTGTTGCGTACACCTATCCGGCCGTTCCGAATCGTTTATTGTGCTTGTTAAACTTGTCTCGGCCGCGAAAAGATGCAGAAATGCGAACCTGTCTATAATGCACTTGTCTAATCATGTGGGCACCAACGAAAGGGGCGGTATCGCGGGCATCACAGAATTGAAATGAAGAGATCGTATCTGCGGCGGGCAAATCAAATTATGCACGCTATTCTTAGAGCGCACCGTTATGATGATGTTATTCCCGGTTTGGCTGCGTTGCAACCAAATTGCCCGGCGAGCCATTTGCAGAACCAATTTGGGAAATTCCTATACAGCCAATTTGTTTTGGGAAACGGCCTGGCCGCCCCGATCCGTCTTTCCGCTGAGCGCGAGCCGTGGCGCTCTACGAAAGCGAACTCAATAGTGGAAAAAACCTGTACAAGATAGCTGTACAGGAAATACAGCCGATCTGCAATTGTAAAATTTGTCTCCGCAGTGTCTTGACAACGCTAAGAGCATTTGATGTTGTTATCCGTGCTTGTAAGTAATGTATATTACGTTGTATAAACCTCGCGGCTGATTAAGATATAATCTGGACGGAGTCATCCTGCCAATCACTCGCGCCGATCGGCCTGCAATACGGATATGTAAGCTACATTCGCACACACGATACGGCAGAAGGTCGGCGTGTTTACAAGATCGCAGAATCGTATCTGCGAATGCGAAGGCAATTACGTGTCTGATAGCGACGATGATTGACGCTTTAATCTGCGATGGAGGGCCTTCGCCTCCCAAGACGACAGTCTTCCATTTGGGATTCTCGCTGAGAATGCTCGGTGCGCAAAAAATATATATCTATATCATAAAGGTGTTTATTTTTAAATTTATAGAGGCTACAGAATTTTAAAAACTGTCTTTTAATAATATAAATAAAACTTTTTCCTTCCCTCTATAAACTATGAGGATAGCATATAAAATACCCTGGCCGCCGGTTCCCTCTGGAAAAAACAAAAGAGAAAGCCAAATTTTTTTTGTTTATTTTATATGTAATTTACAACTAGCCAAAGGCTAAAGAACAAATTTGATGTAATACTTAATTACTAAACTAAACTAAAATACTGACATGTGGAGGGAGTGTCGCCCATTGGCGAGTCCCTGAATATACTAATATAACGAGTACTAGTTAGGAAGGTCTAGTGTTTTAAGTCTTTTTAATCTACGAGTGGTATTATTAATGTCTAGTAAATTTAGCACTAACACATTGGGGTGAGTTCTTATTCTATTGACTGAAACTGTCGCATCCAGGTAGAGGAAGAACACTATACCAAGTGGTCCAAGACCTCTAATTAGGCCATTTATTAACATACCAACCCATCCATTGGCCCACTAACCCAGGAAAGTTACCTGATCTTCTTGGCTTTTTTTTAACAAAGGAAATAGCACTAGGTTACCTGAAGATTGAATCAAATTGGGATCTACATTTAGACCACTCTCCGGTGATAGCTACTATAAGCACTTTCATCCTCGAAAAAGAAAGACCAAGCAAACTAGCCAACAAAAGAACTAAGTAATTGGGACTATGAGAGAACGATACTGGACAACAAATTAGATCTGAACATTCCTCTAAAAACTTTCGTAGGCATAGAACTGGAAATTTACAGATTCATCAAACTAATACAAGATATAGCTTGGGAAGCGACCCTCGATATACCCATGTAAATAACGAAGAAACAGTGCCCCCTCATAATAAAGAAAAAATAGTGGAGAAAAGAAGATCAAGAAGAATTTGGCAATCTACACATTATCCCTTAAAACTAACAGCGCTAATAAAAAAAGTCAAAGTAACTCTTTTCAAGAGTGTCTGTATAACCTGAATGCCACAGCGGACTCCAACTATATATTATGAAAAGTAACAAAAAGCATCAGCCTATGTCCCCCATAAAAAGCCAAGATGGATCCTAAACACGAACAGAGAAATAAAAAGCAATAACCTTCGCTAACCACCTCAAGACAGTATTTCAACCACTGCCCTTCCAAATCGTAGAATTATCTGTCTTTACTGAACTCTTTAAAACCCAATAAGTCACCCGGCTATGACCGCATCACCGCAGACCTTCCCCGCGAGGGAACTGTCATACTCACTATAATTTACAACGCCGTATTACGACTAGGATACTTTCCGGCTCAATGAAAAGTCTCGCAAATGATACTCATTCCAAAACCTGACAAATCGCAATATGTCTTTTACCAATAATGGGTAAACTCCTCGAAAAATTACTGGCCACAAGACTAGAGTCCATCATACAGGACATAAATTTGATACCAGAGCACCAATTCGGTTTTCAAAAAGATCATTCCACTATCCAGGTGTACAGATTCGTAAATGAAATCAATAACAGAGTAAGGTAACGGCACCTATAGTGGACATTTTAAGGATTTTTTGCTTTTTCTACTCATACATCTAAGTTTTTAAACAAACAACAAAGATGGATGTTTACTTACGATCTTTGTGTCTTCCTCTAACAGATTAAGATGCACGTTTATCCTTAACTTAAGCGTAGGATTTGTTTTTTAATTTTATATCGGATATGGTTTTGGCACCTGAAGTGGACAGTGAAAACTATGATGGTACCTAAAGATGACATTTTTGAAACCTAAAGATGACAGCCCACTTTTTGAACTTTTTCTAATTGTTATAGCGCTAGAAATCCCTGAATTCCCTCCTCAACTATTCCCTGACACTTATTTAGGTACAAACATATTATCTACAGGTACTTAGTTAACTGAACTGTGTATTGAAAATTGAACAAAAAAAGTACAATTCGAAATTACTTCAAATCAAACTTGTACCTTGTACTTACTTAAGTAATTGGAAAAATTCAGTACATAAATGTCATTTACTTAGTCTAGTTAAGTTCTTCTAACTCCGACACTGAAAAAATTTCCCTTCGACTACTAAATTTAGAAGGCAGCGACATGTGGCCTAAAATATCGTCCGCCCAGATATAAAATAGGCATTTTTTCTCTTGGCTGCTTACCACCGCGTTGATTTTCTTTAGCTTTAGGATAAAAAAGACTCTTTTTGAAAGGTGATGGCACGAAGGTGTTTGGACTTGTGAACCACCAAGGTTCCTCAGTTGGATTTTTAATACCCACATGTTGATGTAGAGGATAGAAGTCTATTTGCAGTATGTCGGATTTTTCGGTCTCAGATCTTTGTATTCAGGCGATCTTCCACACTGCGAATAGACTTCTGTTCTCTACATCAACAATCCCTTGGTGAAATAAATTCACTTTTTCGGAACCCAGTCAGTCCAGACGATTATATTTCCGTACTCGCAAGCTGTCTATCACTGTATCATTCGGGTTTCGTTCGATTTGTACTGCCGTTAGACACCATGGAACAAGTCCACACTTTCTAAATCCATTCTGCAGAATTGAAGGCTGATTTATTAACTTTTCTTCAATTAACTCTTTTAATAAGGGCGCAAACGTAGTTTTCGTGACGTTTTCATTGTTGTGCATACGATAATTTCGAACTTTCTCTTGCCAATCAATTTTCATGGTTCGAAACACCGCCACGACCATGGGCTGTAGTAAATGTGTGGCATTTGACAGAAGAGCCACAAGCAAGCACATTGCCCTTCTCTTTGCAAAATTCACTCAATTCCATTGGTAAATGAGAGACGTGTCCATCAAGAAAAAACACTACTGGCCTCTCAATTTCATTTTTCAGCAACCATGGGAAAAATATGTTTGCCATGTATTCATAAAATAGTTGGCAGGTCATCCACCCCTTTTTCTGACTTTCAGTCAGTGTCGTATATCGTGTAACGATACACAATCATGGGAGGTGCAAGTTCACCAGCGGCATTGCCTGTTATCAGGACGGTTAAATTTTCTTTTTCGTCTTTCCCATCACCTTTAGCGGCCAAAACTTTCCCACCCTTCAGATTCAAGAAAAAAGCAGTCTCAGCAGGGTTAAAAACACGCCGGGTTCCACACTCCTCAAGGATGTGGCCCACCCCATCTCTTTCCAAAATCGAAAAAACTTCTTCTTGCCATGCACGAATTTTTTCTTGCGTCACAGCAGCCCAACTCGTAATCAAATTCTGACAAATTATTTCTACAATAACAGGGTGCCTGGCCATAAAACAATGATACCATTTTTTGGAAGGTGGCTTTTCAACAAGTGTTTCCTTCTTTAGTTCCTTGGCCAGATTGCTCACACTATACAGATGTTGTTATCTTGATAGAGGAAATCCTATCTTGGCGAGCTCTAACACCCACACCCTAAGTCGTAATTCTTCTTCCGCGCTAAAAACAGTTGCAGCACCTATCTTCCTCGAAATTGGGGTTATTCCTTTGAATTTTGAGCGAAGTGTTGAATGCACAATCCTCTACTTTTTTGCAACCCTTCCTACAGGTTGTCCTTTAGTGCAGTCTTCCAGTGCAGAACGCATAACATCCTCGTCATACTGCAATATTTTAACCGGAGGCATCTGAAATTAAAATAGTCCCTTAGGATGACACAATGGAAGCTAAAGATAACACTGGCTGTCAACTTAAGGTTCCCGTCATAATTACACATTTGTTTTCAAATATATTTCAGAAGAATCTACAGCACTGATGTTTAAGCATTCAATTTCAATTAGAGTAAAATAACCTATAGTGGACACATCTGTCAACTTTAGGGGAGACTTGCGGTTTATGGAACCTGAAGATGACAGTGTCCTGAAAGAGTACACCAAATTACGGCATTGAGTGAAATGTTTCATAAACCTATTCTTCAATATCTTTTTTTTTCGAATATGCTGCCAAAACAAGTAAAAAAATCATGTTTATATTAAACCTTAATTACCGGAAGCACTTATCTTAATTTTTCCGCAAGGATTATTCAGAATTCAAGCTATTTTGCAAGTTGTCTTTAAAAAAAAATTTTTTGGCACAAAACAAAATGGTTGGCTTTGTTTATGCTGCTCATTTGCTATCGTCAATAGTAAGGCGCCATTCTAGCAAACAAAAAAACGCAAAATTTAAAGTATATTTCTTATTTTTTCAAGTTTTAATACGAAGTGTTATCTATTGGTGCCGTGTCTGCTATAGGTGCCGTTACCTTATGGCATATAGGGCTTTTATACAAACTAAAAAAAAACATTGCGCACTGCTATTTCATTATCCTCAAGTCATTTCTGGTTGATGAGTACTTTCAATTAAAATATGGCCAAGAGCTATCAGAATTGCACCTATTTAACGCAGGCGTTTCGCGGGGGAGTACCTTGAGCCCTATGTTATACATTTTCTACTCAGCGGACTTTTTTACCAATATACACTCTGTGGTTGCAACCTTCGCCAACGACAAGGCAATACTAGTTAAATCTAAAAATCCCCTAGTTGCTGCTATACTCCTCCAATTAAACCTATACTAAGTGGAAAAATTGGCCAGGAAATGGAGAGTAAAAATCAACGTAAAAAAATTAGTCTACAACACATCCATCACATGTAAAGATACTACACCCCACACGTACTCTTAAACAACTCTCCATTGCGACAAATCGCAATATATTTCTAATATATTTATTTTCTATCAATGAGGTTAATCCATATAAAGATCCGATTTTATCACTGGTAAAATTTTAAGGGAACTGCCTGATAAAAGCTTTTAATTGCCATGCCAAGACAATCCTTCCCACCAAAATGAAAAATGTTTGCTATTATTTCAATTCCCAAATCAGGCAAGCTCAAAAAAAGCATTTCAACTTGCTGATCAATTAGCTTACTACAAGTGCTTTTTTAATAAAAACAATTGCTAGAACCCCTTGAGAAAGAATGATAGGCCTTCTATGGTACCCGATGACCTGCCAGCTACAAGAGCTACATGGATATCCACATACTGTAACTTACAACTTTCATAGTCATCTAAACACATTACAAATATGGTTTAAAAATGACATATTACAATTAATGAAGCTAAATCAACTCACATGATTTTCTCCATAAAAAGGAACATCCGCCCTCCTACCTCACTTAATAACCAACAAATTTTTACGCAAAAAAGCGTCAAGTACTTGAAGATGCAGTTGGATAAAAGGCTAACTTGGAAAAAATATATATAGGCTAAACGCAAGCAATTAGCAAAATTGTAAAAATTGCATCTTAATTATCTTTGAAAAATAAAGTTCTCTTTATAATGCTATATTTACACCTGTTTGGTCCTACAAAATTCAGCTGCGAGGAACACTAAATAATTCTAACATTAATATTCTAAGAAGCTTTCAAGCCGAAGTACCTTGTTCAATGATTACTATGCTATGGTAAATGAGTTAATATGCCGTGATCTTAACATTACCATAATAGAGAAAGATATGCAGACTCAGCACCAGTGCCAGTCGGTGCATCGACTCTCCACCATTTCCACCTCCTAATAGAGCACTTGTTAAAAAGCAAAATAAGCAGCCTAGACTGAAGAGGTTCAAGGCATTGCAACTGTAAAATCGTCTTGTTTCATGATTGTTTGTTTATATGTATATATGCCGAATTAATTCAGTTACATTAGAACAATTGTTATTGAACTCTTTCCAATAAGTTGACATATAATTGTACAGGATGCAGCTATATAAATTACTGAATGTTAACTACTAAAATATTGTAAAGTTGCTTCTAATTTAAAAAATATTAAGTAATGTTTCAAATAATGCAAGTTTTTAAAAACATACATATTGATTCTTTTAACTGTTTATAAATATATTGCAAAATTGTTCTTTAAAAAAGAGTGTGTTTTTCTTTAGTTCTGTCTAAAGCAATTTAATTAATTTAACCATTTTAAAATCAGAAATTTTATGACGTAGTTACCACCTTTATTAAAAATACTTTTAAGATGCAATTAGCTACAGGTAGAATTGCACATGTTTGTGTGATATGCACACTGCCATTAAAAATAAGTGACATTTGCGGCAAATTTGCAAGTCAATGACGAGACAAATTATAAAACAATTTAGATTGTTATTCAAATAGTCAATTAGATAATTGTTTTTCTTTGTAGTAGCCTATAAATTATAATTAACTGCCGTAGCGGGTACTTGCATGTTTTATTATTCATTAATAAGTGTTTGTGTGAATAGGCGCCGATAGCCGCCCGTAGGTGTTTTGCTGAATTGCTTTATAAAACCCACAATTGTGCAATTATTTATGGTATATGAAATGCAACTTGCGTGGAGCTTTCTGAATATAAATATTAAGTTATTAAAAGAAACTTTTCAAAGCAGCACGGCAGCAATAAAACATTGTACAGGGCATGCATTATTAATTTAAAGATGTTACTCGCTCGAAAGATAGTAAATCCAAAGCATCCTACGTAAATATAATCTCCAATATCACTCAACCGTGAAAATAACTCGATACATGGCGAACAGCTTAAAATTAAAAAAAATCTAAAAATATTTGTACTTTTAAGATTACTTGGTTATAAAGATTACTAACAGAGATTTTAGAATATTTCTTTTTATAATATATTTGGACGTTAAAGAGCTCCACATCTCCATACTTTCTAATTTTTATGTAAAGTTCTTACAACATGCTGCAATACAATTTTTAATGTGACTTGCTAGAGACAAAGTCTTCTAATTATAGGTGAAAAAAACTAGCTGCTTCCTTTAACTTGAGCTGTGGCATAAAACGAGTTGTACTGTTATTGCTTTGTTATTATTTTAGTTTGTGTATCAATGAATAATATAGTAATATACATGTCCAAAAACATGTATAAAAATTTTGGGAATATAAATATTTATATGTTTATACAATAATTTTTTGAAATCTCAGTATTAATTTAGTTATTTAACTTTTTCAATAATAAAGCCATAATATTCAAATGCAGCACATTTAACAAATCATATAAACATAAAGTTTTGTGAATGTTATAAAACTCTAAATGATTTAATACCTGTTTGATGTCCATATTAAGAATCTGTGCACTAAAAATAAAAACATAAAATCTTTTAAAATCGACACAGAACATAAAAGCGCATTTCGAGGAAATAAACTAGCTAATGTAATATTTAAGAAAACTAAACAGGCATAAAATTCAAATACTAGGAATAAGCAAGGTACGCTGGTCTAGAACTAGAACATGCAAATCTGTTAATATTATGTCTTACTATTCTAGTAGAAATAATAACAAACATCAAGAGTTACTTTTAGGAACGGTAAATCACTACAAAATCAATAAATAAAAATATCCCCTAATCATAAAGATTTGAATTACTACAAAAAAAGTAAAAATATTAATATTCGCCAAGAAATAAATGATGAAGATATGGCACATTTTTATAAACAATAACATATATATCAAAAATTGTTAGAAAACATGAGCTTATTATAATAACAGGTACTTTCAACTCCAACGTTAGCAAAGTTGAAATCTTGTATTACAAGGTTTGTATAAAAAAATTTTCCTGACGTGACTGTATGTCAGAGAGCGCTCGCACGGCGCATGCTCGGTGGTAGAAAATGTAACTTTCAAGACGCACCGAGCGTCAGTCGTCTGCGAGCGTTCGTTCAGGCTAGATCGTGTTTTTAGTGGACCCCTATCGAGTGACTCCATGCAAGTGAAAAATGCAGCGAAGATTGAACAGCAGTATGCCATCAAATTTTTGTTGGCCTGGGGAAATCGGGTACGGAGACGTTGGGAATAGTTTCCCAAGTGTTGAAAAATTAAAGCATGTCTTAAACTGCAGTTTTTAATTGGCACAAGCTCTTCAAAGACGGCCGTCGACCTCAAGAACCGACGACAACGCGCACAGTAGCAGATGAAATTGGTATTGATGAGATGACAGTATTCAGCATTATCACTGAAAATTTGGCGATACAAAAGATCTGCGCTAAACTCGCCACGAAGGTCTTGACGGACGACCAAAAGCAGAGGTGTGCGTTTGCAAAGACCTTCTGCAACGCGTTGAAGAATATCACGGCTTTTTAGATAATTCCCCAACCCCCTGCAGTCCGACTTGGCACAAGCAGACTATTTCCTATTTCCAAAAGTGAAATCTTTCCTCAAAGAACACTATTATAAGACACTAAGTGCCGCTAAAGAAGTTTGCACGCGTACCCTTAAGGGGTATCCGCCTACCAGGGAGCTTTCGAGTCGTAGAAAAGTCTTGGTAAAAGTGGTTCGATGCTCAAGGAATTCACTTTGAAGACTTTTGAGGTACTGTAGCAAGTAAATCTATTTTTCCGAAACTTTTCCCGATACTTTTTATACAAACTCTGTATAGTGGGTAAATATGAATTCGCAAAAAGAAACGACAATTTGCCCCCGGCCATTTCGCCCTTGGACAATTCGCCCCCGGACATTTCGCCCCCGTGTCTTAATTATTTATTGAGCACTAGAGAAAGCAGGTATTTTTCTAAGAACCCTTGATAGAACACAATAGAAAATATTACTGGTCATTATCATCTAAAAGTCGTTAACGCTAGTTAGAAATATTTAAACATTCCAAACACTTTTATTTGCAATAAGGGATTAGCAAGTCTTAATTGCCACACAGTGTCCGTAGTTTTCTATGCCATTATTATTAATGTTAAGTGGAATTCACTTCTCTTGCAGTATAAAAGAGATAATTATAAGGGTTAACTACTCACTATATTCTTAATTTTGGTCGTGAACGCTTCTAAATAATTCTGCACAATGAGATTAGTAAATTTGGAAAAGAATAAAAAAAAGTTGGTGTGTGAAGATAATTTTGTGTATGTATTTTCTAAAAAAACTGCGAATGGTGAACATTGTATTTGGGTTTGTGAAAGAAGAGGTAAATGCAAAGGTCGTGTTTGGACAACAGATGAGTAATAACAATAAGATGATCATTGTTTCTTAGTATACTTTAAGTATTTGTGTAAATTTGAAAACTTTTTAGGAGATACCGCGAACGTTAGTCGTACTGTCGTTACACACAATTACGCATCTGATGCCACAATACTTTGAAAGAAAGAACAACTAATACCTAAGAAATACTACAACAATTTATGGCCACCTGTTTCGAAAATGTCCATAACAATATTATGTCAGTTACCCAGGGAAGTCACATAAGTGGTACGCAGATGGTACGTTTTCTGTTACTCCAAATTTATTTTACCAGTTATATACGCTACATGTGCAGTACGCCGGAACCATAATACCAATTGTTTACGCTTTGCTGCCAAAAAGGCTACCTACATAAAGTTCTTAGAAGAATTACGAAATATTTGTCCAGGTATGCGCCCAGCTCAATTACTTCTCGTTTTCGAAATAGCTGCAATAGAAGCTTTTAAAGCAGTTTTTCCCAAAATCCAAATATCTGAATGTTTTCTTATCGGGCACAAAATGTATGGAAAAAAGTTTAGTCTGGGGGACTACAAATAAACTATCATGAGTTTGCATTATGTATACGAATGATGACTGCTTTTGCGTTCGTACCACCGGCATAAATATGACAGAAGTTCTCGATATTTTAGTAGAGGACGAAATTTTCCTCCAGAAGTCCAGGCAGTTGACTACTTTGAAAACAACTACATTGGTCGCCGTGGGCGTAGACAAAAACGTCCGGCCAAATTTTCTATTGATCTTTGAAATATGTACAATCGAACTGTTTAAAATATTTTTCCCACCAACAATCATGTAGGAGGGTGGCATCGGCACTTTCAAAGAATTTGTGATGCTTCCACAAACATATTTTAATTTATAAGCCTTAAAAAAGAAGCAAGTCCTGAATAACTTTCAAATGAACCAACTTCTAGTAGCGGACCTGCTCCCGTACAAAATAAAAAATATGCCGCTCTATCACAAAGTTTGCGAAATATAACCGTAGATTACGAAAGTAGGGATACCTTAGATTTTTTACGAGGAATTACGCATAATATTGCATTGTAATTTATGCGTAATGTAGATGCGCTTGTTTGTGTAAGTATACTGTAATGAGTTAATCTTTTATTGTACAATAAAAATTTGTTTTTCTGTATTATTTAAATTTTAAACAAGAAATGTTGTAGTATAGGGACCGATATACAAGATAAGTAAGACACGAGGGCGATTAGTCCTAAAAGCAAGCTACATATGCAAAGACCATGCACGTGTATGTCTGCACAGCAGTAAATAAACATTTCACTTATAATGTTAAAAGTGTTAAGACATACTTTGGTGCGTTTACGTCATACTCTGTTAGTATCAAAAATAAATTTCAAACTAAAACAGGAAGAAAGGCTACTCCCAAGTAGCAAAATAGACGTAACAAACATTAAAAATACAAAAACAAGATAATATAAATCAAGGATAGATAAAACAGAAGGTGATAAATGATATAGAAATTGTTTGGAAAAATATACAGCAAATATTAATTTAAGATGGAAAAATGGTAGTTGATAATAACAAATTATTAACATAAATAAAGAAATATTGACACTAATGGATAAACGAGAGGATACAAGAATAAAGATAACATTGATAAAATAAAAATATGAATAGGAGAAAAGTAAAACAAGCAATAGAGTGAAAGGGCAAAAGTAGAAAGATATACAGAAATGAAAGAATTACAAAATAACCATGGCAAACTCAATATACACAAAAAATTTAAAGGAGTAACACGTAATTACAAAAGAAAAAATCCATGTGTTCTCAGAGATGATAAGGGCGACATAATTATTGAAAACTCAAAACTTAAAAAGTGTGAGAACAGTAACTTGCTTAACTTTTAGGCGACAACCGATCTGAAATAAATTAACTACGCAAATAAAATACTACATCCAGAACAGAATATACAATAAAAATATTAAGAATAGTAAATCAGTTAGATTAGAAAAGGTACTGGGTGATATTTTAAAGTTAATAGACAAAACCAATATAAAATCATTGACAACACTATTTAACTGTATTTATAAGTAAATATTTAAAATCGACATTCATTCCACCCCATAAAAGAAATAATGCAAAAATATCTATAATGATTTCTAATTAATTGATCTGAAGAGCCATACCTCAAAAGTACCATTCAAAATTATATAGAACCGAATTTACAAGAAATATAAATGTGTAGGATGAAGATCCTACTACAAAAATGTAGATTTTAAAATCTGATATTTTTATGTTTCACAGATTTCCAGGAAACTTTTGATAATATTTAACATGAAATTCTTATGAAACGATGGCAAGAAATTGGATTTGATGGAAAAGATATACAATTAATAAAGAAGCTTATATTGAAAGCAAATTACAATGATATGTAAAAGGAATAAGAAACAGAAGAAGAACTAATTAAAATAGGAGTAAGGCAAGGTTGTATTCTCCATTAATTCTATTTAATGTAGACTCTAAATGCGTATTCCAAAAAGCACTATGGGAGAGAACCAAAGGAATTAAAATTAGTGGGTGAGAACTTGAACGATTTGCGACCTCTATTCAATAGTGTAGATAAAAAAGTAAAAATGGGACTAAAAATTAATGCAAAAAACTAAATACACGTTTATTAGTGATCATTCCTTAAACATCGGCCAACTAACTATTAATAACAAATCCACCAAAAACTTTAATAGTATCAAAAGTATCTGAGTTGTTAGGTAAACAAAGAACTAGATCTAGACAAAGAAATAAAAGCTAAAATATGAATAGAAAAGAGCTCATTTATTAAATATAACATCGCAACTCTCACTTAAAATACAATTTATTAAATGTTATTTATGGTCAATACCGCTATATTTTATTAAGGCCTGAACACTGAAAAATAAAATAATGAAAAAACTGAAGCGTTAGAAATGTGAACATACTGGGAATGACAACATGAAGTTAGTAAGTGACTCCGCTTTGCTTCGCCACTTAATAATGAGGTACCGAGAAGAATAGGCACAGGAAAAGCGCTAATCAAAAATACAAAATAAAAGAAAACTGCCCATTTTAAGCATATTTTCAGGATCGACATGCTGTTGCAAATTGTTGTTAAAAAAATATTACAGTGAAAGAAACCAGAAAAAAACATATGTTATGGATGCCCAATATCTCCGTAATTTAAGAGAATTAACTGTAAACAAAATTTTTACAATAAGCGAAGACAAAAAAATTTAATCAAATGGCAGTAGACTACTGAAAACGGAAAAAGCAGACAAGAATGAAAAGAGGGAAATAATAATAAAGTTGTATAAAGCCGTATTTTAGTTGTAAATTATGTGCTTATAACTATTTACCGCTATATTATCTCGTTTGAAAAAACAGATTAAAGGTTATGCTATACAAGAAAAACAAGTAAATAATTTAGATGTAATTAAAAATAATTTCCGTACTTATCAATGACTTCGTGCCAACGTTCGAGCTAGTGTTGAACATCCCAATACAACATTTTATATGTCTGTTTTAAATTAGTCTTTAGACAACTTTACTAAAAGCTCTTTTTAGACGATTGATATCTTGTGGATACTTGTCAATATCTTTAACAAAAGTAGAAGTATTTTAAAATTTTTTCCACATTGCCATTTCAGAATTTTTTATCCAAGTTATTCTTGTAGTGTTTGGCAGTGTCGGTATTATATATCACAGAATTAACAAAAAGCTAATTTATAAAAAGCCTTGAACAGGAATAATATTCTCTGCTCGCCTTGTCGATACTCTTTCGGAACAAAACGCGTAAATTGATCTCTGATTGATTACATGTAAAAACTAATCCAAGTTTCATCAATAATAGCATGTTTTTAACTTTACTTCGTTCTTGCGGTATTTTTGAAAATTAACTTGACTTGTCAATACGCAATAATCAGATATTAGCTCTTGGGGTACATAACAGTCCATCCACGTAATCAAACAAAAATCGTCTTTTAACGCACCATAACCAACAAATGTCAAATCGTTTGCTAATTTTTCTAACACCAATCCTCTTTTCTATCACTAGCATTTTTTAGATTGTTCAGCGCGACGCGCGATCGCCAAAACACTTACTTTTCAGCTCAAGATTGCGGCCTCATAACGCATTCGAAAAAATAATTAAAATACACAACCGACGTGCTTTTTCCTCAGCTTTTCGATAGTTTCCTAAAAAAATGACAATTTCGCTTAAAAAACACAAAACGTGTTATATCTCGAAAAGGATATTTTTAATATTTTTTTAACACTCCCAATCGAAATAGCAGGATTTTTTAAGTCGAAAATGACTTTTTTCGTATGTTACCAGGTCGAGCCCGGGCGGTGAGAAATCGGGCGTCGAGAAGTTACGACCGGCAACGCGTGGGGCACAGAAGGGACTTAATGTATGCGCTGAAACGGGCCGCGGGCTAGGTGCAGCAGCGGGGCCGGTGGCGGAATCAGGCAGCGAACAGCAAGGGCGATAGCGCAGCTGGGCAGCGTGCAGCAGAGCCGATGGTGGACCCGGGCAGCGAGCAGCAGGGGGGCAACAGAGCCGGAAAGCGAGCAGCCGGTCCGAAAATCGAGCAGGAGGTCCGGGCAGCGAGCAGCAGATCCGGGCGGCGAGCAGCAAAAGAAGCCAAAAGGGATTCACCTGAGGACACTTGATGGTTTCTTCTTAAGGGGCTGACGACTGAGGGCGAATTCTTCGGTTGCTCAGGTTTTAAGGGCTCAGCCGTGCCCCACTCTGCTAGTGGGGTGCAGAGTTCAGGGTGGAAGCATGCTGAGCCCGCTGGGGAATGCAAGGCTTGCCCAGGATTGGTGGACGCCGGGGACCCGTTTGCTGTGATTGGAAAATGGCGTGGCGGCTATGGTCGGTGGCGTTCGGGTCGACTCGGGATCGCTTAGCATGACGCGGCGTGGCAGGTCAAGAAACCCCGATGTTGCACACGGCGCCACAAAGTCAGCCTCAGGTAACATTCCTGCACACGGCGCCACAAGGTCGGCCTCAGGTAACATTACTTTGGGGTTACAAATTTCAAAGAATGTCCCTTGTGTAGCCTGTATAATTCCGAGCCAGGTAACATTAGCCCTAGCGAAATCGTAGCCAGGTAACCCGTAGTATTGTACAGCATTAATTTACGAGATATTAAACGACGAACAAGCAACTTTCAATTTCGTCGGACACTAACCAATATCTTTTCTGCCACCACTATTATTAAAAAGGTAAGTTGTTCTGGCTGCAGGCTCATTTACTTTAAAATAGGGTATCAGCCCTATATGAGAAATCTACTAGAGCCTTTGAAAGACAAATTAAAGCCCACCACATAGACCTAGAATACAATCTTAGAAGGGTAAACAGAACAATCCGAAATAGTATGAAGCTGAAATTGCAGCAGAAAGATAATTGTCCTCAGGTCAAAATGGGTTCCAGTAAGAATGCGCTTGTGGAACAAATAAGAACGAATAAGAAAACGAGTAAAAAAGAAAGAAATGCAATGCAGCAAGTATTTTGTAAAAGTGGGGCAATTGTAAAATTGCCATAACTAAATACAACAAAGCTCCCAGAAATACAATCCGTGGAGTAAGCACTATAAAGAAGTGGAAACCACTCAAGCAGATGCCTGACTCCGTAAAATAGTCTCAAAGGACTCTCAGAGCTTAATAACTACTCTAAAACTATAAGAAAATTACTCAGGATACTTTTTTTATGATAGCAGGTTGCTAATATACCACCAAGTGACTGGAAAAATTTAAAACTGGAACATCTAAATTAGGCATCTAGGAAGAAATGATGGATATAGATAAAGTGGACATTAACTAATTCCAACCTTATAAATCGCCGGAATCTCTAGGTATATACCCTATTTTGTTGCAGAAGGGAAGTGACTTTCTACATCACAGGATGTGCGATATATTTAGAAAAAAAACTTTATACTAAAATCTGGGGAAGTAAGACAAAATGGGACTTTAAAACCTTTTTCACTAAACTCTAGAAAAAATGCTTGCCAGACATGCTGGGGATAGTGTGTTAGTCACTTCACCTTTACTTCAAGACCAGAATGCATCTAAAATAAAAATATCTACATAAACAGCATTGCTTCTACTTGGTACCACACTGGAGAATGCCGTAGAAAACAGAAAGCTACTTTTAACTGTTGTGTTAGATATTGAGTGAAGATATAAGTGAAGAACTCGACGAAACAAGGTCTAGGTTGATAATCTGTATGCTTAAATAAAAACTATTATATGTATTTCAGAAGGGTGAAACAATGACGGCTCGGGTTGCAAAAAAATTTTGCAGAAAGGAGTTTTGTTTCTTCTGTTGTGGAACTTTGTAAAAGACAAGTTGTTAAAGACACTTGAACGGATACAGAATACTAAGATATGCAAATGACTTGATCATACTATCCCAGGGAAAATTTAACAATACAGTTAGGGGGCCTTAAATCTGGTTAAAAACTGGATAGATGAAGAGGTTCTAAATATAAGTTCTTCCAAATCTTCTATAGTGGAATCTACAAAAAGAAGAAATTTAGAGGGGCTGGGATCTTATAAGCTCCGGGATGTAGAAATAAAGTTATCAAGTCAGGTAAACTATCTCAGAGTATTATTAGACTTAAAACTCACCTAAAGTTTGCGGCGAAACATAAGATCTAAAACTGAAGGTCGTGTATTGGATATACAGCGGGCCACAGTGGTTAAACCCATGACAACGCATGGAGCTTTAGTATAGTGGAAAAAGATGATGTAAATAACCGCTATTACTGTACTAAGTACTTACTTGTCTGGAAATAACAAGTGTTGTAAAAACAGCAGCATCAGCGGCAATGGAGACACTGTTAAATCTTCTTCGTCTTCATTTTGAAATTATGGGAAGAGATCTTTATAGCTAACGGACATACGAGTGGGGACGTATTGGATATGGGAACAGATCATATGACGCCAAAATTTAGATGTTAATATTATGTACCAAAATAAATGTACAAAGTAAAAAAGCACAGAAATAGATCTAAAAAAATTATTTTGTATACAGATGGATCGAAATCAGACATATCCTCTGAAAAGAAAAACTTGCAGTTAAGCTTTTTTTAAGTTGATATGGGAATGCCACAAAAAAACGCGGGACTCTGGCAAACTACGATAAGTTAACTTTGTTGTTGATTTCAGGACACTGCGGGATTGCAGGCAATGATAAAGCTGGTGAGTTAGTACAAAGAAGCTCAGCAACTGCATATATAGGCCCCGAGCAGGTTCTGGGTGTACTTAAGGGTGCAATAGGAAATGAGGTAAGAGAATGAGTCAGGAAACAACATAAAAGTACTGAGAAAATGTAGCGAGACAAAGACTTGAAAAAATCTTTAAAAAGGCCATCTTAACTAAAAAAACTGTTAGTACAAAACAGGAATCCAATACTAACTATTAGTCTCTTCGCAGCTATCGTTTTCTTAGAAGATACCTTAATAAAATAGGGACAGACAAAAAAATGAGCTCCAGGCAATACGACAGAGAATCAGAGATAACCAGCCATATCTTATACGAGTGTAAGGTTTTAGTTCACAGGAGGTAAGCTATTTATGTAAAACCAATACTTAATCCAGAAAAATACAGCAACTATCCAGTAAGAGACTTGTACAAACTGATTCAAGGAATGAGGGTACTGAAAAAAGTGCTGTGAAAAAATAAGAGAATTATAATAAATCCATGAGACGGCATTGATACTGGGGACAGAGGTTAAACGGCTCTCAAAAAAAAATCCATAATTTTGTGACAGCGACAGACAGACAGACAGACCGACAGACCGACAAACCGACAGACCGACAGACATATAGAATTCAGTAAGGAACTTTTTAAGTTCGTTGAATATTGGGATCATTCTGCAGTGACTGTATTTGATTTTAACGCCTGTAGCTTACAACTAATTTTTGGTTTTCCCAGATAAATTAAATATTAAACATTGCAGTCAGTGAAATTGATTAAAATCTGCGAATTCTTTTCCACTTAAGGCTCATTGACTTCTGATCGGCCGTAATAATTTGATTTTTTTTTTATTGAATTCGTGTACATTAGCAATCAGAATTAATTACAATAAATTCTATGAGCTAATTGCGTGAAGTTTGGAATAGATTTGAAGAGAGGTGCACCCAGTGGTGCAGTCTCGTTACCTCGTTGTCTGATTATGTCCCGCACATATTGTACGTTGGAGTCAAAGTGGAGGATACGGTTTGAAACATACCAGGGAGCATTGAATATACTTCTTAATGTCTTAGACTGGAAACGTTGTATTATGTCAATATTTGAGTAGCTGGCGCAACCCCAGAGTTCACAGCCATATGTCCATATTGGTCGTATGATAGATTTGTACACCAGTAATTTGTTTTCTGTTGAGAGTTTCTTCCTATGAGCCAATACATTTTTTTCATTTTGATGTCCATTTCTTTGCGTTTTTTTATTATATGTGGTTTCCACGTTAATCTTGTGTCCATATGGAGACCTAAGTATCTAATTGCATTTGCTTGCGGGATGGGTACGTTATTCAAGCTTACAAGTGGGCATTGTGATCGTCTTGTGGTAAATGTTATATGATTGGACTTCGTCTGATTGACCTTAATTCTCCATTTTTCCAGCCAACCCTCTATTGTACTTAGTGCCTCTTGCAAGATATTAGTTGTGATTTGTGAATCTTCATGACATGCCAGGATTGCAGTGTCATCTGCAAATGTCCCCAATGTTATGGTTGGTGTCGACGGTATATCTGCAGTAAAAATCAGATATAAGAGTGACCCCAACACACTTCCTTGGGGAACACCAGCCGTGATTGGATACAGTTGTGAATATTCCATACCAACTTTGGTTTGAAAGTGTCGATTAGTTAGATAAGATTTAAGCAGGATATAGTATTGATGTGGAAAGATGTGTTTAATTTTAAATAGTAGCCCATTGTGCCAAACACGGTCAAACGCTTGCCGCACATCTAAAAATACAGCAGAGCAATATTTCTTACTATGAAATGATTGCTGAATAATATTGGTTATTCGGTGGCATTGCTCTATGGTCGAGTGTCCTTTGCGAAATCCAAACTGGTGATTTGGAATCCATTCTTCAAGTAGACTATTTTCGTTTATTCGCTTTAATATTAATTTTTCTAGGAGTTTTGACACGACAGGCAGTAGACTAATTGGGCGATAAGACTGAGCTTCATTTGGTGGTTTGCCAGGTTTTAATATTTGGATGACCTGTGCAAACTTTAATTGTAATGGCCAGTATGTTAAGCGTAGGATTGCATTAAAAGTGCCAATAAGAATTGTTCTCCTTGTCGTGGTAATTGTTTAAGTACAAGGCCTGTAACGAGATCATAGCCCGGCGCTTTCTTATTATTTAACCATTTTATTTCATTTTGTAATTCACCAATTGTGAATTTTTTATAGGGGTGATAGTTGTAGTGGTGCTTCGAGAAAGTTGTTAACATCTTCATCAATTTCATTAGAGTGAGGTGTGAATACGTCTGCCAGATGTTGGGCAAAAGTTCAACTTTTCTTTGTCTGATCTTGCCCAGGAGCCATCGTTTTTGCGTAACGGCGGGACTTGTTGTTGGGGTCTCTTAAATCCTTTAGTGGCTTTCCATATACTGTGATCTTCTTTGGATAAGTTGGTTATGTAGTTATGGAATGTTTCATTACGCGCCTCTAACATCTTCTTCCTAAGTTTATTAGTAAGTCGATTGTATGTGGTTTTATCATTAACGTTGTGTGTACGTTGCCAGATTGACCTTGCTCTCCTTTTTCTTTTATTAATTCACTTATATCTCTAGAAACATTAAATGACTCGATTTTCTGGATATTCATTGGTGTAGCATTCCAGGCTGCCTCTTGGACTGTTGTTATAAAGTGATTAACTGCGATCTCTATTTCTTTCGGTGTTTTAAGCTTACATTAATATTTATATGTCGGTGGACGTGTACTTTAAATTTGTCCCAGTCAGTTCGTCTATTGCAGAGTACTGGCTTAGGCTGCTTTTGGATAACTGTAGCGCTAATGACAGCTAACACAGGGCTGTGGTCCGAAGATAGATCGAAACTAGGAGTGACGTCCACATAATTTCTTGAAATGCCCGAGGCTATATAAAAATCTAATAAATCTGGAATCTTGTTCACGTCAGTTGGCCAGTATGTTGGAGTACCGGTTGATAAATGCATGTAATTGTTGTTAGTAAGAATTTTTCAAGTTCTCTACCCTTGTAGTTATTAATCGAGACCCCCACCTTGTATGTTTACAATTAAAGTCGCCACCTACTATAAATCTCCCTCCAAGGGTGTTGAAGAATGGTTGTAGTATGTTCGTGGTTAGTCTATGTCTTGGAGGGCAATATACAGCGGTTAGTGTGATTGGGCTAGGAAGTTTACTGATTTCGATAACGGCAGCTTGCAGGAACGGTTCTTCGTATTTTGGTAATTCATGATGCGCCACCATGGGCTGTATTATCTGGGTGTACAGTGTGGTAGATGCTGTACTGAGGTATTTTTATAAACGTTCTTGTTGTAAAGTGTGTTTCACTTATGAGTAGTACATCAATTTTGTTCATTTAAAGGAAGACTTCTACCTCCAATTTTTTAGATTGGAGGCCGTTGGCATTCCATAATGCAATACGTATGAATTTAGACATTATTTAACTAATTTGGCAATTACTGTTGTGAGCATGTTGAGGATCATGCTATTTTGTTGTAGCAGTTGATTGAACATTCCCTTAAACTCGGCAAGGAATTGTACGAGGGTGAGGTCATTAGATGAGTCTGGTTTATTTGCTGTAACGTGGCTATAGGTATGCATCGGCATATCAGCGTAAACATTAGGTTTTGGCAGAGGAGGAAAATTTCTTATATCTGGCTTATACTGTGCAGGTTGTTTCTTTGGTTGCTGTGTATTTGGGTAGGTCTTGTTTTGTAATTCTCTATAGACCATACATCCTTTGTAGTTGGCAGGATGTGGTCCATTGCATAAGATACACGTTGCCGGCGTATCCCTATTTTTGGTGCACGTTCTTGTATCATGGTTACCGCTGCATTTGACAAACGCATATGGGCTATTGCAGTATGATTTCGTGTGGTTAAAGTTTTGGCATCTTGTACATTGTACTATATTTTTATTTTGCTTAGGTGGTTCAACCGTTATCTTTAGGTTCTGCAGATACTGCAATTTATAAATATCTTTGTTGTTATCGGCCGGTTCCAAGTCCACGAAGAATAACGGCAGGGCTTCTTTAGTTTGTTTGTGTTTGATGTTGCTAATATTTCGAACTTTATGATTTTTTGCTGCCAATTCTGCTATTATTACATTTATTGGGATTGTGGGGTGTAGATGCCGTACAACTACTTTATACGCCCTCTCCTGCTTGTTTTGATATGTGTGAAATATAACGTTGATATTTAAAAAATGGGCGGTCAATTTCCTGTATGAGTCAGGCGTGTGAACATTGATTTTAACGACATTATTGGCCATACATTTAGAGGTATATTGTTCCTTTTCGATTATGTGCGTGATGCTAGCTACCATTTGTTGATAGTTTTCGACACCTTGAACAAAGATTGGCGGTGGTTTTGGCAGTTGAACAGTTTGACCCGTAGTATTAGTGTTGCTGCTAGCCCCTGGTACATCTGTTTCCTCTGTTAACGTAGAGTATTGGTTTGTTTGTGTTAAGTTGAATGTTTGAGTTAATTGTGGGTTATATTTCCGTCTTTTCCTTTTATTGCCAGGAACCACTTGCCAAGTGTTATTATTATCAGCCATGTTTTCGTCTTTGCCGACATTACTTAAAATTTCTTGCTGGTCTTTTTCTATTTGATTATTTTGCGGCAAGGTTTGCGGGGAAGATAATTGCACTTGAGACAACCTTGGATATTGCATTACGGGCATTGTATAATACGGAGAGGGTTGAACCGGTGGGATTGATGGCACTGCATACTGCTTTAATGGTGTTTGTTCGAAGAGTGGTGGTGTTGAATGTATACTGTTACTTACAGTATACTGTTGCTGTTGATAGGACGATGGGTAACCGTATTGTT
Source organism: Sinelater perroti (assembly GCA_036346155.1). Taxonomy (NCBI): domain Eukaryota; kingdom Metazoa; phylum Arthropoda; class Insecta; order Coleoptera; family Elateridae; genus Sinelater; species Sinelater perroti. The sequence continues at coordinate 10,813,328 of JARFIY010000046.1, forward strand.
GATACATATTGGAGTTATTTTGTGATGGCGGATTATTCCCATTGCCAGTGGGAAACATTAATATTAAAGTTGATTACATGGGTATTAAATTATTAAATAAATAAGTACGCCTGACCTTAAGGCTGCGACTCGGCCTCGGCGATATCGCAGGTAAAAATTTGGCTCGCACACGTCCACACAGTTTCAATGCACTGTAATAATTTGATGAAAAAATATATCACTCAAAAGCCTAAAACTAGAAAAATGTTGTACAAAATTAATTTACACACCTTATTTCGTGTCAAATATTTTATGCAAATTAATAAGAAAAAACTCACGTAACTGCATTAGGGGATCTAATTCAATTTAAATTTGCTTTTATTTCGACCTGGATATTTATTAGGTTTTGTACATAAAAGCACGTATGGAAAATTGGAACTAAATGATTTTGCATGTTTGGGGTAGGCCCTGTTTCGGTAAACTTATCCTTCGGCGACTGCGAGACCGAATTTCGGGCATTGTTTCTGCGGCCGCTAGGCTCAAAGGCCGCGAAGGGTTTAAACGGCACCGCCGTGGCAGCGAGGCGTTCGTAATTATCCATCGATCTATCAGATAAAAATTGGCCACATTCGACGGACAGGTGAAAATTGCGGGCCATTGTCTCAGGTACCTGCGGACGTCGAGGGCCGGCTTAATATCGAAAAGCCGTTAACTGTTTAACACGTGCCGCCTAATCGTTTCCCGAAATCTCCGGCCGGCCGGTGCATCGCTGCGTTTCGCACCGCAAATTTATTGTGAAACGTGTAACTGCAATTTTTCGATAAGATCGGGGTTACGGCGGGTCGCGGTGGACGCGGTTATTATACATTAACTGTAGTTTAATTATATGTTTTTTATGTGCGTGCGGCCTGATTGCTTTCCGCGTTTCCCGATTATCTTCCGCATCGAAATTCGGCGCGCTGTGATTATCTGCAGATTGTTTCGTCGGGCGGTAATGAAATTAAGGTGCCGCCTTGTAATACCTTTTCAATATTGCACCTACTTCTGCAGCAAGCCGTCGCAGTTCCCGGTATCACTAATAATCATAAAATTAAAAGGCAACGTGACCTCCCTGGGGCGCCTTCAACATATTTATAAATACAAAGACCAAAAATTTAAGAGACTTTTATAGCGTACGGAGTTTGCTCTTTAATGAATTTTATGATAATTTACTCGATAGAGTCTAAAACTTTAAAAAATTATTCTTAATTGGCTCTAATGCATTTAGGATCTGTCTCATTAAAAGTGACGTTTTTTATGAACAAAGATCAACAACAATATTTAGATAAATATACCTCTTAGAGGTAAATAATCGTGTTTCCATTATTATAGATTTAGAAAAAACAAGGTATAAATTTCAAAATATGGGAATGGTATGTTTTATAATTTGGAAAAAAACAGGAAACTCAATTTATTAAGTTTTTAATTTAAGTATTTTAATTAAAATAATTTATATTATAATATTAATCGTACGCTGTATCAGACTACAATTAAGGGACTTACGATTGTTTACCATTAAATAGAAAATAAGGTAAAAAAAAAAATTATAAATCGTAACTCCAACTCCACTTTGAATATTAAAAAAACTATTACGAAGAAAAACGTTAACAAGATTATGACTTACAAACTTCATTTTGAATCGGATCCTCCTGCTTTCTGATTGGATATTTTCATATTTCTATCAAAATCATGAAACTGTATTGGTATCCACTCAAATAAATTCCAAAGACAATGTCTTTTGCGCTTATGCCTTTGGAACTTTTACAAATAACAAGCAACTAGTATGGAATAGATTGTTGTTTCCTAAAAAAATCTATTCAAATCGACATTTTAAATTCTTCATTGGTAAGTGATGTTTTGTAATCAACCTGGGCTCTGACTACGCGCTTCTAGCTATACTGCCAAAGAAATTTAAAAAATTCTCTTTCTCTATACTGATTTTTCGGTTCACAAATGAGGCGTTTGAAGCTGCATGTAACATATCGAAGTTTTTAAATTTATTCACTTCCATATTACAAACTATAAGCCTCTGATGATCTAATTAGCTGTTGTACAAGTGTTGCTATTGTTATTATAGGTTGTTTCTTCACAGTCCGCTCAATCAGAGCGTGGATATGGTCCGCTTTCATATAGGTATGACCCTCTTAGTAGAAACTTACGTATAACTGACTTCAATGAGGGGCACATATTCTAAAGGTAGAAATAGTTTATTATTGGCTTGGGCATTTATCAGACCAAATTATTAATGTCTTTGTATCAGAGTTTTTCTAAATTTCATTTGCTCATTTTAGCAAGGCTGGTGCTATTTCATGTACACCTCTAGCGGCAAGAGATTCATCTCAGACTATGCGGTAAGCCTTTTCTCTGTAGCGTCATATAAAATTAAAATCAAGGGCCAGAGCTTCAACGAATAAAAACTTTTTGCATTATACAAATGTGGTGTGAGCAAGCACTTTTGTAAGTCTAATATGACTACTTTGTTTTTTTCTGGAGAGTTTAATTTACCATTTTTCTTGCTACTGTAGCGGGTTTCAACATCTTTCAAATGACAATTAATTTTCTCTTGAACGGCTGCTCGTTTTTCTTCTGAGTTTCTTGTAACGTCATTTTTAAACTATCGTACATATCGTGTCATTAGATGGCAGTTTTAAAGCTAAATTAAACTCGATTTTGAAAACGTGATTTAGCTATCCACTTTTTCACGATTTTCATCGAAATTAACTTTGTAAATATTGTACAACTTATCTACCTTAAGTTCATTTCCTAGCTAACTTTTTTTGTATTGTTGCGACTATAGTGCCTGTCATAAACAGAAAATAATCGAATATGGGCCGAACTTGTTCTTTCATATTTTCTGGTAACTCATTTTTGGGACGTATCTCCATCGCATGTCTTGTGATGCGAAGCCTCCACATCTAGTTTTTAATGCGTTTCTAACAACGGTTTCAGATATACTCAGTGTGTTAAAAAAAACTTTACACACTTCATGATTCTTATTATCTATCTCACAATTGTAGCGTATTGTTTGTTTTCCCGTTTGCCGCTCTTTTGCGTATAATTGGCGTACTTTTTGCTCTAAAATTTGCCGCTTGAGGTTCCAGGCCTTATTTTCATTCCAATTTCTGCAGGTGCTACAACCGGGTTTAATCCTCTTTGTTCCAATAATCTTTCCCAATTTTGAAACGTGTTCTTTTCCAGCCGAAGTTGCTCTTTTTCTTTTCGTTTTCGTTTTTTCCAATCTGCTTTGTTTCTCATGCGCTTTTTCGGTTTTTCTTGTCCGCCTCCCTGTCAATTTTCTGGCGTTTTCCTCTTCTTTTCTCTCATCATTATTTGTCTCATTTATACAATGTTATTATTTGTCTCCTCATCTAAAGGAACAAAATCAGGATCTTTATCACTATTATCTCCAAAAAGTGGTTAAGGTTCACTATCAATATCGTAGTTTGCTTTATTTTCAACGCTTCCTTCCTAGCTTATTGTTTGATTAAACTCATCCTGGAAAAGAAAATGGGGTAAATAATTATCATATTAATAAGACTTTTAATCAAAAGTATATTATAAATTATTTACAAAAGTTTCAGTGCCAGTTGGCACCTTTATAAATGTATAAAAATATTTATGTTTAATTTAATTTTTCATACATTGATAAAGGTGCCAATCCGTACCGAAACGTTTGTAAATAATTTATAATAAACTTTTAATTAGACAAAGTCTTATTAATACTATAACTATTATATACCAATATTAAATATAATAATAGTTATTGAAAATGGGGTAAACGTGATTAGGATAATATTTCTGAAAATTATTTAAAGGCTTGGTGGTAAACAATTATGTACTATAATTAAATAAATAATTTCGGCAATACTTCATTCACTTAAATTCAAATTGTTAATCTAAGATAACTTTTTTGTTCTTTTTTGAAAAAATGTATGTCAGAGATTTTCAACTCACCTTGCTTTATAGGACTATCAGTATTATTTAATGCAAGATATACTAAATTTGTAATTCTTGATATCATTTTGTGGCACTCTATTTCACCAGTAGTAACACTATGATGGAATTATGATTGTTTACCAATTTGACATACAACTTTTTCTAAACATTGTATCTTAGGAACTAGTAATAATGGACATACGATTCTTTGCTATAATAAAATTTGAGCTCCTGGCGTATTGAACAAAGTATTAACTCGATTAGAAAAAAATTTGAAGGTCTATTTTTTACTTCTAAGGTACAGATATAAAATTGTCACATTTTTAGATTGATTGGCCACAACTTCTAAATTTATTAAGCTATTTAAATAATATTTTGCTTGTATATACCCCCTAAGATAAAATGGAAATATTTACTAATGGTAGATTGAAAAAGATAAAATTACATAATCAATTTTTAATATATATTTCAAAAATTTAATTTAAGTACACCACCACTTAGTAAAATTGTAGCGCCACTAAAAACAAATTATATTGCATTAAAACTTTTATGTTAAATTAAACATACTATAATCAGAAAACTATGAAAGTTTCAGAACCATATGTTTATGTTTGTCTGACATTCGGTCATATCATTTCATAGATACGAATGAGGTCCGAATAAAGTAGTTATATCACATAAAATAGGCATAAAAGTGTTTTAGACCACTCAAATTCAGCACGTGTAACTTACTCTATATAAAAATACCTCGTTGTAAACAAGGGGTACACAGTCGTCGAGATAAATTAAAAAAGTGAAATGCTAATGGCCTGTCACAACACAGTGAAGAACTGAAAATATTTATCAACCATACAATAATATTATAATAATATCCAAAACTCACTTCACTGAAAAAGCTCTATAAAAATCCCTAACCACTCAGTCTGTTCCACAAATCATCCAGCTGGAACAGCACGTGCAGGAGCAGCCATAATAAAAAAAAAACTCAATTGAAAATTATCACCAAACAAATTTAGCCAATATTTCCTATAGAGGATTCAACAGACCTCCTAACGATAACAGCTACTTTCCACCCAAACACGCAGTAAAACAGGAGCAACAGGAAGACTTCTTTAGCGCCCTATGACGACGGTTTATAGCGGGTGGCGACTATAACGCCAAACATACTACATGGAGATCCAGCTCATTTCACCTAAAGGTCGGCAGTTGTATAAAACATTCGAAAAAAAAACAACTTGAAACTTCTAACAACTGGATAACCCACATACTGACCAACCGACAGAAACAAACAGCCCGATCTCGTCGACTACTACAACACAGAAGTTATCTCTCAAAACTTTACCACAGCAAAATCATGTTTTGATCTGTCAACAGACCACTCCACAATCTTATAGTGCATTCGCGACAAAATAAAGAAAGAGTCAAGTCTAAGCGCAAACTACAGACGTTTAATTAACGAAAACCTAATACTACAAGTCCCGCTTAAATCTGCGCAAGACATTGAAGGCTGTCAAATACCTCAATGACACCATTCAACAAGCTGGCTGGACTGCTATCCCTAAAGCCAGTACATCTTCTGCAATGTATAATTGTCCTACAACAGTCAAGAACAAAATTGTTGAAAAACTAAAACTACAAAGACAATGCAAAAAAGGTACCCCACCAATCTCTACAAGGTACCTGGCAAGAAGTAACACAGACAAAGCTCGAGCAGAAAATTTAACTAGTGTTTCAGCCGCATTCTATAGACATTAACAGAAGAAGAAAATAAACTCATCCAAACTTTAGAAGAACCACATCAGCTTCAACCATCAATTGAGCGCTTTAAAATTGCAAAAATTCAAGAAGTTATAAATCTCCTTAATCCCAAGTAAGCCCCGGATTATGACTTGATTACCGCCAAAACTATAAAAGGACTGCCTAACACTGCAATAACTTGCATAAATAAATTACACAACTATTTAACTTAATACTACACACTAGATATTTCCCGGGGCAGTGGAAGGTAGGACAAAACATTATTTTAAAACCAGAAAAACTTTCTGCAGAATTACAATCTTACAGACCAATACGCCTCTTATCCATTGTATCCAAGGTGTTTGAAAACCTCATTCATGAGAAACTACTTCTAATTCTTAAAAACGTTGAGACAGTACCAAATCATCAGTTAGGATTTAGACAAGTGCACTCTACAGTAGAACAGTCACATAGTAATGGAAAAAATCAATACAACTTTTAAAGCTAAATAATATTGCTCAGACGTATTCCTCAACATCACTTATACTTTTGACAAGGTGTGATTTACTGATTTACAATACAAGCTACGTATCGTCCTTTCATTAAAATACTTCCTAATTTTAAATTTCTACCTCCACGAAAGATACTTTGTGGTAAAAGTTAAATCTAAATATACTGAACTTTCTCTAATAAAAGCAAGACTACCCGAAGACAGTACTCAACCCGCTATTGAACTTGATATATATTGCATACCTGCCAATTACACCAGGGATCTTAACAGCAACCTTGCGGACGATATTGCAATCCTAGCTTTGAACAGCGATCTCAAACTGTAAACAAATCTCACCTCTATTGAAAAAACCAACTAATCTGAGTTAGTCCATATAAACTGTACCACGCGAAGGGAAGATTACTCCCCAGTGCATTTAAACAACAACCAATCACCGCAACAAGAAGTAAAGTACCTTAGCATGGATTTTGATAGACGACTTACTTGGCGTAAACACATACCAAGCGAAAGTAATTAGAAATTACCCTCTTCAAAATGTAATGGATGTTAAGTTGAAAATCTAAACTTAGTCTGGATAACAAGCTACTGGTGTATAAAGTAATATTAAAACCAATCTGGAATTCAGTTATAGAGCACATCTTTTAATTCAGACATTGAAATATTTGACACCCAACGCTGTTATCAAAAGAGATCTTTAAACTCCAACACTGAAAAAAGAAAAACACCGATATAGCCTACAATATAAAGCTTGACTCAGAGTCTAGAACAGTGAACCTAACAAATCAGCCTAACAACAAACAAATTAATAACCAAATTTTGAATATAATTTAGATATTGTAGTTTAAGTTAGTTTATGTCTTAGATTTTAAGTTTTTAATCCCTAAGCAGCAAGAAGCTTAAAAGCTTAGTTGTTGCAAAATTTTGCTAATCAGCATTCTTCTATATATCAACCAGTGCTGCCACACAATTTACTAAATGTACCTGTACACATTGTAAATAAAAATGTGATATTAAAAAAATTCAGAATTGTTTTAGGTTGTACTACGGGAAACCCAAAAAATCATCTTATGGACATAAGCAATTGCCATTAGGTGACACAACAAGTTAACTTCGCATAATTAAAAATCTACGTTAGTCAACAAAATAAGCCAAAAATATGACCGCAAAGCCGCTATATCCGAATCCCTTCACGCCCGAAAATCTTTGCCTAGTTTGGCTACAAAAAGACCCAGGTTTATAACGTAGCCAAAAACTATAGGAAACCTAACTTATCGGGAGCAGGTAACTGCAGACAGAACAACTTACAGCAAACGATCTTATCTCAAGGAAAGTGATGAATTTGGCCGCGAAGTGAAAGAGAAGATCACTCGGGATCTTGGACTGAACATAACTGATCTGACAAAAGAAATTGACATGGTGAAGTTGACGGTCAGTCTAATAGTGCATCAGTACCTGAACTACAAGTATTTTATCCTAAAAGAATCGCCAACAGTTGACTGAGCGTGAGAAAAACAAGACTCCACTTATTTGAGAAAGTAATCTCTGACAGCTATATCAACGTGTTGAAGACAGTTGTCAAGCCCTGAATTGAAAAGGTAGATGCTAGGTGGAAGTACGTGTAAGAAGTAAGTTTTATGTAAATAAATTTAATTTTTCTTTGTATTATAGGTAATGTTATTTTCATTGTTTACTCATTTTTCGGATTCACCTCGTATATTATAAACAAGTTAGGAAATGGAAAGAGGATGTATTCTTGGCCTGCATAAAGGAAATAATTTTTTACAAGAAATAGACCGAAGAATTGGTGTCCATGGTTGTACTATAGCGCGGTTTTTGCGTTTTCGAAGATCGAGGTCTTCAGTACGCAAACAACCAACCGAGTGGATCATCTTCAGAGGCTTACAAATACAGACCATACCACAACTTCAGGTGCCCCAATACAATAATAGTGAACTATTAATACACTACCGATTGTCGGCCTTCTCTGTTTGACGTCAATGATTTGCATTAGGACTAACAGTACGATGTTCTTTCTCACAGCTATCACTGACTTATTTGCGGTGGCAAGTATAGTTACAATAGGCAACCAAAAGACGTCTATTATCACATGAGTACCATAGAATCGTATTTTCTGATAAATTCAGACTTTGTTTAAACTGAAACGATGGTCAGATATCAAACCATCGTATACGCGGAGAAAGCTAATAAGAAAACTTTATTAGTATGAGGCCTACAACGCCAACTATGGGTATTATGAATTAGGAAGGTATCAGTTATGTTAGCAGGTCAGCTCTAATCTGAGTTACGGCAATATTACCGATCAAACATATATCTACCCGGTCTTACAGCCCTTGACACTTCCCTTCCTTGAAAAAGTGCCCCAAGCAATCTTTTGATAAAATAACTCTCGACAAAATGTGCCACTTAGCACATTCACTTACTTTAAGAAAACAGAGTAAAAATTTTCCAATGACCGGCCCGATCAACTGATCTTTCACTGATTGAAAATATCCGCAATTTCACTCAAGAAATTTGACCGATTTAAGAAATTAAAAAGGAATTATTAAAAAACCCAAATTATGCAACAAATAATAAACATTATAAACTAATTTATAAATAAAACGAGCACATAACAATCTATAAGGAAAACAAAGTGGGTAAAAAATAATAAAAGAGAAACACAAGAAAAAAACGGGATGAACAAACTTTTAATTTACTAAATAACAAACACTTAAAAAATAAACTACACAAATATTACCAAGGTATGACAAAATATAAAATTATAGCTAATTACAAAACTAATCACAGCTTTAGCTTACAGTACGTGAAAAAATTAGGAATAATAAGAAAATAAAATAATTTGATTCTATTAACTTCGTCGTATTATAAAAAAGATCGATGAGAATCTCTTACTTGGCGTTTGATTTTGCTAGCGTAAAATTGTGCTGCAATTCCAAGTAGTATTAAGCTGTTAAGGTAATCGTGAGGCGTGTTATTACTGTGTGAAACTTTAAACAACTACACTGTATTCTAAGTATTAAAAACACAAGTTTATTAGCATATTTTACTACTACCAATATATGTCTGCTTCCTCGATTACAACAAAGCATTTGACAAAGTCCGCCATAACTACCTCATTCGACTACTTAAAGATAAAAATATAGATATGAAAGATATTAGAATAATAACTCAGTTATATTTCAACCAGATTGCTAATGTAAAAGTGGATAATGAGTTAACTGAAGAAGTACAGATACAAAGAGGAGTAAGGCAGGGATGTGTGCTTTCGCCTTTACTCTTCAACGTATATTCTGAGGAAATAATCAAGAACGCACTGGAAGAGGTATCAATTGGGATTAAAGTTAACGGGCAATATATAAACAATATTAGATATGCAGATGACACTATACTCATGGCAGAGTCATTAGAAGATTTACAAAGGATATTAGATCTAATCGTCGAAAGTAGTGAAGAAAAGGGTCTGTCACTAAATATCAAAAAGACTAAATTTATGACAATCACAAAATCACAACAACGACAAGAAAATATATGGATTAGAGGAGAACAAGTGGAGAAGGTACAAAAATACAAATACCTGGGAACTATTGTCAACGAGAACAATGAATACACAGAGGAAATTAGAGGAAGAATTGGCCAGGCCAGGACCATATTTAATAAAATGAGTAATATACTATGCAACAGAGACTTATGTCTACAGCTAAGGATCAGAATGTTGAGATTCTACGTGTTTTCAGTAGCATTTTATGGAATGGAGGCTTGGACGATGAAGAAAAACATCAGTGATCGACTGGAAGCATTCGAGATGTGGACCTATCGAAGAATGTTGAAAATCAGCTGGGTGGACAGAGTGACGAATGGTGAGGTACTCAGAAGAATGGGGAAGGAAAAAGAAGTATTGAATACAGTTAAGATACGGAAATTACAGTATCTGGGGCATGTGATGCGGGGAGAAAGATATGAAATCCTACAAAATATCATGCAAGGGAAGATACAGGGTAATAGGAATAGAGGAAGAAGACGCATCTCCTCGTTGAGTAACCTGAGACAATGGTACAATTGCAGTTCTATTGAATTGTTCAGAGCAGCAACGTCGAGAATACAAACGGCCATAATGATAACCAATCTTCTAAGAGGAGACGGCACTTAAAAAGAAGACTACTACCTCATATACTCATAAAAATAAACTAAAATCACTAGTTGAAATATATCTCACAAAAGTATTGGAATTTACAGCAAGAATTACTTTAATATACCAGACCTACCTACAAAAATCTAATATACAAGGTTTGTCTGGAAAGTAATGCAAATAGGTTCGTAAAAAAAATATTCAAGATATCGTTACAAACGTTTCAAATTCTTCAAAGTACTCCCATTGGAGTACATACTTTTTCCAGTAGGCATCTTGAAGAGCCTTTGACACGGCGGTTTGGATCGCGCAGTGGTTCCAGAATGGGTTACTATCAGGGCGGACTTGATCCTCGGGAACAAAAAGAAATCTGCCTGAGTCAAGTCAAAACTGTAGGGAGGCTGGAGCAACAATACCAAGCTGTGCTTGGCTAGAAACTCCTGGACGCCCAAAGCGGTGTAGCTAGGCCGCTGTTGTGGTGCAGTTGCCAGGTTGCAGCGATCTCCTTTCGAGTGCGTACGACCCTGTTTCTTAATCTGTCGAGCACTTCCATGTAGTATGTACCGTTTCCCGTCTGCCCTTGGAGTACAAATTCTTTGTGGACCACCCCTTGGCGTAAAAGAAGACAATGAGCATGGTTTTTACTTTAGATTTGCTCATTTTGCCTTTTTAGGATGAGGGGATTCCAAGGTGTGCCATTTGGCGCTTTATCTTCGTCCTGTAATGACATTGCCCAAAAAATCATGTTTTCTTTGCACTTGTTTCAAAAGTTCACTGGTAATCGTCACTCGAGTATTCTTCTGGTCGTCAATCAACAATTTGTGGGCCAACTTGGCACACACTTTCCGTCGGTAACAATTTCGTGCACAGTGTATTCGAAATACTGAAAATCTCTGCTATCATTCGTACAGTCATTCGACGATCGACATTTAAAATATCACAACCACGAAACACATTTTTATCACTTTTGCTGGTTGACCACCGTCCAGAGTAGGGGTCATCCTCCACTTCGTCCCGACCATTTTAAACAACTTCAACCACCTGAAAACTTATACGAGAGAGCAGAGTTCGTGTAGGCTGTCTGAATAATTTGGTGAATTTCGGCGAGGCTTTTGTTTAGTTTAGCACAGAACTTGATCGCGTAACGTTGTCTTTGCGGAAACAGAGATCCTGACGCTCCTAGAGCTCATAGCTTGAAAGCGTTGTAAAGCTAAGAGTCCCTTCGCCTACCGGTCCGAACGCGCTGCGACCAGGAGAAGCGGCGCGTTTAGACAAATTACATTACTTTCCGGACAAATCCTGTATTACTAATTATAAACAGTCATCTACAAAATAATATGTTTTCATCAATTTCAATAATTTGAACATTTCCAAGATTCGGAATGGGAGCTAGTTGAAGGCAAAAGAACACATTGAATGAGACTACAAGTTACTGGCTAAACCCAATAAATCGCTACAAATCTTTATGTAACGAGGACTCAACTATTAATGGATCGATTATTCCTGAAAAAGATATCTAAATCTTCCACCAATCTTTTATATCCGGTATAAAATCTACGAAACCATTCATATGTCTTTTGCAAATAAAAGCAAACGATATCAAAATATTAAACAACGAAATTAAGTACTATCAAAATTTCGCAAAAATACATTAACATAATTAAAGTTTTATTAGAAAGAAATCGAAATTTTAAAGTAATATTAAAAAAATAATAAGAAAGTTATAGAGTAGCTGTCTAATTTAGGATAAACTATAAAGCAAAATAGTTTCACTAAGAAATAAACTACTTTACCAAACACAACACTATCCAACAAAAAACCTTCAACCAAATTACTCTACTCATTCTTAAATAACAAGTGGCATCAAACAATAAAGCTTACAAATGCCCTTCCAAGGAGCCGAATCAAACGACGCAACTGAACTAAACAAGAGACTTCAACCTTCTTATGCAACCAGAATATCGATATATGAATATTTGAATTACACTATACGGACAAAAGTTATTTAAAAATACCGAACTGTACTATGTACAGTAAGTTAAGTGAGAGCGTGTTTGGCATAATTAGCAGTTGGTAAAAGATATCGCCCTAATTATTTTGTAAGTTGATAGAGAAAACCTTTATCCTCGATGCTTTATTACAAAAATTCAGTTAGCATTGAATTCTTGCTAAAGAAATGCGTGAAGCGCCATGAATGCCGCATCGCGCTACGAGACTGTATTCCTCTGTACCCACCCGAACTATCAAAATATCTCATGTAACGGTTGCTAAGTAATTTTTTTTATTGTACAATAAATTAGCAATCAGAATATGTATTCTATAGGCTAATGTGCTAACATAGGATCTTAAATATGAAAATCCTTATCGGTCATGATGAGGCCTCTACCATCGAAGAGTCCTCGTCGTTTTCATCGGATGTCGTTTGGCCAGAGACGTTTTAGCCTTCTGTTATCTTGAGGATATAGAAGTGGGCGTATAAGAGGGTTGCTGTGTGTTGTAAGTCTGGTATGATGGTTGTTGCTTCTTTGCTGGATAACTTCAGTGATGTATGGGATGCGGAGGTCATTATGCAGTGTATTATTAGACATATACCATGGAGCGTTAGTGAGTTCACGCAGGATTTTGGATTGGGATCTTTGGGCAATGGAAATATTTAATTTGCTGGCACAGCCCCACAATTCAATGCCGTATGTCCATATGGGTAGTAATATTACTTTATATAGTAAAATTTTTTCCTCGAGTGGTAGATGCGATTTTCTTCCAAGCAGCCAGTGTAACTCCTTGAACCTCAGATCTATTTGTTTCCTCTTTCTGGTTATGTGTTCTTTCCAATTCATTTTTTCCTCAAGATGTAGTCCTAGATAACGCACTGAAGAAGATTGTGTAATGGGAGCATTGTTGAAGGTGACCGAAGGTGTAAAGGTTACTTGGGTTGATTTTGATGCATTAATTCTTATTTTCCATTTGTTGACCCAGTTTCCAATTAGGTTTAGATGGTCCTGCAGGTAAGAAGCTGCGATTATGGGATTTTTGTGACTAGCCAGAATAGCTGTGTCATCGGCAAACGTACCGATTAAGGTATTTGTTGTGGTTGGGAGATCTGCTGTATATAATGAGTATAGCAGGGGGGCTAAAACGCTGCCTTATGGTACTCCAGCTTTAATATCGTATGAGTCAGAGAATTCACCATTTACTTTAGCTCTAAATTGACGGTCTTTTAAATAGGATTTAAGTAGGTAGAAGAGAGAGGGAAGAAGGAGCTTGATTTTATAAAGAAGGCCATCATGCCAAACTTGGCCTATGTCCAAAAAAGCCGATGTACAATATTCTCTATTTTCCAGGGATGTGTTAATTTTGTGAACTACTCGATGACATTGCTGGATCGTTGAGTGCTGTAACCGGAATCCGAATTGGTGGTCAGGGATAACATTTAAAAATGAGTTCATTCTGCTGCGGATTAGTTTTTCCAGTAGTTTGGAGATAGCTGATAACAAGCTTATTGGTCTGTAGGAAGATACATGATTTGGATTTTTGCCAGGCTTGGGGATCATAATTATTTCAGCAACTTTTAGTTGTTTGGGCCAATACTGTAGTCTTAAAACCGCATTGAATATATATGTGAGCATTACAATACCTTTCTTGGGGAGTTCTTTCAACATTTTTGGTGTAATCAGGTCAGGACCTGGAGCTTTTCTAGTATTTAATTGAGTTATTACATCTATGATTTCTTTAGGAATGATTGGTTTTATAAGTTCTGCGGGAGGATTGTTGTTCAGAAAATCGGAAACTTCTTGATTTGGTGTGTTATCGTGAGGAGTAAATACTTCTGCTAGATATTGGGCGAATAGGTCGGCTTTTTCCTTGTTGCTTCTTGCCCATGGCCCCGGGGTGGGATCTTGCTTGCGAACTGGGGGGTTTGCGTGAACTGGTTTGAGAGCTGCTTTAACGGGTCTCCAGATGGAATTATCATAACGATTCAAGTTTAATATGTAGTTTCTAAACGATACATGTTGAGATTCCTTTATTTGGCGTTTGAGTTTCCTTGTTATTTGGTTATAAGCTGTTTTGTCGGTTGGGGAATGGCTACGGTGCCATTTTGCTTTGGCTTTTCTTTTTCTGCTATTAGTTTTTTAATTTCTAAAGGGATATTAATGTTACTAACATGAATTTTCGAGGGCGGCGTTGCCTGGTGAGCGGCTTGTAATAATATTGTGGTTAGGTTATTTAAGGCATCCTCTACTTCATTGGGTTCTTTTAGTCTTATTTTTAGATTGATGCTTTCGTTGATTTTATTCCTGTAGTCTTCCCAATCAGTTTTTGAATTATGTATCTTAGGTGGCTTTTTAACATTTATTATAATTGTGCTGACTGTTGCTATTACTGGTGAGTGATCGGAAGATAAATCTAAGTTGGGGACAATGTCCAAATAGGAGTTTGAAAAGCCATTAGTGACGAAAAGTCCAGGAGGTCTGGAATTTTCCGGGATCAGTTGGCCAGTAAGTTGGACTGCCCGTTGATAAGAAATTGTATTTCGCTTCGTGTAGGACCTTGGCTAATTCTCTTCCTTTCGTGGTAGTAGTTCGTGATCCCCATAGGGTATTTTTACTGTTGTAGTCGCCACCAACGAGAAACTTAGTGCCAAGCGTTTTAAAGAATTCTTCAAAATGTTCTTTTTTAAGTTGGTGGCGAGGGGGACAATATATAGCACTTATGGTTATGTCGAATGGTAGAGTTTTAACTTTTATCGAAGTGGCTTGTAAGTAATCTTTGCATATTCAGGTAGTACATAATGTTCGATGGTGTATTTTATTAATATTGCAGATCCTGCGTGGGCTGTGTTGTCTGGGTGGTTAGTGTGGTAGAATTTGTATCCGGGAATCTTAAAGTATGGCATGTTGGTAAGGTGGGATTCGCTGATTAAAAGAATGTCAATTAGGTTGTAGTGAAGGAAGGTTTTTATTTCTTCTTTATGTTGTAAGATACCATTGGCATTCCAAAGTGCTATTCGAAGGAACTTAGCCATTACTTTTGTCCAATTAACATGGTTAGCATGTTTAGTACCATGCTATTCTGATGTAAAAGCTGGTTAAACATGTTTTTGAATTCTTCTAAGAACTTATTTAACAGTTTGCTGATGTTATCTTCTTTATTAACATTCTGTGATTGTGGTGTGTAATTAGTATTATTGTTGGCTGTTCTAGTGTAGTTGTAGTTTTGAAGTGGGTTGTTAACAATAGGTGCAGGTGTTTGTTGATTAAAATTTGATAATGTTGGACTAATATGTGGATTAATATTGTTGTTTGAGACAGGGTTTCTTTTGTATAAACGATGGTAATATTCACAACCTCTGTAATTCCCAGGGTGTGGACCTCCACATAAAGCGCATGTAGCTGGGGTGTCCCTAGTTTTTTTGCCACTGGCGGTACTGTGCGTATTGCCACATTTTACACATTTAAAGGGTCTGTTACAGTATTTCTTGGAGTGTCCATATAATTGACATC
This sequence comes from Sinelater perroti, assembly GCA_036346155.1. Lineage (NCBI taxonomy): Eukaryota > Metazoa > Arthropoda > Insecta > Coleoptera > Elateridae > Sinelater > Sinelater perroti. The sequence continues at coordinate 10,829,178 of JARFIY010000046.1, forward strand.
GTGTGCATTGTATTACGTTGTTTTGTTTTCTTGGAGGTTCGACTTGTACAACGCAATGACATAACGTATGGATATCGTAGACTCTTTTATTATTGTCTGCTGGTTCTAGGTCCACAAAGAACATATTCAGCGGTGTTTTGTCCTTTCTGCTTAGCACATTGATGATATTCCTTACCTTATGCCCTGGGATTCGAGATCATCTATTATATCTTGAGTGTCCATGGAATGATGTAAGTATTTTATTACCACTGAAGAGCTCTTTCCTCTTTAGGTTGGTAAGTATGGTGAATGATATTGTTTTCTTTCATGTACTTAGATAGTTTCCTGAAGGTGTCAGGGTGTTACAATTTATTTTTACTGTATCATTGGACATACTTCTAGAGGAGAACTGCTCCTCTTCAATTATTTCATTTAATTTTATCATTTTGGGAAGTTGGCAACTCCGTATACGAAAATGGGAGGAGGTCTAGGGATGATAACTGCGGTTTGGTTGTCGGTGCTTTCTGGGTTAGGATTTAAGGCACTAAATTTATTAGATAATTGTATGTTAGTCGGTGTTATTCCTTTGTTTGTGAATGTTTTTCTTCTCTTGACACTTTTAATTACTTGCCATGAATTTTCGTTTGATGAATTTGCAATTTCTTCATCGCTGGTTGATATCATTCTTTTGTTGTTAATTTGCTGTGGGTGATCATAAATGAATTGTTGTGGGGCGTGCTGTGATTGTAGAAAATATTGAGATTGTTGAGGGTTTAGATTTTGCATGTAAGGTTGTAGTAATTGCTGTTGGTTAGGTGGGAATGTATAAGGCTGTGATAGGAACGTTTGTGACATTTGCGTATTCGTAGCTGGCTGGTGTTGCATAATATTTGTTGATGTCATTGGGTTTTTAAAGGTGAAACAGTTGTTTAACACTGAGTTAAACGTTGAAATTAAATTACTAAATACATAAATTTGCCTGACCTTAAGCGAGGCTACGACTGCGGCTCCGCCGTTGAGATAACTCAGGTATAGCTCGGCTCGCACGTTCGGTCTGCTTGAAGGCACTAGCAAGAATCAAGCTAAGTATATGAACAAGTCTAAAACATTTGCCAACAAGTAGATACAGCGACATAAAGAGACAAAAATGGGCAATGACTTTTCGGAACGTGGCTAGATAGGCAAAGTTTAAAATGTAAAATCAAAAAGCAGATCGTAAACTTATTTTCGATTAATCCGGGCTTAATACTGCGTCAAGGAGCAGCAAACATGAAATAGAAATGTGTAGGTATGTCGTACGTAGCTATCCAAACCAATCTCCCTGCGCATGATATCAAATGCTGTAGCTCAGCGAAGAAATCTTTGTTAGGTGAAAATCATGTGACGAAACAACTCGCTTGGATAAAAAACAATATCGATCGAGATTAGAGAAATATTATTTTTACGGACGAAGCTTCTGTCTGAGGATATGTTATTATCTCACGAGCTTGATTAACCTCAACTAACAGATTGGTAAAGTTGTACCGTTAAATACCCAGTAACAGCAAAATCATATTCATACACTTTTACACTTTGCCTATCTAGCCACGTTCCGGAAAGTCATTTGGGGCTACTTCTCAAAACTGAGTTTCAGAACATTGCATCTGTTTACATACAACCTAAATGCTCTCAACATGCTTTAGATTTATAAGAACTATTTGTCACCGACTGCCAAACGTTGGTTTATCAAGAAAAACAAAGACAGGATCCTACAGGAGGATAATGACCTCAAACATCGAGGCAAACTTTGCACCGAGTGAAAAGAGCAAATCCGATTGAAAATGTGTGGGCATACATTAAGCACAAGCTTTGTGAAAGAAAATTGTCGCAGTTGGGGGTCCTTGCCGGATGAATACACCATCAATTTGGTCCAAAGTATGCCTCGAAGATGACAGGCACACCGGTGGTGACTGGAAAAATTATTGATACAATAGTATTTTCATTCTGATGGAGTATAACGTACCCATGTATTTTTTTAAATAATTTTTCCCCACATTAACCCGAACACGCTATTACTTAACTGACTGTGTGCCACACAACTCCTAGGTAGCGCAACACATGTTGAAAATGTTGTTGTATCCACAATAAAACACTGCAAGCTCCGTAAATATAGTCTGGAACATTTTCTGAAACTACTTCATTAATTACTCAAAATTAGACAAGCCCATAACTAACTAATTGACTCACTACTTCCCCTTCCTGCTCAAATCACAAAAACAAACACTATTTACATATATAGGAAAATAGATTTTTGCATTGTACGAGACATACTAAAATTACTTTAAAGCAAAGTATTATTTAGATCTTTCAATTAATCACTCTCTTATTAGAAGTGTCTAAAATAAAACCTCCTACTTTACACAATAACAATGGAAACTGGGCATTTCTTCAAGAATTAATTGTTGAATCTTCTTGGATATAGAACAAGACCTCATGTAGTAGTTGAAACTTCTAATGAAATAGTACAAGCTGCGTAGCAAGTGATACCCATAAAAGATATTAATAACAAATTGTAATTGTCACATTAAAATAGAGGAAAAATTACAGAAAAAAGCAAATTACCTGGAAAGTGTCAAACTATAATGCATCCCCATGATAAACGAGTGTTAAATTAAGAAACAACCTAACTTAAATATACACATATCCCTATTAAAGGTTGTGCAAGACCATTTGTTACTTTTGCCATCCACGAAGACATCGGACTATTTGTTTTTAAAGCTTCCAAGAGATTCAAACAGCCATAACAGTATATTTCACCCCTGTAACTAACAATTAATACTAAGTCAAGAAGCAATCAAGAAAACGTTTTAATATTTTCTAGTTATGTATCTGAAAAGTTTACACTATTTGCAGCTGAAAATGCAGACGAATAAAAAGCGGACGTTTCTGTATATCTTACAGCACTAAATGATTTCGCCAGTTCAATCATTTAAAATAAGATTAAGAGTCGTTTAGTGTTAGAACACTTGTATATCTTTATTTTAAGTGCTATTTTAAGATTTTTTTTGGGCAATGAAAGGCCATACAATTATATTCATACCAAGACCTGAAAAATCCCTGGAATTGATAATTTTGTTCAAAGTATTTTAAAAATTATTATACTACTAGCAAAAATTATATCAATATATACAATTGCTATTTTAATACCTGAACATAGGTTTGAGTTTCAAGGAAATCATGTCACGGTATAGAGTGAGAGGGTGGCAGATTTAATAGATAAAGATTTTAAAAATGAGTATTGTTTGGCAGTTTTTCTTAAGTAAGCTTTTGTCAAGGTTTGACACAAAATTAAAAGTTTATTACCATCTAACCAAACATTTACACGTCTCATCGATCTTGGTGTGCCACAAAAGAATGTGTTAAGACCAGCCTTGTATCTTCCGTATACATCAAATATGCTTACGTTATAAACAAAAATTCTTGCTACCTTTGCAAACGACAAGGTTCTGTGTTGTCAGATCATTTGAATTAGTTAGAAGTTTTGCTCAAAAATGAACTATTAAAACATTTAACCTTTACGACAAAAGAAGCCAATTTCAACAATTATGAAGTGCCGCAAGCAACTCCAATAGAGATATCCTGAGACATTTTCAATTGGTGCAAGGTCTCAAAATAACAACAGTTAATAAGGAAATACAAAAATATGGTATGTCATCATAATAGCAACGTGGAACACCTACGCAACGTAGGTATTTTTTAGTCAAGGCTAAATAAGTTTAAGGCTTTCGACTTTCCCGTTTTGTATGATGCGTCTAGTAAAGTGCTGGGTCTAGCAACATACGAGGGTAAGGTGAAAAGTTCTCGGGCTGACAACAAAAGACTGCGACTTTCAGTTAAAAAATGATTTTATTTTTCTACATAATCTCCATTGACTTCAACACACTTGATCCAGCGCCTCTCCAACATCAGTATTCCTTTTCGGAAGTGAGAATCTGGAAGATTGTGAAAATATTCATCAACTTCTTCCAGAAACAAATTTTTGTAAGTTTGGGAACCGATCGATGTCTAAGGGTGCCAAATCAGGAGAATAGGGGAGATGGCCAAGCAAATCATACCCCAAATCCCACAGTTTTCCCATCGCCAACGCAGGTGCGTTTTCCTGCTGAAAGATGATTTTTTTCTTCTTCAAGCCAGGCCTTTTCTCGCGAACTTTGGCATCCAGCTGGTCAAGAAGGTTGGAGTAATATTCGCCTGTAATTTTTCTGCCTTTTTCAAGATAATCAATTAACAGGGTCACTGTTTCGTTTCTGGCGTGTAGTGGTGGACCCATGTCTCATCTATGGTGACGAATCGCCGCACAAAATCGGTCGGATCCCTGTTGAATCGGTCCAAAGATTGCTGCGAAAATCGTTTGCGCATTTGCTTTTGATCGGCATTCAGCAAATGCGGCACCCATCTTGCGCAGAGCTTTCGCATCCCTAATTCTTTGTGCAAGATGTTTCGCACCCTTTCTTCCGATATCTCCACAGCCTCAGCTATCTCACTCTCCTTCACTCGCCTATCGTCCAACACGATATAATGCACTTTTTCGATGGTTTCCGGTGTGGTTGCGGTTTCTGACCGTCCTTCACGTGGGTCATCTTCGAGGAATGTGCGACCACGTTTAAATTCAGCTGCCCACATTTTAACATTTTAACAGTTGACAGGGAAGGAGCAGAGTCCTCGTAAACTTTTGTCAACTTCTGATGAATTTCCTTAAGGGTTAATCCATCCAAAACGAAGAATTTTATAATCGCACGATATTCAAGTTTATCCATTTTAACAAAAAACATGCAACATGTGTACTGAAAAAATTCGTGTAAACAAACTACTTGAGTTGAAACTAGTCATACGAACTAATGACACATGCACCAAGCAGAAACATAATTGTTTGCCGATTGCAGCACCATCTCTGTGTCAGACCGAGAACTTTTCACCTTACCCTCGTATTAGGTTACGCTAAAAACCTAACTACTGTTTCTGTTTATTGTGGAAATAGTTCTTGGAGTATCTTGTGCCACACTAATCATTGTTAAAAAATTTACTGAATGCCTACAAACGACAGATTTAGTAAAAAAAGTATAAATGATAAAATAAAAAAGAAGTCCAAAAATTACATAAACTACATAATTTTTTAATTAAGGTAAAAAATAGCAAAATGTAATTTATAAAATGTAAAGTAAAATGTAATAATTTTTTATCAGTAACAGTACAAATAAAATCACTTAAAAAATTTTAAAAAAAATGCTGTTTATATTAAATCTTTATTTTTGAAATATGTTCATAAAAAAAGTAAAAACAAATATCTGCATATATAAATTGTAACCTCGACCCAACCTTTAGGAATTGCTTACACATTCCGCGCCTAATAATACGCTGATATAACAAAGATTTGATATACAATACATACATTATTTGCATTTACGACCCGTTGCGGAATATATGAGCAGGCTATTTCAAAATCCGGTTGAATTAAAAGCAGAGCAATAATGAATGCATTCTTTAATCAAATATCCAGTTATCAGAAGTGTAATTTAATTCGAAACTTATCCATTCATGCAAATCACGGTTTTCCTCAAGTCACTCTATACGATAATGAGCAATCTTAAAAGTAGTAACGAATGAATGCACCCGATGTTTCCTTTGCCTTTGTTTACAATGTATACAGTTCCAGTAGAGAGGCCTAGGGCTTTGTTTCTTTAACTCTATTGTTAATACTGTATAAATGCCAATTACGAATTCACTCGCAGGTGTGCTTATCTTTACTTTACCTGCGGCTTATTAAGCACGTAACATGCAAAAAAGCCCTTATCAAGTGCCTACGTGCGGGAGAGGCTTGTATTTGTTTTATTTAGGAATAAATAAGGAACCGTGAGAAGAACAATAACTGTTTTATCTCTACTTATCGTTCATTCAGTCTGCTATTTCGACAAAGCACTTTATACTAACAAACTCAGTAATTAAAACTTACACCCACATGCCATACAGAAAATATCTCAGTAAATATTCCGAATTAAGTATTAGAACTATCAACAGCTATTTTGCATGAAAAAATACTTAATTTAAATTCATTGTTACACTAATTATCCAGTCTGGAAAAAGGCTGCTGGTTTAAAGCGTTTTATCCATCGTGATGTAATAGGATATGCACTAGTTTATTGGGATAAGTCTGCAAACGATCCATATCACACATAACACGTGATAATTTCTTCAACTTTTAGTATAGTTAAATCTTTATGCAATACTTTACTTGGAATGTACCAGGAAGCATCCACTAGCATATGAAACACTTTTTAAAGTGTTGCAAAATTTCAATAATGGAACAACCGACCGTTGCTTCCGGTTGATGAAAATGCGTTTATGCAATGTTAAACGCCGATCCAGATGGATATTTGAATATTTTGTATCTGCTGCTTGAGGCAATTGATGGATTTTTATCATTACATTAGGGTAAATGCCTTTTTTAATGTACAAATGGCATAATCTGATTTGGGTCATTAATTTTGCCTGTCCATTTTCTATTTCAAGATTAAAATATGTTTAAGCTGGTTTCTACAGGCAATATTCTTAATGTGTAACGACAAGATGTATATATCTATCAGTTGTAATTAGTATTGAAATTAGAAGATCTGCCCTAAATACGAGGTATAAAATTGTAAATATGTTTCCTTGGGGTATTTATATGCTGATGATTACAAATTACTTTGACGCACTTTAATAATAACTTTTCGAAATTGAGAAGAGCGATAGACAACACTCTTCTAGCATCTTTCCATGGTTTTGGTATCATTGTTATATGTGCTACCTTTTATTGAATGGTGTACTACCCCGTTTTTAACATTCCATTTAATAATTGAGTAATTGCTTTAAAGATTTTCTCGGAACTTTGCTGTACGCATGTGCTATATGCTTTTATTTTACCTAGTTAGCTACCTTGTTGTCGTATATGTATAACCAGTGAAATTTTTAATAGAATATCTAAGTTATTATGTGACAATGTGACGATGGTTCTTTCAGTATCCCTACTGTATTCTCAAACATAATGATTGAAGTATCATCAGATGTTAAACTAAGATAGGGTACAGAGCTTAACCCAGAACTTTCGGGGTTAAAACCTTTTATCATATGGAAGTCTGGTAGATCTGGTAATTGATTTCGATCAGTGGAACCAAAGTTCTGTAACACTTACAAAAAAAAACAATTTTTATAGATTACCTTATTTAAATACAACAAAAACTGTTGTTCAAAAAAGACACCATTATTTTCTATGATCTTTTTCAACTAATTTGCAAGTTTTCGGATCTGGTCGAAGTACCACTCGGAAAGCTTTGAATTGAAGAACTCTTAAAATGCTTCTTCATCAAATGATTCGAACCGGTGACTACGCAAGAAGTGTTCCAGTGGACGAAAGATGCTATAATTGGACAAGGCAGCCTCAATGCAAAAAATTTTAAGGACGTTCAACTTTTTAAATTTCTCTTTAATCTTTTTAGAAATGCAGGGTTTTAAGTTGCCTTGCTGAAACAAAGCACGCTTTTAGTTGATCAAGGTCTAGTACTTTTCCTTCAACTTAGCATAGACACGTTCCGGCTGTTTGCAATAAATTTTGGCATTAATGGCGCGGCCGTTTGGCATAAGTTTAAAATGCAAAACTCTTGTCGAAACAATCTTGGGACGGAACTGACGAAGAAATTCGGCCTAGTGAAGCCCATTTCTTCTGACGGTATTGATGGATTAAAGAGACCCACTTCTCGTCCGACGTTACAACTCGCTTCCAGTCATTTTGTTGGCGGTAAATTTCGACTCTTTTGGCGACTTGCGCTTCAGTGAGTTTATGCTGATTCTTGTACAAAAAGTCAAGCTAGGGATGCCGATGAATTGTTGATTTGCTAACTCCAGAACTGATCCCCAATTTCGAAGGTCGACAAAGGTCTATATTCTAACGTTTCAGGCAAGCATTCATTGTCTAACTTTAACGGCCAACCAGAACGAGACTGATCTTCAGCATCGCAGACTTTCTTTGCAGTATATCTTAAATAAAGTTTGCGTTTCCAGAAATCGCGTATCAAAACTCGGAGTCCAAAATATTTTGCCAATAAATTTTTTTATAATAATACTAGTAGCTTAAATGACCATTAGTTTGCATTGCTCTCTTTGATGGTGTTTAATATTTTGCCTTAAGATCACTGAATTTCCTTCGTATGTGTTTCTATCAGGATGAGCAGTATATTTAGTGTTTGTGTCTGCGTATTTTCATAGCTATATTATTCATTTTAAGAATAAATTGACTTCATACAAATATTAGGGCAGTCCGTTGGCATTTTAAATTTCTGTTTTGAGTAATAAAGCCATTATAGTGTCTTACTAATTAATTTCGTGAGAAGCTTCAGTAATGTATCTATTTGATTCATAAACTTTTTTATGCTTTGTTGGTTGTGAGCTTGATGTAATATGTGATTAACTTACAATGGTAAATACGCTAATTATCTGTGCATCACGTTTTGTCATTTTGGCGTACTTCTTTTATACTAAGTTTACTGCTAACTGTATTTTGTCTATAGTTGGCTATAATTTTTGTTAAAGCTGTTGGCAACAATCGAGGCAAAATTTTGTCTGTCTTTAGTGGCTCATGTGTACTCATATGGGTCCAAACTCTAATGTTCTTAACCCAGGGGCATCTCCTGCAACCTCGCCCTCTTTTGCCTTCAACTTTTACTTCCATAATGAGGTGCAATGTATTGTATTTGTCATTCCGGTATAAATGTCTAAGATAAGCTGTTTTTCTTTTTTTAATAGTTAATAGGAGTTCATTTCTTCTATTCATTCGTCTCAGGACCTCTTCGTTTGTGATATGCTCTGTCCAAGGTATACGTAGCATTCTTCTAAACACCCAGTACTCAAAAGCTTGTATTCTCTTTTCTGTATTAGCCTTGAGGGTCCACGCTTCAGCACCATATAATAGTATTGAGTATATGTAGCACTGCACAAATTTGTATCTGGTTGTAAGACGAAGACTGCGGTTGGTAAGTAGTTTCTTGAGTTTTTGGAATGCTGATCTTGTTGTTTCTATTCTTATTTTTATTTCCGTTTCTGGGTCTCAATTTTCTGTCAGCCAGATTCCCAGGTATTTGAATTTTTGTACTTTCTCTATTTGTCGATTATATAAGTTGTGTTTGTGCTATTGGTGTTTTGCTGAAAATCATGTATTTTGTCTTTTTAGTATTTATCGTTAACTCTATTGCGTCTCCTTCACGGCTTACTGCATCCATCAGCCGTTGTAGTCCTTCTAGGCTATCCGAGATTATTGCGGTGTCGCCAGCGTACCTTATATTATTAAAAAGTTTACCGTTTATTTTTATTCCGTCTTCGGAGTTTTCTAGGGCTTTGGCGAAAACTGTCTCTGAATAAATATTAAATAATAGTGGTAAGAGGATGCAACCTTGCCTCACTCCTCTTTTAATTGAGGTAGCTTCCGTATTTTCATTATCTGTTCTCACTGTGGCGTTTTGGTTCCAGTATAGGTTTCTAATAGCTATTATGTCTTCTTGATCAAGTCCTTTCTCAGTCAATACTCTCAATAGTTCGTCGTGCTTTACACGGTCGAAGGCTTTTTCATAGTCGATGAAGCACACGTAGGTATCTTTCTGTTGGTCACGGCATTTTTGTAGCAGAACTGACAGGCTAAATAGCGCTTCACTGGTACCAAACCCTGTTCTAAATCCAAATTGGGAGTCGCTCAGATCTATTTCACATTTTTGATATATCCTACGGTGTAAAATTTTAGAAATAACTTGAGAACGTGGCTCATCAGGCTTATGAGTCGAAAATCATCGCATTTATTTGCGTTGGGTTTTTTTGGGTATAGTGATAAACTCCGATGTCATCCAATCAGAAGGCATTTTCCCAATTTGATAGATTGCATTAAAAAGATTAGTAAGTAATGTTATGTTTTCTTCATTTAGAAGTTTCAAAAATTCGTTATGAATCTGGTCTGGTCCAGCTGCTTTGCCGTTTTTAGAATTTCGTATTACGCTCGTTGTTTGACTTTGTAATATATTTGGTGCATGCTCCGTTGTTGTTATATGTTGTTCAGTTCTCACATCTTCAAAGGTCTGTTTTATATATTCTTCCCATACTTGTTTTAGATCTTTGTTTGTGATTAGTTGGTTGTCGTTATTTAACATTTTGTTGTAGTTATATTTCTTAGTCCCTCCTATAGTTTCTTTGATCTTTTTGTGTATGTTAAAAGTTTCGTGTCTCTTTTCTAATTCTTCTATTTCATTGTATTTCTCATTTACCCATAGTTCCATCGCTTGCCTTATCTTCTTTTATATTAGTTTATTTAGTTGTTTATATTGTTGTTGATTTTTGTTTTTGTATGTTCTTCTGTTGTCCATTAACGTTAATATTTCTGATGTCATCCATGGCTTCTTATTTTTGTTACGATTTTGTCCGGTTATGGTATTTTGTGTGTTTATGATGGCTAGTTTTATTTTATTCCAGATAGACTCAATTATCTCTGTGCGGTCTGTATCGTCTACATCAGTAATTACATTATTTATTAACTCGTGTATTCCACTATCTTTTATATTTTCGTTTAGAGTCTGAGCCAGTTGCATGCAGTGGACTGGTTCTTTCAGTTTCTGTAAATCTATTTTCTTGTGATATCGCTTTCGTAGTTTTTTGAAACGTATGTTAATGTTTCCTACAACAGGATTATGGTCTGAGCCCACATCACTTCCGGGATATGTTTTAATGCCTGTTAGTCCATTTCTATATCTCTTGTTAATTAGAAGATAATCTATTTGATTTCATATAATGTGTTCCGGGGTGTGTTGTGGAGACGTCCATGTATAGAGGCGCCTAGGTGGTAACTTGAACCACGTGTTCATGATGACCATGTTTTCTTCTTGGAAAAATTGTGTTAGTCGTTCTCCTCTATCGTTTTGTTCGCCCAAGCCAAAATTTCCCACAATGTCTTCTACTTTGCCTTGGCCCACTTTGGCATTGAAGTCGCCCATAATAATAGTTGCTTCGTCTGTTATAATGTTTTTTCTTAGTTCATTTATGTGTACGTACAGTTGTTCTATTTCTGCATCTGGTTTTTCCATTGTCGTGTACTACAATTTCAAATGACAAGTAACAATAAAAATAATTAACAACCGTAATGCCAACCGTAATGTAATCTTTACAAGAAGCTTGCAGTAATTTTTTTATATAATTTATTTTGAACCATAGAAAAGGCCGCAAAGCAGCCTTGTTTTTTAATTTGTTTAATAAAAATTATAACGTAAAGGCCACTTTGCGGCCTTGTTAAGGTACACTTCTATGCATGAGATGGTAAAGCTTTCAAACGGTGTGCATTGAGCCGCTTCGAAGTAAGAAGTAAGAAGTGAAAACCTTACCTTCTCCCCACTTAAATGTATCCACTGTCAAATAAATGTGAAAGGGGCCATTCTTTATGATTTCTGATCGCAAATTCAGATTCTACGTCAAATTTGGCTGTCCTTTTTTTTTTCAGAGGATACCGACCGCTAGGGTATTTTATGTGCTATCCTTGTTGTTTATAGAGGGATATACTACAAAGTGTTCTATATAATTAAGGTACTTGACCATGCAGTTACCAATGGCATAGCGAATACTTATCAACAAACGGAATCCAACTTCGATCTATCCTCTGACCATACGCCAATCATTATAAGTATCAGCACGACTGTCATTAAGAAAGACCCTCCTTTAAAATTATGCAACAAGCATACCGACTGGGAATATTTTAGGAACTACCTCGAAAATGAAATTAAACTCGAGATCAGAATAAAAAACGCTCAACACATTGATGAGGCAACCCAGTACTTAGCTACCATTATACAAGAAGCTGCATGGCAAGCCACCCCCGTTCCAAAACCATCACCTGAAACAGACAACATTGCTCTGAACGTACGGAACCTCATTTCTGAGAAACGAAGGGCACGGAAAAAATGGCAGAGAACCAAAGATAGACGAGTCAAAACCCACTATAATAGACTAACGCATCAACTGCAAAAGGCGCTAGCGGAAGCTCGCAATGAAACATTCAGTTAATACATCACCCATCTCTCTCCTGATAACTCTATATGGAAGGCAACAAAGAAATTCAAGCGGCCAATAGCAACTATCCCTCCTATCAAAAACCCCGACGATACCTGGACCAGATCTGATACTGATAAAGCCAATTCATTTGCGAAACACCTTGCTAACGTGTTTACAACACCACAAGTACAAGGTCATGTTGACGATAAAGAAATTGAATCCTTCATTGATACTGCGTGTCAATTGTCACCGCCAATCAAGCCCTTTACGCCAGCAGAAGTTTCTCAACAAATACAACTAACAAACGTGCGTAAAGCACCAGGATATGACCTAATGGTTTGAGAAGTACTTAAAAACCTTCCCAGAAAAACGATTGTACTAATTACCACAATATTTAACAGAATACTACAACTCTGCTACTTCCCTATGTTATGGAAACATGCCCAGATAATAATGATTGCGAAACCTGGCAAACCGCCCACCCAAGCACAATCCTACAGACCAATAAGTCTCCTGCCTCTCCTTTCCAAACTTCTTGAACGGCTACTACTCAGGCGCATTAAGAAATCTGTAGACCTAGACCAGCTTATCCCACTGCACCAGTTTGGATTCCGTGAAATCCATTCCACCATTCACCAAAGCCACCGAATCATCACTCATATAATGGAAAGCATGAAGAAGAAGAATGTATGCCCAGCGGTGTTCCTAAACATTAGGCAAGCGTTCGACAAAGTGTGGCATACTGGCTTGTTATACAAACTCAAATTACACCTCCCCAGTCAGCTATACGTACTACTCAAGTCATACCTCACAGACCGAACCTACCAAGTCAAAATGAACAGTGCAGTCTCAGATATCCATCCAATCAAGTCCGAGTCCGCAGGGCAGCGTCTTGGGACCACTGCTATATCTAATTTATACATCAGATGCACCAACCACAGACAACACTATACTTGCGACATTTGCTGACGACACGGCCATCCTTTCAGTCAACCAATCTCCTGAACTTGCTGTGGAACATCTTCAACAGCATCTAGACTCACTGCAAGCCTGGTTCCATAAGTGGAGAATTTCAGTCAATACTGATAAATCGGCTCAAATAACTTTCTCTATAAGACGTATCGAATGCGCTCAAACCAGCATAAATAACACCTCAATTCCAATCCATAGGGAAGTAAAATACCTGGGCTTGCACCTCGACCAAAAACTCAATTGGAGCTCGCATATCAAAGCCAAAAGGAAGCAATTAGATCTCAAAATCAAATAAATGGCATGGTTACTTGGAAAACATTCCCGACTCTCTCTATCAAACAAGGTTTTGCTGTATAAAGTCATCCTGAAGCCCATATGGTCCTACGGGATTCAACTCTGGGGATGCGCCACAGCGACACACACTAAAATCCTTCAAAGATTCCAGTCCAAAACCCTCCGTATGCTGGCCAATGCACCATGGTACATAAAGAACGACACCCTTCATAACGACCTAGGAGTTCAATACGTAGATAGTGAAATCAAAAGGCTCTCAACTAACTATAGCAGTAACTTGGCAGGACACCCTAACCAACTCATTGAACAACTCTCCAATCAACCAGACATCGCAAGAAGGCTCAAACGACAATGGCCGCTGGACCTCGCACAACCTAATCAAACCTGATGTAATCATTAGGGAGACTAGCACTGGCTGGAGCTCCCCGCATGACATTGTATTGTTATATAATTTTACTTAATACTCAAATTAGGAGTAGATTGTAAATACGCTGGTTAAATTAATAAAAAAAATATATATATAATTAAGGTTAATATTATAAATTTTTACCTCTTTTTCTAGTCAGAAAGAATTTTAAAAGACCGCTTGTATCTCACAAGGTCGCTGAGTTCAAGTCTGTAAGATTTTGTTGTAAATATGTAACCATCTAATTATGTGCGTCATATGTCATATTGATGAAAACTCCATGTAGCAAATTGGGCAAAGTTCTAATACTGCAACCCTATTAACGTTAATTTCCGAAGTAGATCAAAACCATATGTGTCCTATATTTAAACGGTGCTGAATTTAAATTTGGAAAAAATTGTCAATGCTTAAACTTTTGTTCGCTACAAATGTAACCGCTGTCACTGAAAAAACCATTTTTTGAAATGAAATTGAGTTGCAGGGGCCATTAAATTTATAAAGTATAGCAAATCCCAATTAGAATTTAAAACTAATAATTGTATTAGTAAGACATTATAAACGGATACTTTCATAATGGTTTAACCATATCCTTCTCTGGGCAAAAGGTTATTTTTTATAATTGTATAATTGTTTTAATACAATATTCAAAAATCTCAAGGTATACCGTCCTGTTTAATACTCTTGAGTTTTAATTTATTAAATCTATTTAAGTTTGTATTAAAAAGTAAAAATATTTTATAATTTTTGAGCTAGAAAGCGTTGAGTTGCACGCAGTTTTTTCATTATTTTATAAAATCCTATTAATTTTACCTCTAACAGGAACTTTTAACACATTTCGTGTGGTGCGCCACCTAAAATCCAATTTTTGCATTTTTCGATTTTTCGATTTTACAGGTAAGGGTTGATATTTAGCAAAGAAACTAATTGAACTTTTTATAGCATTTTATAAGACAAAATTTCGTTTTTTAATTTTTTCTAGCTCTAATATTAAAAGTTATGACTAATTAAAATTTTTTCTACTTGATTTCGATATTTTCCAATTATAACGGCGCAGGTGGATATTTAGCAGAAAACTCATAAGACATGTTTCTGTAGCATTTTTAAGACGAAAATTTTAGTTTTATTTACATTTTAGACTTAATACAAAAATTATGTGTAAATCTATTTATAAGTTTCTAAAATTACATAGTTAGTTCTTAATTTGTGATTATAGTAAATTGAATTATAATAATATATATATATATGTAAACTACATTTTTAATCTTCATCACTGTTTTCATTAATCTCTGGTACAAAGTTATCTATATCGAAAATATTGGACAGCATTTCGGCGGGACGTACTATTTTTGATAACAATCGGCCGTAAGAAAGATGATATATCAAACTAGCCACGTGAGAACAACATCCAACAGTGCGTAGTCCATTTAACAAGTACAACAGTATTGTTGTATCGCATCGATACCTGCGCCTTCTTTGTTGTATTTTACATAGCATTTGTATTCTTTCGATTTTATATGACGTGATCTTACGTCAAACCTTAAAATGCCTGGTTCCTCTTTAATGAATTTTAATATCAGTATTCCATCCTCTGTAATCATTTCTCCTAAGTAAGATATTGCTTGAGCGAGTTGGTATGAACCGGTAAATAAGACTTCAAGATCTTCCAAAGTCAATTCAGGAAAATTTTCTTATAAAGTTCCTGAAACCCATATGGTCCTACATTCAACTCTGGGATGCCAGTTAAAAATTTTTAAAATTTTTTTTTTAAAAATAATTATTAAATTTTATTTAAATAAATAATTTATTTTTAGATAAATGTTGGGTTTAAGAAAAACAACACTTAAATTCCTTTTTTTATTTTTTTTTAACTAAACGTCTTAATTTATCCATTCAATTTGACGAAATATCAAATGAAACTTATTTGAAGATTTTTATTTACTTTAATTCCGTTTAATTTTCGTAGTTTATTTAAATACCACGATTAATGTAAGTTTGACACTCCAATTAAAAATTTTTTTTTTTTCTTAAGCGCTTTTTAAGCAAAATCAAAAACTTAATTTCTTGTTATTATTTATTTAAGCGAAACTTAAATAAGTCTCTTTTTTATTTAATTTTTTAGTCCTATATTTAAATTTGTTAAAAAGTACAAATGATTTAAAACAAAAATTTATATCTAAGTTTCTTTATTAAAAAAGTATTTACTCTCAATTAACTATTTTTTTTCTTAAAATATTCAATTTATATTTAGTTAAAATTTTTAAAAAACAAATTTAGTTTTTGGAAAATTTTTAAAATGTTTTAAGCTCAAAAAAAATTTAATGAATTTTGGATTTGGAACAATCCAAGTAATTTATAATTTTATTCTATGTATATTCTTAAAGATAAATTCATAGGTTAGGTTTTTTTCAATTGATTGAAATAAATAAAAATTCTTCAATAATGTTCATTTGATATTTGTCAATTTGAATGGATAAATTAAGACGTAGTTAAAAAAAAATAAAAAAAGGAATAGTGTTGTTTTTGCGTAAAATCCATCATTTAATTCTAAAAATAAAATTATTTTATATTAAATAAAATTTAATAATTATTTTTTTTTAAAATAAAAAAATTTTAAAAAATTTTAACCGCTATGAAAGAAACAAGACACTAAAATCCTTCAAAGATTCCAGTCCAAACCCTCCGTATGCTGGCCAATGCACCATGGACATAAAGAACGACACCCTTCAATAACGACCTAGGAGTTCTCGTAGATAGTGAAATCAAAAGGCTCTCAACTAACTATAGCAGTAACTTTGGCAGGACACCCTAACCAACTCATTGAACAACTCTCCAATCAACCGGACATCGCAAGAAGGCTCAAACGACAATGGCGCTGGACCTCGCACAACCTAATCAAAACTGATGTAATCATTAGGGAGACTAGCACTGGCTGGAGCTCCGCATGACATGTATTGTTATATAATTCTTAATACTCAAATTAGGAGTAGATTGTAAATACGCTGGTTAAATTAATAAATGAATATATATATAATTAAGTTAATACTATAAATTTTACCTCTTTTCTAGTTCAGAAAGAATTTTAAAAGACCGCTTGTATCTCACAAGGTCGCTGAGTTCAAGTCTGTAAGATTTTGTTGTAAATTGTATAACCATCTAATTATGTGCGTCATATGTCATACTGATGAAAACTCAATGACAAATTGGTAATTCTAAAATGCAACCCTATTAACGTTAATTTCGAAGTAGATCAAAACCATATATATGCCCTATATTTTAAACGGCCAATTTAAATTTGGAAAAAAATTGTTCTTAAACTTTTGTTCGCAAATACGGCTTCGAAACCATTTTGAACATGAAATTGAGTTGGCCATTAAATTTATAAAGTATAGCATAAATAAATAGAATAAAAATATATTGTATATAAGACATTTAAACGATACTTTCATAATGGTTTAAATATCTTAATTCGGAAATATATAAGTATAATTGTTTTAATACAACATCCACTCAAGTACAGCCATACCGTCCTGTTTAATACCTCTTGAGTTTTAATTTATTAAATCTTATTTAATTTTTATTGAAAGTAATATATTTTTAAATAAATCAATTTTACAAAAACTTATTTTTTATAGGTTTTCAGTATTTATCCTTTTTAATTTTCTTATGATTTCTTCACTTTTCAGTCGATACATTCCGATAAATTTTGTTTATTGTTTTCTTTTCAATTACATAGTATTTCATTTTAACTTCCTTTGAAAAGTGTGTCCCAATTTAGCATTAACATTATGGCTTATGTAACTTGTTCACGTTTTTCTTTAATATTTTTGTATTTATTTTAATATTATTGTTTCTACTAACATTTGTACAAATTTATTTTATTCTAATATTGATATATTTTTTACTTTTTTGTTTGCATATTCTGTATCACAAGTATAAAATGTCAGTTATAATAAAACATCTACAACTGATATGATAATGTCCTGCCAAAGTAGATTTTAAAAATAATAATTATAATAATAATATAATTTATATTTTTTATAATTTAATATAAATTCAATATTTGAATAATAAGAATTTAACTTTTTAGTAATTCATTAATTTGCTGTGTTTGTGAATAATAAATATATCTCAATGCAATGTTTATAGAATAAATGTTTCTGTTCTCTATTTTCTAAATTATGAAAATAAATCTACTAAAATGGGTAACATGCGAAATGCTACTGTAATTCCATCTATTAATATACATATAGTTTTATTCCGTTTAAAATAAATTTCTTTGCTACAAATATAAATTGATTTTATTATTTCTTATATTATAAACTACTTTTCTTCATTTCCATTACATTAGGCTTAGGCTACAATGTATATACTTCATATAAATTGAATCGTGAACTAGATGTAGATAGCACTAAAATACATGGTCCTTGTTGCTTTAAGAATACTAATCGCTGCATCGAATTCATACATTAAAGAAACTAAAGGATTCTCGATCCATTTGGATTCTGTAGAAATAATAAAAAAAGACCTGATGACGTGATTTTCGTACCTTGGACAAACGGTCAGATGTCATTATCAAACACAATGATCATCGAATTTGCAGCTGAAACTGCAGCTACCTTTAATAAATAAACATTATTTCATTTAATTTGCTGTCGAAAGTTTAGTACCACACCGTGAAGACGCTAAAAACATTGTAGATTATTTAGATAGTCATATTACAGAAATTATAAGAGAACTAAAGTCCAAACGTGTCAGTATGGCCATTCAAAAGAAAATGCTGTGCGTATTATAGAAACATTGTCTCCTATGAAGGAAATACGTATATTGCCAATTATTGTGAGCACATACTAATTTTTCTTTTTGCTTATCTTATACTAAGCATTTTTTTATGTATTAAGGTTTTTCCCATTGATATTTTATTAAACAACAATGCTTTACCCCAAATTGCATTATAAAAGCTCCCAGAATATAAATTTTTAATTTTTTTTATAAATAAATACAAATTTTAATAATACTGGTTTTGCTATTTATTTAAGGCATACCAAAGCAAAACAGAATAGTTTGTAATCAATTTAGAACAAGGATAAATCATAAAATAGATATGTAAAACAGCGAAAAAGCAAGTAAAACGCAGTATTAAACACCCTTAATAAAAGAATTACAATTAATTAAAGTTATATAGAAATACTGAACAAAAAGATTACAATCTTTCATAAATAGAAAGAGTGAAAGAAACATTGACTTGTGTATTATACCTATATTGCAATAGGTGTATAAATAAGTTCTCAGCTTTTTTCTGCGAAATTAAAGTTTTATTTAAAAACAAACAAAAGAAGCTTAAGTATCAAAGTATTCTCCGTTGGCATCGATGGCCTTTTGCCATCTTTCGGGTAGCTTGCAACCGGCTTCGAGACGATAAAGTTATCGATGCATTTTCGGACTTCTTCTTCTGTTTTGAAGTGCGTATCAGCCAAGTGATGCTGTAATGAGCGGAATAAATGATAATCGGAAGAGGCCATGTCTGGGCTATACGCCGCATGTGGGAGAAGTTCCCAGCCTAACGTGTCTGCAGCTCATCCGTGTCAAATGTTTGAGGGCGTCCAGCGCGTGGCTGAGCTTCAGGACTAAACTCTCCTCCGCGAAATCTTTGGTACCACTTTTTGCACGTTGCATGACTTACAGCATTCTCACCATATGCAGCACAAATCATTTCGGTGGCTTCAGCAGCGTTTTTCTTAAGATGAAACGCGAAGTGGATAGAAAATCGAATATGCTCTTTTGTGATTGCCATCGTGAATACAGCTGATTATTGAGTTTATGTGCATCAAACGCCAAATCGTATGATGTTTCGAAAGACCAAATGTCATTGCTTTAAAACCGCAATAGGGCGGACTAATACGTTACATGTAAACGGTGATTTGCGTCCTGTGGAATCTAAAGCTGAGAACTTATTTATACACCAATACAAAATACTTGACTTTCAGTTTATCAAATATGTCTTATAATTATTTATAATGTTCTCTAAATATTAAAACACTTATTTGATTACAAAATTCCTATCTTTTAGTGTTTTTAGTGTTTGTGGTTCTTTTCCGGATTTACAATTTCAATAATTTGGAGCGGGTTTGTACGATCACAAATGACAACCCATTAATCGAAACGGTAGTTTCTAATGCAAGTTCTCCTGTAATTTTGGACATGCCGACAAACCCAGAATTCAGTAATTACCAGCTCAACTCGAAATCCGCAGTTAATCAGATCTGCACCAGATTCCGGCGAATTTCCCACGCAAAGAACTGTAATCTCGGCAGAACCAGGTGAAACCGATATCGAAATTTAGTCATACCGACCCGGCCAGATTACAGTAACGGTACCGAAGCGGGCAGCGGTTTAATTTGGTACACATAAACGAGTAGCTGGCGAGATGCTTTACATCTTTCATCTAAGGTTACCCAAACATACACATGTAATTCGGTCGGTTACACCTGTACGAATTAATAGGTCCGGCCGAGGCGGAACGGACGGCGTTTTTTGTGCGCGCGCGGCCGGGCCAGCAACCGGCGAGCTTATAAATCAGCGCGAAAATTTAGTCGATAATCAATTAAAACAGGCCCGGCGACCGAGGTGATAATTCACCTGTGCGGTTATATTTGCCCTTTGCTTGTTGGCTTTGATTAGAGTCCGCCCATATCTAGCCGCGTGTCGATTCTATTTTAGATAATGCGCCCGGCATCCGGCGATATTCAAACATTGCGGTTTTTGCGCTTATTTGCTTTTCAGAAAAACTAATTTAGATGTCTGCAAACTGCGACCGCCAGGTGACAAAAACACATGCCCCGAGCAGAACGGGAAAATATGATCCGTCATTTGGCTCATCTCCAGCCCGTATTGGGGGCGTTTCGATTGCTCGCGTGCATGTGCGTGCGCGTGGTCGTGTGTAAGCAGGTGAGAAATTTGAACAAAGCGAGCATATGTTTCGAATCAGAAACGTTTTGTCTGACGCACTCATATCTTATGATTAATTGTCTCATTCGCGTTTCATCTCGTGTTCGAAGGACTTCTACAATTATCTATTGCTACGATAAAGTAATTGAACAAAACTTTAATTTGTTACACATTTTGTTCACTCGTACAGTGCTATAATATCAAAATCGGTAATTCGTTTGCAACTGAATTAAACAAAATTTTCTCATTTTTCCAGTAGGTGCTGTTTTAATTAATGTTTTAATACAAGTTTCAATAAAAAATGACTTATTACATATTGATTACTTCTTTTAGAGATACCTTATGTCATGTACAAGTTAGCAAATTAGATAAAGCAAAAAAACCTTACTCCTAGATATTGATTTTCAATTCTCTTGTTGGGGTTAAGGAAGTGGAAGAGGTAGCACCTTTAAAAATATTGATTCGACACTGGTCCTCACCACCCTAGGAATCAGGATGAGCAATATAATTACTCAACAGAAAATATTAGCCTCTCCTCATGCATGGAAAAGAACTACACCCTACGAAATAACTCTACCAAACAGAACACGACTGATCTGGGCCAGAAAAGATGGATAAAAATCCTATTCCGACAAAATTAACGCCCTACTAGCAATGAAACACAAATTTTCTTGCAGAACTAAACATCTGCTTTAAAACAAGATTCTGTGAGAATATGGACAAAAAGAAATGTTTTTACGAAACAAAAAGTCAAGAAACAGCAATAGCAGGAGAATATCATAATATATGACTACTGGAACATTATAACATAGAATTGCAAAAACTAAGAGGTGTTACTGGAGTTAAAAGAATACAATATCGACTTCTGTGCGATGTCTGAAAAAGAAAACCAAATATATACAATACGATATCAAAACTACATACTATCATCCAAAGTCTAATAAAAGCACGAATGGGCGAGGGAAAACATGAGACTGCTAGTTAACAATAAATATGAACCCAATATAGTAGATGTATGCTACATCAATGAAAGAATCATTAAGGTTATAATACAACTTAACAAGAATAAGCTTCATAGTGTATATGCTCCCGATACAAATAAAACTAGAAATTTACAAAGTTTCAAAGGAACAAAAATCCTAATACTGGGAGACATAAATGCAAGAGAAGGTGATGTGCCGTTAGATGTAAGAAAAGCACGCTACAATAAAGATCAAATGAACAACAGTTTAGAAATATTAGTGAAGTTTTGTATTAATAACAATTTAAGAATAGTTAACACATTCTATAAACATAAACCACAACACAAAATTACTTGGCCCAACACGAGATGTAAAAACTCAACCATCGACTATATAATATCTAATAGTACAATATGTCTATCATACATGTTAGACATAAGATCAGTGACTTCGACAAATAATGGAACTGTTTATAATTTAGATCTCTGTGAATTATAGCTGAGAATATAGCTAAAGAAGAAACAAAACTTAAATCTATGTGTAAAATAAATATTGACTCATTAGCAAATAAAACACAAAGATCTTATATTTAAATAGTTTATCGCAAAAGATCAAAACAAACTATTATGACAAATACGATTACAACTAACATAAATGAAATAACAAAGGAAACCTTAGGAATTAGAAAGATAAAACAAAATGCACAAGATACTCCAAAACTGGCTTCAATTTTGAAGTATCATAAAAGAACTATCAAAAAAGAAAAGGAAAGGATATATCAATTATTCGAACAACATGGCAGCAGAAGAGCATGTTAAATACATTATAATAAAGAATGAAGTCAATGTAAGTATCCGTCAAATAAATAACCACCCGACTGAATTCAGAAAAATGGAAAGCAATTTATACCGTTTTTTAAGTATAGAGAATCCTAAAAAGAATAAAAAAACTTTGTTGAATACATGAGAACGTATCGATAAATTACTTCAGAAGTCTGTACAAGAAAAAAGATGATAACACATTCGAAAACTCAATAGCATAAAACACACAACCACAAAGAAAAGAAAATGTATCGGAAACAGTAAGAAAGTTAAAAAATAAGAAATTTCTTGGATCAGATGGCACATTAAACAAATTTCTTAAATACGGGAAACTAATTTACATAAAGAATTGACAAAAATCTTTTAACTTGCGCTAGCTAAAGAAAATATACCGGACTCATGAGGTAGTAACATTACTATACCTTAAGAAAAGAAATAAGAAAAGCCCAAAAAACTGTAGGGAAATAACACTCCTTAATTTAGCATTATATTAAAATCAATAATAGTCAACAGAATAGAATTATACAATAAACAAAAAGGTTTCAGAAACAACAGATCTACCACAGATATGGTGTCATGTCAACTTTTAGAAAAAAACCATTGAACACAAAAAATACATGTATATGTGCCTTATAGACCTGACAAAAACATTTAATAAAATCAAGTTCTGTGATATAATAGGAATACTTCAGAAAATAAGATGTCAATTACAATAATACAAGCTATCAAATAGTTAAACACACAAACTAACACCAAAATAAGAATAAATATCAAAGTTAATAATAAGTTCTAGAGGATTTTATAAAATCAAAGTTACACAAAAGTCTGACTCTTCGTAAACTAAGATTTGAAGGCAGCTTAGTGAGGTTAAAGGATTCTTCCCCGTAAAAAGGCACAAAATGTTTGAAAAGGTTTTCGTGGTTAAAAATAACAACGATTTTTGGAAAACACTAAACGTTTAGGTATTCACTTTGGTGCCATTATCAAGAGATTGGTGTCCGTTCGTATTACTCGGGGTCTCAGTATGACTACTCCTCCAGGAGAAGACTAAACTTTTGCGTGCTCTACTTCGTTATTTATTTAATGGGAAGCGAAACATGTTTTAGCAAAAAATGCACTGCCCTGGCGATTTATTTATTTTGTTTATTTTAATTTATTTACTTGAAGTTATGTAACGGATGACGTGGGGTAATTAACGGTTTACAAATAATAAGTAAACATTGAACATCCCCTCCAGTATTCTGGACTTGAGAATGTTTATCTATTTGAATAGTTCCATAAACGATTTTGTTGAAATGAAAACAAGTGTTTTTGATCTGGTGAAATTAATTTCTGTGTTCGGTTTTTTATTATCTTTGGAAATTACTAAAGAATTATCGCTTTTCCGTACATATAAAAAATATTCGTATATGTAGCTCTCTGTTCGTTCGGCCTATGTAACTTCTGTTACAGTCATCGCAAGATATTTCGTAAACTTCTTGGGATTCGTGCGAGTAATAACCCTTACATGAGTGGATCAAGTTAGCCCTTTTATTGTTAATTATCAAAACTGTTTGAATATTTTGTTTGTTTAGTATGCGAGCCCTTTTGTCAATGATACCTCTAATGTAAAACAGTAACTTTTTTCCTTGTCTGAAAGTTTTAGAATTTGAGTTTTTATTAATATTTTTAATATGGTAGATTTTTTAAAATATCATTTCTGTATTAGAGTCATAGTGTTGGTATTAATTTTAGTTTATCGGTTCTCATTGTGCAACTGAGTGGATTTGAGCACCTCAATCGTTATTTCTATATCCCATCAAATCACATTGGATTTAGCGTTTAAATAATGCTCAGTATAGAACGGTTTCCTAAACACAGTATGGTAAGCATGTCATTGAAATGATTTTTTGTTGTAAAATGTACAAAAAAAAGGAAAGAATTTTTAAGTTTGGTATGAAATTTATTTTGGGTGTACATGAGGATAGATAACAAAAGGATTAGATAAAGTCAGCTATTTTATTGTTAATCATAAAAACTGAATATATTGTTTATTTAACCTAACTTGAAAAGGAAATCAAGAGCCTTATTTCTAATTCAAATATATTCCCCGTTACCAAAAAACTGCTTATGAAAATTTACAAAAACGTACTCCTTTACGACGTATTGTCAGTGCTTTTGGTTCCTCTACACACAACTTAGCCAAACACCTGGTTAAAATACTTCATCCTTCTTATAGAAAAAGCCTGATCATACATCCGAAACTCCTACCACTTTGTAGAAATTCTTAAATTCTTTGTTATACATAAAGATGGCGTAATGGTTGGTATTGATGTTGCTTCCTTATTTTCTAATATTCCCATCCCTGTATCTTTGCAGCTGTTAAAAATTAATTGCATTCTGGAAGACAATATTCAAATTAATTAGCCATTGCTATTCAATCCCTATTTTACATTTCAAAACAAATTTTACCACAAATCAATGGTGCTCCTATAAATTCCCCACTTTCACCTGGCATAAAGGGTCTTTCATTAAGCGCTTCCTATCTTTAAATTTAAATAAAACAAAGTGTGTGTGTGAGATATCATCGAAATTTTTTATTCGTTTGAAAGGCCTATTATCGATGCCATTATGTACGGAATATAACATCATGCAAATGTCCGCCGCTGCTTCGCTGGGCGGTGCGCATCCGAAATGTTCAATTTTCCAAGACTGACGCATAAATCAGGCTGAATTTGACCGACGGCATGGGTTATGCTGGCTTTGAGGGTCTCTGTGGTTTGTAGCTTATTCGCATAGACATGCGATTTAAGAAAATCCTACAAGAAAAAGTCTAACGGGGTCAAATCGCACGTTCTCGGTGGCCAGTTCACATTACCTCCACGTGAGATGACCATGCCCTCAAATCGCTCGTGCAGAATGTCCGATGAGCTGTGTGGCACGTAGCGCCGTCCTGTTGAAACCATATGTCGTTGGTGTCCATATCATCCAATTCAGGCCAAAAGAAGTTGATAATAATCGACCTATAGCGCTCGCCGTTGACGGTGATGACCTGGCCAACGTCGTTCTCAAAGAAATATGGACCGATGACGCCGCCAGCCCAAAATCCACACCAAACAGTGACTTTTTCGGGATGCGTTAAACGCTCTTGGATCTTATGTGAATTGTAATCGTCCAAAATTCGACAATTTTGTTTGTTGACGTACCCATTCATCCAGAAATGGGCCTCATCACTGAAGATGATTTTTGGATGAAAATTAGGGTCAGTTTCCAACTACTCCAGGGCCCATTCAGCGAAACAGTCGTTGTATATGGTCGTTACCATAGTCTTCGGTCAGTTGAATTTGTGTGCGCCAAGTCACGATGCAAAATTCGTCAAGTTGTGGTCTGCGAAAGGCCGAGTTCTTGTAAGCGACGCGAAATCGACTGCCCTGGATTCTCTTGCACTTCACGGAACGCGATGTCGTTTCGTCACGTGTTGGTTGATGTTTACATTGGACCAAATTTATCCAGCACTGCGAATAGTCTCTCAGAAGGGCGATTATGGCGACCTTAAAATGGGCGAAGCGCGCGGAACGTTGACCTGAACAGAACACCCATTTTGATAAAACAATTTTATCATTTGCACGTGTTGTTGAACGGTATATCCGTCCATGGTAATTTGGAAAAACAGACTGAACAAATGACAGCCAATTCGACAGACGTAGCTTCAACAATATGGCCGCAATCAACTGTCAAATTTCGAAAGTCCCTATTGGAAGACCCTTCAATAAACCTGTTTGTAACCGATTTTGTAATAATATTATAAGACATCTGGCCTCATGAACAAGACGGGTTTGCAATTCTTTTCGACATAAATATGTCGAACAAAACAAATCCTTTGTTCTCTTGGTTATTCATTAATTTTTCTCTATTAACAATTTTTATCATATTGTGTACAAGAAACTTATTTATACTGTTATTTAAACGCTAAATCTCATCATCACCCTAATCAAATTCACTCAGTTGCAAAATTCCTTGTTATAAGATCTTTGAAATTTTCCAACTATCGAGACTTTGTATGTTGAATAAAACATACAAAAATTTGTTAAAAGAGTATGGCAATACCATTTAGGACACATTTTTTAAGATTGCAAATGCAAAATCGTATAACTTATATTAACACAAATATTATAATACATAACGAGTCGATTTAATTTGCTCTGTTACTATTCATTTTTGTTTCTTTAATCATTATTATAAAATATTTAACTAATATTACAAATATTGTTTTGCATCACTAGTGTCGTATAGTAAGTTATATATTCATTATAAAAACAGAGCTCGATCTTGAGGTGCTTGGGCCCAGAATTTGAAGTAATCATAAAACTGCGTAGCAGAATTTATGTTTTTTTAACTTTTTGGAAATTGTTACTATCCTGTGACACTGCTAAAAATCTTTTTATAAAACCAGATTTTAGGTGAAATATAATTTTATTAACTTATTTTTAGTCAGTAAAGGTAACAATTATTAAATAAATGTAAAAAAAAAATTGATTACAAAATGTAAGTATTCAAATAAGTATACAAATCAATACAATTTATTAATTATTATAAAGAAGATAAATATGATTTCTGCGAATAACTGAAGAAGATTTAGATCTTACTATTCATTTCTAAAGTTTTTAAGTGGTATGCGGTGACATATATTGTAAAGCTACACGTCCTTCTACCGCATCACACGTATGGATTCAGTGAGATTAGCATCAAGAAAAATTTTTAGTCAGTTCATTCTACTAATTTTCATTTTATCAAATCAATGGTCTGTAATGACTGCTTAATGTAAACAAGAGTTATTAAAAAAATAGTATTTTAGTAGTACGTTTAGTAGACGAAAGATCATAGGCCTCAGAATTTCGTATAAATATCTTTGGACATTAAGAAAGCCATTCTGAATTAACTAAAAACTTTTATGATTGTCATTGCTTTTATGAAATATATAGGATTACACGCCATTTTTATATTGTATTTTCGTATTGTATATTTTTTACTAGATATTACTCATACTCAATCATTATAATACCGATTTCAATTCTCTTTTACTTGTGGTTAATAGCACATAAATTGTTAGCTTTCAAGTTTATAAGCTTAGATCATAAAGACGATTTTTATTCTCTGTCTTGATACCATACACAGAAAGCTATTAAAGCGAGTTGCTCTAAAAGAGTTGCATGTAAGTTAAAAATGTAGCAATCTTATTTAATGTTGATTAACCTTATAAAAAAGTATATACCGTTTCACTCCAAACAACTTTCCGAGTTTATTCAAGTTTTGCGTAATTTTTAATTACAATTAAAATTAAAAGTCATCATTGTCAACTGCACGATTTAGGCCTTTAGACCTCTTCCACATCAACACTTCATCTTAACTCTCGACGTCCTACATTACGTTTTTTAAGTTTGTGATGTATTGCTAGTTTTGGTAAACTTTCTTTGACAATTCTCTCCGCGCGTTATTTTCAGTTCGTATTGTACTGTTTTATTTGGTCGATTATTGGGAAAATGTCTAGTTCTCATCGTATCAATTCATTAAAAATGTTTGAATTTTGGAAAAATCTTTTACTTAGAGATCACGTTTCAGTGCCATAAAGTAACGCAGGTAGTGCCATAGTTATCTAAAACTTTAGCTACACTTCCTTATGTATTTTGCTTCCCATCATTTTAATTGTGTCACACATTCGTTGAAATACTGCTAGTTTTTAATCGATGTCTCTGCTATAATTGAACGATATTTTACAGCCTATATATTACAAATGCTGGACTTGCTTAATGCTTCGATTGCTTATAATTATTTTTAATCTAATTGGATATTTCTCCTTAAAAGCCATTATATCGGTTTTTACTTTAGATTATCTCGTAACTATATCCTTTAGCTTTAGTTTGTAGTTTGTATTGACCTCTGTAGATCTTCTTTACTTGTTATTGTATCTTGATTATTAGCAAGGAGGGTGGTCTGTAGAAAGGTATTTTGTTTTAAATGAATGCTTTTTAAATTTGTTGTTTTCAGGTCTTTATCAAGTCATTTAGTATAACTAAAGAGGACAGGTAATAAACAACTTGTAACTAATTTACATATGAGTTAATTTCATTGTTTGCTTTAGTTTTTAGTTTAATATTGCCATACAAACTTTTTATTATTATAATCAAATGTCTAAGAAACTTTTTTTTCTATAATTTTTCATATTTACTTTATAACTCTAAGACTTTAGTGTAGTCTGTAAAGGTAATGTGCGATTTAAGGTTTGCTCTTTACTTTTTTTATTAGCTGATTTAATATAAACATAAGCGTCCTTGGCGAAAGATGTTTTGTTTCTCTACTAACATGATGATTGGTTGAACCGATTTAGATTTTTTGTTACTTTATTCAGCTTGTCTAATATTGTGGAATCTATATCACCACTATATAACTACCTCATTTTTGGCGTTTTTGTTTTACCACAATTCTCTGTAGTGATTTTTCACATATTTCTAGCAATTGCTATTTATATTTATATTTACATTTACATTTACATTTACATTTACATTTACATTTACATTTACATTTACATTTACATTTACATTTACATTTACATTTACATTTACATTTATATCTATGTCTATGTCTATGTCTCTGTCTCTGTCTCTGTCACTGTCTCTGTCTCTGTTCTTCTGCTCTCTCTGCTTCTTGCCTCTGCCTCTCTCTGCCTCTGCACTACTGCCTCTGCCTTCTTTTCTCTCTGTCTTGCCTTTTCTGCTCTGTCTCTGTTCTGTCTCTGTCTCTGCTTCTTCTCTATCTGCTTGCCTCTGCCTCTGCCTCTGTCTCTGTCTGCCTGCCTCTGCACTGCTGCCTGCTCTTGTGTCTGTGTCTGTGTCTGTGTCTGTTCTGTGTCTGTGTTTAATATAACTAGCCTGTGCCTGTGTGCGAAAGCACTGTGTGTGTGTGTCTATATCTATACTATATCTAATTGATCTATATCTATATCTATATCTATTTATATCTATCTATATCTATATCTATTCTATATCTAATCTATATCACACTATATCTATATCTATCATTCTATATCTATATCTATATCTATATCTAATTCTATATCTAGTGTTTTCATATCATTTCTATATCTATATCTATTTATATTTATATTTATATTTTCTTTATTTAAATGTCTTAAAATTCTGTAGACAGTTCTTGGACGTCCGTGGACATGATCTTGGATTTTACTTTCGTACAGTTTGTCAGATAAAAACGTACGGTTGTTTTAAAAAACCACAGTATTTATTTATTTAAAAAATGACATTAGTTCTACAAATTTGACCTTGAGTTCTATGCAAATTCATCAGTAGCGTGTCCGGTCTTCATCAGCATCAATTATTGCCTGATATATCTGGGACATGCTTTCCACAAGATTTTCGGCATATTCGACCAAAGGGACTTCCAAAATTTTCAAATTTGTTGCGAGATCCAAATTGTAGGTTCCGATTCTGCGTAGTTTTATTTTAATATAAGCCCATACATGCTCGGTGGGATTGGCATCGGGCGACTAAGTCGGCCAATTTCGCCATTTCGCCATTTCGCTCCTTCCATGAGCTACACGCTTTAATCTGATGTTCAGGTCGTTGTCTTCCTGAAGACTCTCATTTTGTTTAACTTGCCAAAATCTAGCTAAATCAAATGAACAGCCAATTTCTTTGATAAATCATATTTACAAAAACAAAGTACAAGATTAAGGTTAACGTGTTGTCGATAGTCACCGTCACGCTTTTATCTGACAGGCTCTAGTTGTCCCAACTCACACTATGGACATTTCGGATTGCTTGTTTGGCCGCGCACACTTTTCTTTATAATAGGTGAACAACTATTGTCCATCACTGAGCACTACTTTCTCTCATTTTTTGAGCAGCGTACGGATCCAGAGTCGAAAAAAACCCTCATCTTTCGATGCGATCCACGTATCAGTGATAGTCAGAGGAATGAATGTCTGGAAAATACGGTGGGTGGGTTAGGACTTTCAATTTCAACGTTTTCAAGAATGTTTTGACCAACTTTGCGACATGGGGTCGAGCACTGTCATGATGCAAAACCACTTTATCGTATCTCTCGTTGTATTGCAGCTGCTTGTCTTTCAATGCTCGGCTTAAACGCATTAATTACTTTCGATACAGATTGCCTGTAATTGTTTCAGACGGTTTTAGCAGCTCATAATACACTCCGCCGAGCTAGTGCCACCAAATACAAAGCATAATTTTGGAGTTCTGAATATTCGGTTTGGCCGTCGAGATGGAAGCATGGCCGGGATGTCCCCATAATTTTATGCATTTGGGGTTATCGTAATGAACCCTTTTTTCATCGTAATGAACCATTTTTAGTCCCCAATAACAATGCGATCCAGAAATCTCTTCGGTCTTTGCTTTTCAAGCAGTTGTTCACAAGCAAACAAACGCCGTTCAATATATCTCGGCTCCAATTCATGTGGCACCCAATTTTCTTATTTCTGAATGATTTTCATGGCTTTGAAACCTTTTGAAATAGCTTTTTAAGTCACTTCTAATGATTCTGCTAATTGTTCTTGAGTCTTCATAAAGTAATACCGCCAATTCTGCGTCTTTAAAAACCTTCTCTCTTCCACTACCATCCCGGTCTTCGATGTCAAAATCATCGTTCTTGAAGCGTTGAAACCATTCACGACACGTTCTTTTACTAACAGCAATCTCTCTCAAACTGACATTTTCAGTCGAGAATAACTTTACGATACGGACGCAAATCGACTAATGTTTCAATGGGTTATGTTAACAAATGCCCAAGGTTATTGTATGACGTCTACATCTGTTTATTTTCACTACCACTTACCGCCTAAAGCCATCTATTGGAAAACGGCGGTAGCAAAATTGTACATCTATTATATTAACTTATTTTCTCCTGCTTGCCTGTTCAAATATTGATGGTAAGACTGTCTTTCTTCATTGCCAATTTCTTTTAATCTCTTGTTCCATTTTTTGGGTCTTTTTTTATATTTTTTGTCTGAGTACTTCTTTTGCTGTTTGATGAAGATCTAATTTTAAATTCATCTTTTATCTGAAGTTTTGGCATATTTAGTTTACTGACCATCAAATAATGATTTGAATTTATTTACGTTTCTTTATAAACATGGGTTTGTTATTAACAATCAATAATAAATCTTGTTCTTCTCTCTCTTATTATTTGTATTTTTTAATATTCTTTTTACGAAAAGTTTGTTATCTTAAGATTGCTGAAAGTAGCAAATTCTCTAAGCGTTAGCCCACTATTATTCACTGTTGTTTCTTAAAATATCCCAACTACATTTGCTATTGATATATTCCCAACTTTTGCGTTTAGATCTTCAACTACATCAGCATGTCCATTTGAGTCAACGTTATTGTGTACTTGTAATTTTTTATAAAAATTCTTCTTTTTAGCTTTCTTCTAAGGCGTATACGACAAGTACAGTTAGCACTCTTTTTTGTGTTTTAAAGGCTACACGTATTATCCTTTCATAACTTTAGATTACGCTTTTCGATCTCTTGTATATTATAATAGACATTCCTTTTGCTCTAGTAGGTTGTACGACGCCGCTCCAAGTCAACATGCCGTCTCTAATATCCACGGTACCTTTTTTTCTTCTTTGTCTCCAGAAGCACCAATATATTGATTTCTCTCTCTACCCCTCTCTATCATAACATTGCTGACATCTATTTCTTTAAATTATAGACTTTTCATGTTTCAAGTTACAATTTTTAGTTTTTATTATCTATTTGCGTTTTACTTTCTCTCTATTGCATTTGTCATTATGTAGCATATTTTTTTCGAGGTTAGTATTTATCTTTGAGATAATTAAAAAGGCACCGACCTCACAGTAGGAAGATTTTTATCGGTCTTCCCTGATCTAGATCCGTTGTGTTATGGTAGAGAGTGGCACAGCACCTCGAGTCGTTCAGTATACACAGCAACCTTCTGTAGGTAAAAACTATAAATTTTAAAGCATCTATGTTACACCTCACCTCCCCTGGAATTACCTGCCCCTGATAATTAAAAGTCTCCACTCTGAACCACTTAAAAACTTTAAAAATGTATCTTTAATTACAAAGTTTTATATTTTTAACAAAATTAACAGTGAAAGCTAACTAAGGGTAAATAACAATAGGTAAATACAAGCAACTGCTAATTCAATTTATTTGATTATAAATTTATTTATTTAACCCATACAGAACACATTAAAACAAGACACCAATAATGATATAAAATAATTATATTGCTTATCATTAAGTAGTCTATTAAGCAACGCTTCCCTGTGATGCACATAATAAACTAAAATAACTACAACAAAGGTTAATTAAAACCTTAACGTACAAAATTACTCTAGCATATAATTTATATTATATTTAAAATTTCTACGAATAGCTATTGCTTTAGTTTATTAATTGAGGTATCAATATGTAAAAATAACACAAAAAATGATTAATTACATACATACATCTACATTAAAAAGAAACCTTAAGTTATGTTTTAGAATAAAATATTATATTAACGTAATATAATATTTAAATCTAACGACACGTAAACAACTAAAGTAACGTCACATTACGGTTATACTTACATAATATTTAATAATACTTATAAATTTGCAACACTGTGCATTAATGACATACACAAGAAACCTACGTCGATCGTTAAAATGATTTTCAAAGCCAAAGTTGGTGAGTCAGGTATATTACTATCGGAAATACAATCAGCATGTACAAGCACATTTCTAAGAAAAGATGCAGGAACGAACCTTTCAAGTTCAGCAAGGACTGGCCGTAATTGGTGAGTCTGTGCTTGGGAATCCGCGTCATCTTTGCAAAAACTGTGTGCTCGCGAGGGTAGTCGATGAACTCCCACATCACGTAGGAAACCTTACGCCGTTTTTGTTTCTCCAAAACTGCGTCTGGGTTCTTTTCAGGGTGAGCTTTTTCCGATACGATTACTAAAAACAACACTAAAGTCGCATAACAACTTGCAAGTTAAAATTGTGAACAAGTGCGGCGACTTACGTATAACAGTTAAAGAGGTTATCCATCCATTTCGGCCCATAATTCCAACTTCAACAAACTAACGGAAAATATTAACAGCGTACATTTGCGCCAATGTATGCTTTCGAGGCAATTTATACAAGTGCAGAGTTTATTTGAAATTTAGGATTGTCAGGCTGTGCCACATGTTGCACCTCTGAAGGTATTGGCCTTTTCGATAACTTTCAAATGTCTTCTTTGTAATCATAGTTGTTTATAAACATCTATTTTAATGTAATATGTACAGCATAAGATTTAGTTTTTTTTGCTTTTTTATTTCCAAACAAATTGACAAGTTTGATTACTTAAAATCTTCTATGAGAAAATATTTTCTTATTATTTATATAACAGCAAAATATATAAAAATTGTTATTATATCTAAATATTAAATTATAGTAAGAAAAAAATTGCTAAATTATTAAGAATAAAATATAATTAAATGTTATTGTAATTAATATATAATAAGTTTGCTTGAGATAGTCTTCATATATATATAATATCGTATTTGCTATTACACTTTTAAGAATGTTTTAGATTTAAAGAGACAGCGTCCAATCTCAATTTTTAAGTTACTATTACCCTTCGTGTTCATTCGGCTTTCAACAAATAAGGTTGTGTTTGTCCGGTGCGCAAAGTTATAAACTAAAATTATAAGTGCGGCCGTAAGACCAGGTGTTAATGTTTAGTGAAACGGAGCCTATCGGCTACTCTCCGCAGACAATAAATTATCTACCACAGCCAAACTTCGGTCTTCCAACCTTTTTGTGTCAAGGGCAACAACAGTCAATTCTCCAGAAAACTTATTGTAATGCAGGTATGCAACAACATTTTTACCATTTTCTTAAATTCATCAGCAATCCGATATTATAGCCGCCAACATTAACGAATCTTTTTTTCTGGCAAAAGAAAACGTACTTCCAGGTACTCACCTAAACCCAATGCTGCTGCATACAATCAAACAAATAAATATGCACCTCTTAGTTATCTAGAAGAGAATAATATTCCTCAATCAAACACTGTCAGTTCGCAACAGTCAAGTACAGTCCCAACAATAACACCACCTAAACTACCTCCTATCTTCGTATACGGAGTGATTAATTTTGACCAAATTCTAAGAACTCTAAAAGATATATTAATTTGGTCAGGGTGGTAATGGGATTTGGCATTTAGGTAGCGATCAGTGTGAGTGGGTTTTCTATAGACAGTGTAATAAAAGCTGTCATTAGAAGGATTTCTTGTTATGAGAGTATCTACGAAGAGAAGGGAATTATTATGTTTGGTTTCTATGGTAAATTTGATATTGGTATGGATTTGGTTGAGGTGGGAAAGAAATTCTGGAAGGGTATCATGTCCATGAGGCCAGATAACAAAAGTGTCATCGACATATCGTATCCAGCAGGTAGGTTTAAGGTGAAAGGAGGCAAGGGCTTTTGTTTTACAATTGGTTATAAAATGGTTAGCAATAACAGGTGAAATTGGGGAACCATTACTTTGGAGCACCATTAGTTTGGCGGTAAAATTTATTTTGAAAGGTTAAGTAAGTATTGGATATGCAATGATTTATTAGGGAGAGGATATTGTTATTTATATTATAGGTTGACTTTAATAACTGTAGGGTATCAGGAATTGGGATATTTGTAAACAAAGAAACGACATCAAAGCTGACAATGATGTCCCTTTGCGTACAGGAAAGGTTTTCAGTATTTCTAGAAAATGATAGGAATTTCGAACGTTGGATGATGCCTGCTCTGTGAGAGATTGGAGGATCTTGGCAAGGCATTTAGCTGGGTTGTGGGTAGTAGAACCTAACGCACTAACTATGGGGCGTAAAAGAATGTACTCTTTATGAATTTTTGGGAGACTATACAATTTAGAATTTCTGGAAGTTTTTTCTCGGGGTATTAGAAGTTTCTTGGTATCAGATGATAGGTTGGAGTTAGTAATGAGGGTTTCGGTTTTATTTTTGAGATAGGTGGTGGAGTTATTGAGTACATAGCAATAATCAGAGAATTTAAGTAGCGCTGCCCTTATCTGCCAGTAAAATTGTAATATTATTATTTTGTTTTTTGGTAATTTGGGTGTATGTAGCACTTTGGCTACATCTTGCTTAGTTTTATTTGCATTTTCGGGAAGGGTGGAAATGGAGGATTCTATTTGAGATATAATTTGTTCAGTGGGAATGCGGTTTGGTGTTACAGCGAAGTTGAAACCTTTTTCCAGAACTTGAGTAGCTAAGTTACTTACAGGATAGACAGAAAGGTTATGTACCGTCGTATTAGTCAGGGATGATTGGGTATTGGAAAGTTTACTTTGGCACAACTTGGAAAATTTTTGTTTCTGGGTGTCGGTCTTCTTTTCGGAAATGCATGACGTTTTATAATGTATTATCCTAGAGAAAGCATCCCAGATAATAGGATGAATTTTGGAGAAACTTAATTTATAGAAAAGTTCATAAAGTTCCAGATTAGTATCAGCGAGGCTTCTACGGGTAGCATTGATAGCTCTGCTTTTTTAAGAATACAGGAAATAGCGGATGACTTCTGGTGATGTTTTAATCGCAAACCAACAGGTATCGCCAAAACCATTGCTCCTATTTCCCATTTTACCAGCAGGATAAAGGCAATTGAAATAGAAAAACGCCCACAGTGCCTAAACACGTAGCTCTCTTCGGGGAGTAGGCAGATTGAGACCCCGAGTGAAGAGCTAAACTCTTGAAAATGGCATCAAAGCCGATGCCGAAACGTCGAGCATTATCTCAAATAAGACGCGGTTCAACCCGTGAACTAAGTTGTTTAAACATAGTTAACCGAGGAAACCTATGCGAACATACACAAATTTATATATCTGTTGAGTTCTTAGAATTTGGTCAAAATTAATCACTTCATGTACGAAGATAGGAGGTAGTTTATGTGGTGTTATTGTTGGGATTGTACTTGACTGTTGTAAACTGGCAGTGTTTGATTGGGGAATCTATTTGTTTGATTATCTACAGCAGCATTAAGTTTAGGTGAATACCTGGAGGTACGTTTTCTTTTGCCAGAAAAAAAGGTTCGTTAATGTTGGTGGCTATAATTTCGGATTGCTGATGAATTTAAGAAAATAGAGAAAATTTTGTTGCATACCTGCATTGCAATAATTTTGCCGGAGAATTGGCTGTTGTTGCCCTTGACACAAAAAGGTTGGATGAGCAAAATTTGGCTGTGATAGATAACTTATCGTCTACGGAGAGTGGCCGATAGGCCCCGTTTCACTAAACATTAACACTTAGTCTTACGGCCGCACTTATAATTTTAGTTTATAACTTTGCGCATCGGACAAACACAACTTTATTTGTTGAAAGCCAAATGAGCACGAAGGGCAATAGTAACTTAAAAATCGAGATTGGACGCTGTCTCTTTAAGTCAAAAAAATTCTTAAAACTGTAAAAAGCAAGTACGATATTTATATATAGAGAGAGACTATCTCAAGCAAATTTATTATATCTGAATTACAATAACATTTTTAATAAAATTTTTTCTTACTATAATTTAATATTTAGATATAATAACAATTTTTGTATATTTTGCTGTTATATAATATTGTACGGGATAAGATCAATCAAGAAAACACATAACTAAATACAAACTATACAATAACTAGCTTACCTACGCGCAATTGACCAAAAATAATGCAACATCACCTCAAGATAATATAGATAAAACTCTTTCCCACTTTCTGCAAGAGTTTAAAGGAATGATTAATCAACTACTTATCCAAAACAACATGATACTTAACTTGTTGTCTACGATCATAACAAAATTGATGTGTAATGGCTAAGTTCTTAATAATAGCTCTATGGAATGCCAATGGCATCCAGTCAAAAAAATCTGCAATTCAGTTATTCTTAAAACTACACAACACTGATATCGGAAACCCACTTCACCAATAGATCATATATGAAAAAAACCTAATTGTATACTATATTATATGACAGATTTTCTACAAGCAATTACGATTCAGTAACTATGCAGAACATTCTTTCAACAATATCTGCCGTATACTGTCCTTCTCAGCACAAGGATCATCCAACCGTTGTTTGAATCTCTTTAAGTCAACGGTATATTGTTGGCGAGGACTTCAATGCCAAACACGTTAACCGGGGATTAAGATTGGCAACGCCTAAGGGCAAAAGTTCTGCAAATTTATTAACAAACAACGATATCTCACTCTGCTACTTCTATATTATAAATTTAATTTCAATCAACTTCACTGATGTAAGACCAAACTTCGATCTAACTTCAGTTCACACACCTGTTATTGTCACCATCAGCATATCGATAATTAAGAAGAAAAGCAAGTCAATATTGTGCAATTAAAACCATTGGCTGGGAATTATTCAAAAAGTTGATAGACCAAAAAATATATCAATCATAAATTTATATAAAAACAGAAGCGGATATAGAGGATGCAACAAACTTTTCATCACTACCGTTCCAGAAGCTGCTTGAATTACTACTTCCTCATATAAGGACGACAGGTGAAAAATATTTCCATGGAAATAATAGAACTAGTATCTGAAAAAAAGCACAAACTGAATGGCAAATAAGCCGACATTCCATTAATAAAAATTGCCATAACAGGCTTATGAACTAATTAAAACCAAATTAATGGAGTTAAAGAATGAAACTTTCACTACCTATATAGAAAATCTAACCACCAAAGACAATACGATTTGAAAAGCAGCAAAAGTATTTGAATTTTATATCTTCACCATTTCTCCACTTGGGAAGCCTGACGATACCTAGGCCAGATCTGACTATAAAAAGACAGCAGCATTTGCGGAATATCTTGCACGATTCTTTCAAGTGCACAATTATCCAAACTCAGAAATACAAGACTTCTTGGATACTCCTTATCAGCTGTCTCCACCAATTAAAGAATTTAAACTACAAAAAATAGAACAAAAATAATATAATTAAAAATAATGACACCGGGATTTGACTTAATTACTGGAAAAGTCCATCCGAACTACCAAACTTCGGTTTATTGTTCATAAAAGAGTTATTCAATTCCATCCCGAAACTCAGCTACAAGTTCACCCAACTTAAACATGCACACATCATATTAATATCAAAGCCAGGTAAGCCAACGGAAGTAACTGCTATAAGCCTTTTAACGATATTATCAAAACTTTTAGAAAAAGCAAGTGCTTACAAGCTTAGTTCACTTCTATGTGTCATTTTCTACAAAAATCTTCTAATCGATATAATAGGTACATAAATAAGTTCTCAGCTTTAGATTTCACAGGACGCAAATCACCATTTACATGTAACGTATTAGTCCGCTCTCTTGCGGTGTTAAAAGAATGACATTTGATCTTTCCAAACATCATGCGATTTGGCGTTTGATGCACATAACTTCAATAATCAGCTATGTTCACGATGGCAATCACAAAAGAGCATATTCGATTTTCTATCCACTTCGCGTTTCATCTTAAGAAAAACGCTGCTGAAGCCACCGAAATGATTTGTGCTGCGTATGGTGACAATGCTGTAAGTCATGTAACGTGCAAAAACTGGTACCAAAGATTTCGCGGAGGAGAGTTTAGCCTTGCAGATCAACCACGCGCTGGACGCCCTCAAATATTTGACACGGATGAGCTGCAGACACGTTAGGCTGGGAACTTCTCCCACATGCGGCGTATGCCCAGACATGGCCCCTTACGATTACCATTTATTCCGGTCGTTACAGCATCACTTGGCTGATACGCACTTCAAGACAGAAGAAGTCCGAAAATGCATCGATAACTTTATCGTCTCGAAGTCGGTGAACTTCTATCACCAGGGAATTCGCAACCTACCCAAAAGATGGCAAAAGGTCATCAATGCCAACGGAGAATACTTTGATACTTAAGCTTTTTTTGTTTGTTTTTAAATAAAACTTTAATTTTGCAGAAAAAAGCTGAGAACTTATTTATACACCTATTAGATGGTTTAAAAAATATTCAAATGAATTGATACTAAAAATTTGCAGAGTCCAAAGATCTGATAAAAAAGCAGATACAGGATTATAACCGCCTGCATTAATAGGCTGTAAAGATATTTGAGCTTCAACATGTTTGCCAAGGAAGGTCCTATTAGAAAAGTATAATTGAAGTATCTGTTGATAATCGAAAGATATAACTTTTTTAATTTTGTAAAGCAGATCCTCAGATCTTCAAATTCCACCAGAAATTAACATACCTGAGTTTCCAATAAATACTGATATTCTAACAAAAGAAGAACTGTTTCAAGCAATTCAACAAATAAAGATGGGTATGCTTCAGCGAATAACTCAATTATGGCAGATATATTAAAAATTGCTACAGAGGTTACACTAGGTATACTTTATCCGCTTTTTTTAAAAATGTAGATCGAAGAAACATTTCCTACTAACTGGAAAGAAGGGATTGTCAAAAAGGAAACTTGCCCTTTTGAATATTACGAGCAAGGCTTTATATCGTATTATATTGAACAGAATTTGTGAAACCTTAAATAATATATTACGAAATGAGCAAAGTGGTTTCAGATCTGGCTACTTAAGCGTAGATAATATTAATACTACTAGAATACTAACAGACCAGTCAATTGAATACCAATCACTCTACAACTACTTTTTATAGATTATCAGCGAGCATTTGATTCTATAGAAAGAGTGTATTTTGAGGGTACTGAAAAACTTAGGATTCCCTGACAAAATATTGCGTCTTATAAAAGAAGGTTACACAAGGTACAGATGCAGAGTACTGCATAAAGACAGTTATCTCAACCATTTGAATCAGATGCAGGTGTTTGTTTTATCCTCATTATTATTCCTAATTTTAATGGAACTTTATATTAATTAAAGTGTTTGAAAGGTGAAAGAAGGAGAATAAGGTGGGGTTTAACTAGAACATTTATGGACTTAGAATACGCCGCCGACGTTTGTTTATTATCAACGAATATGCAAAATACGCAAGCAAAACTTAATAGTGTAATAAGTGAATCAAATAAAGTGAGACTGTAAATTAATAAAGATGAGACTAACAGTAAGTTGTTAATTATTAATACGGATGGGAACGATATAACTTTGAATAACAGTAATATTGAAAATGTGGAGGAACTTATTTATCTTGGTAGTGTAGTGTCAACAGATGGGGAGTAATTATGAAATATTGAACTCAGATTAACCAAATCAAAGGTAGCGTTTCTAAAAATGAATTATACATGAAGAGATGGGAACATTCATAACACAGTTAAAATGAAAATATTTAATGCTACGATGAAAGCTGTTTTGTTGTATGGTTCGAAACTTGCTGTATTAGTGTCACAATATAGAAGAAAATCCAGGCGTTTATAAACAGATGCTTGAGAAATATATTGAAAATTTGATGGGCCGAACAAATATCTAATGAAAGAATGGACAAGAAAACTTGGATTTAAAAACCAAAAAAAAAAGAAATTTAGATGACTGGGACAGCGTAGAAAAGTCGCCAGTCATGGTGTTTTAGAATAGAATCCACAAGGACGAAGAGCCAGAGGACGACCTCGTAAAACTTGGAGGGGAACAGTCAGAGAAGAAACAGGTAAAACCATCGGTCAGCTACGTGTCCTAGCACAAGATAAAGTACAATGGAAACAGTTTATAAATAGTTTGTATCACTTACAATTTTTCATACTACATATATAATGTATCTGTTTATGCTAATCTATATAGTTATTTATTGTTTGTTATTTTTGAATTTAATATGTATCGCCTTTGTATAATCCTACATTCCTTAAAGAATAAAGGAAATAATAATAATAATAATTACAATAATTATATAATAATGATAATGATAGTAATAATGATAATAATAATAATAATAACAATATATGGTACACATTAAATATTTATGTACTAATGAATAGAGTGTTTATTTTAAGATTATAAATCAAATTTTGCTAATATCCGAATACTTTTATAATCTTTGCAGTTAAATATTTTGTAGTTTGGTTTTTTGACGATGAATATAGAAAATAA
Organism: Sinelater perroti; assembly: GCA_036346155.1. Lineage (NCBI taxonomy): Eukaryota > Metazoa > Arthropoda > Insecta > Coleoptera > Elateridae > Sinelater > Sinelater perroti. Next base: position 10,870,726 of record JARFIY010000046.1, read on the forward strand.
CATATTTGAATGGTGGATTTATACAATTTCAAAATCGGCCTGGGTAAATTTTGTAAATAATATCAAACTATGCGGGCATTTTGAAACCATTACGTGCAATAATTATTCCATAATTTTTTGTATTGTTCCATAAAAATGACAAAAAATTGAAAACTCTAAGGTCTTAATTGCTGTAGAAAACAAAGTTATAAAAATGCTGTGTGTGAAAATAAAAAAAAAGTAAATACCAATAAACTTCCATTTAAGAATAGTAAAATGTCGTATCTGACCAATACTGCTATATGGAGTAGAAACATGAACCCTAAAGAACAAATCATTGAACAGAATATAGGCTTCCGAATTATAAATACTCAGAAAGCTTTCTGGATTTCCATATGTGTACCATATAACTAATGAAAAAGTACTAAGGAGAGCAGGTACTCACCGATAACTACTGAAGCTCGTTAAACAGAAAAAAGTAAATTACTTTGGTCTCTCTCTCTCTCTCTCTCTCTCTCGGTTTTTACCACCCGACTCAACGATTTTCCTCCAGTCTGTTCTATTTTTGGCAATTTTTCTTCAGTTATTTACATTGAGCTTTTGGAGGTCTTGAAACACATTGTCAATCCACCTACTGCGCAGCCTTCTTTTGGGTCGTGTTGTTGTTGGGGTGCTATTAAATATCCTCTGTATTGGGGTTTTGGGTGCCATTCGCGCGACATGCCCTATCCATTGTATTCACATACGTTTAATGACATTAACTATGTCGGGTTCGTTATATAGGATTCTAATTTCTTTATTGTGTCGTCGCCGCCACTCTCCCCCTTCGTTAACTGGTCCCAAAAATTCTTCTCAGTATTTTCCTCTCTAATATCCTTAACCGCTGCTCCTCTTTTTTAACTAACGTCCACGACTCGCATCCATATATTAGTATTGGTCTTCTTATTGCCTTGTATAGTCGTACTTTTGTTTTCTTGGATATTAATTTTGTCTTGAAAATATCATTCATTGCGAAATAGGCCCTGTTACTTGTCAAGATTCGGGTTTTTATCTCGTCAGTTACATCATTTGTTTCATTGATCATTGTATCAAGGTATTTAAATTTAGTGACTCTGTCTATTCCTGTAGTTGTAGTTACTTGTTCTGGCTGTTCAATTTGTCTTGATATTCGTAAGTACTTTGTTTTTTTTGTATTTATTGTGAGTCCAATCTCTTCCGAGTTGTCTTTTAAAGTTCTATACGTTTGGGTTACGTCCCTTTCGTTAGTGCTAATTATGGCTATATCATCAGCATAGGCCAATATCTGATTCTGATTCCTAAATAGATGATCATAGGGTTTTTTTGTACGGCGATATCTAGCACCATGTTAAATATTATGGGGACAGTGCGTCTCCTTGTCTCAATCCGACATTGCTACTGCTGGCCTGTATTTTCTGTCCTACCTTTATCTTATATTGTGCATCCTTAATAGTCATTATTATTAGTCTTTTAGTTTCTGTGGTATGCCAAAAGTCTCTAGCGCTTGCTTTACTGCTCTATGTCTCACCCTGTCATACGCTTGTTTGTAATCTACAAAGATGCTATATATGTCGATTCCGAACTCTCTTGCTTTTTCCATTATTTGTCTCAGTATGAAGATTTGGTCTGTTGTTGACTTCGCCTTTCTGAAGCCGGCTTGATAATTTCCCAGTTTGCTCTCCACATGTGGCTTCCAGTAGTATGTGTGACAGGATTTTGTATGTTGTGTTGAGGAGGCAGATTCCTCTGTAGTTGGAGCATACAGTCTTGTCCCCTTTCTTATGTATGGGACATATGATTCCTATATTCCATGCACCCGGCATCTTCTCGTTCTTCCATATTATTCGGATTAGCTCATGTATCTTTCTCCATAACTCCTGACCTCCAGATTTCAGTAGTTCTGTTGGTATGTTGTCTTCCCCTGGTGCTTTACCCATCTTCATTTTGCGGAGAGTGTTCCTGATTTCGTCGTATGTGGGTTCCGGCTCTTGTATTTCTTCATTTTCGTCTCTATTTACCTCTATGTCTTCGCTTTCTTGTTCATTTTCTTCTTCTTCTTGTTCATTGTCTGTGTTCAGTAAATTAGCGATGTATTCCCTCCATCTTTCGGCAATGTCGTCCTTGTTAATCATTATAGTTCCTTCCTTATTTTTACACATGTTTGTACTGGGTTGGAAACCTCTTCTAAAGTACCTTATTTCTTCGTGTGCTTTCCTTATTTCGTTTTCTCCCATCCTTTCCTCTATTTGCGATAGTTTTCGGTTTATTATTTCTCGCTTTTTCCTTCTTAGGATTGTTCTGGCTAGTTTCCTGGTTTCTTCGAAGTTTGTGTTGACTTGTCTTGTATTTTGTTGAAGCATTCGCATACGCGTTTTCTTCCTATCTTCTACAGCTTGTCTGCACTCATCGTCAAACCATTCGTGTGTTTGTAATTGTTTTATAACCACGATTTCTTCAGCCGTTTTGTTAATCGCTTCCTTTATAACATCCCATTGTTTGTCGCTGTTTTCTTCTTCTGCTTCCGTTTCGCTTGTCAGTTCTTCTTCTATTCTCCCCGTTAGTGTTCTTTGGTATCTTTCTTACGGTTTCTGGGTCCCTCAGCCTATCTAAATTGTATCTCTTTGTTTTTATGGTTGTGTTTTGACGTTTTATATTTGATATCTTTTGTCGTAATCTTGCTTGTACTAGGAAGTGGTCGCTGTCACAATCGGCGCCTCTCATTGTTCTCACATCTACTATATTAGTGCGGTTTGTAAGGTTGATTAATACGTGATCGATTTGGTTCACCGTTACTCCATCGTTTGATTTCCAGGTTCCCTTATGTACAGTCTTATGCGGGAAGGTGGTACTGCTTATTATTAAACCCCTGCTTGCCGCTAATTCAATCAGTTTTAATCCATTATCGTTACTTTCTCGGTGTAGGCTATGGTTCCCAATTATTGGTTTATATGCTTCTTCTCTTCCTATTTGTGCATTGAAGTCGCCCAGTACTATGAAGATGTCTTTCTTTGGGGTGCTATCGATGCTTTCTTCCAGGGCTTCGTAGAATTCCCGTTTTTCTTCTTCTTCTGCCGCTCCTGTGCCGCGTATGCGTTTATTATAGTTATATTATACAGTTTCTCTTTAATTCTAATTGCGCATAATCTGTGTGATATTGCCTTAAATTGATGAAGTTGCTGTTTGATTCTATTACTAATCATAAAGTTGTTCCACTTTCATGGCGTCCATCTTCTTTTCCGCTGTACAGTAGCGTGTATTTCCCATGTATAATATCTCCAGTATTGGGCCATCTTGTTTCTTGAACTGCCGTGATGTCTAATTTGTACTTAGTTATTTCCTTTGCCAGTTGTTGTAGTGCTCCTGGCTTGTATAGACTTAGTAAGTTCCATGTTCCTAGTAGAATGTCCTTTTTTCGTCGCTTTTGTCGTTTGCCATTAGTCCGTCCAGTCCGAGACTTATGTTAAGTGTTTTTAACTAGGGCTTTTTTCCGGGAAGGGATTTCTCCCCAGGGGTACTTAACCCCTGCCCAACCCCCTTTTCGGAGGACCATTTCTCCCTCTCTCGTTCGATCCTGACCCTACCTTCCACCCGGGTTGGATACCAGATCTCCAGTAGGGTTGCACAAGTTGACAGGGTTCACTGCGTGAAGGTGAGAGTAGGAATTGAATAGGAGAGGCTATGTGGCATAATCTGGATCTGATGCCATGTATTGCGCTTCACTACTCCATTCTGAACCCCACTACAAAGCTATAAATGTAAATTATTGCAAGAGATATTAATGGATAAGAGCGAAGGAAAGCGGCGACCCGGCCAAAAACGGCACTAATGGCTAAAATTGGTGTAACATACCTGAAGTAGAAGCTACAGTCATGAAAGCACAAGATGGTATTTTTTATATTACAAGACCAGAATAGAACAAATAAGTCACCTACACGCTGACAAGCTCATGACACCTTAAGAAGAAGTCCTTCGTATGTAAACATATCGTGACACTATATTTACAGTCAATAATAATAATAACAAACATTGGAACTTTCTAAAACTTTAGTACTAAAAAAAGTTTATGAATAAAAAAAGTATGTGAATAAAAATCTAGTGGAATAACAAATATCTCTGTGCCGTACAATAAATTGCACATCACGGGCCACCCCAATCAGCGCTGCGTCACAAAGGACCGCGGTGCGTTCTTATGCAGCACCGCGCCGTCGTCGTAATTTTGCGCGCAAATCAGATAATCGGCGCGCAGAAATCTGTGCGTTGCCGAATATTTATACGGCGACCGCCCCCGGAATGCTCGATGGTCATCGCTGTCGCATGACTTTTGACCCAGCTTTGAAGCCGCGCAAAACGAAAAACAGATCGGCGGCGGGTCGGCTTTCGGATGATATCGCGCGGGCCGGCCGGCCGCGGGCTCGCCGAAATTTGGGTGATGTATTCAAAATTAATTCTTAATTACAGTATTGGGTTGAAGCTGACGGATATACGCAGGCCCGATAGCATCTCGCGCCGGCGATTCTCGAAATTGGCTTTATCGTTGCCTGGCAAAGCGAGAACGTATTTTTCTGCTCGGTGGTATGTTTATTGTTGAGGTCCTGCTGTCAAGTATTAATTTCAAACTTAAAAATAATAGAGAATAGTAAATCTCCTCTTACCTTTTCTGCTACCTTTATAAGTATGTTTATAACACACTTATGAATGTAACAAGAGCTGTTTAGGATATAATATCAAATAATTTTCTTTATACATTTTGCATACAACTTCAATTTTATTACTTATCTGACATGTCAACTATAATCAACTACTTACTTATAGGATGACAGAGACTATAAATTCGTCGAAATAAATCCAAAAAATGAATAAACAATAAACGTGACACTAAAATAAAAAAAAAATTAAATTAATTTACCTGAAACGGCACAATTAAGGTAAATAGTATTGAGAATCATATTATATTATTTAATGTAGTCCACAACAGGGGCCACTACCTTCTCAAGGCACTAATCTGCAGGTCAATATAATTTCCTCCTTGTCCGTGCGTGTCATTACATCCATGATGGAGACCTTTAAGCTGCCCTTGGTGTTATAATGCTTCTCATTGAACTTCGCCTCAACCACTCCTCTACACAGGGCTGCAGAATAGCTACAAGTCGGGAGACCAGTGGTAATACAAAATGTTATATATCTCCAGCACATTGATATAGGTGTTGACGGTCACCTTCAGGCATTTCTCAAAAAAAGGGGCACCATATACCCCTTGCGACTCACAACCCCGCCACTTTGTATGAATCACACTAGGTACTTCAAAAATATCCTGGCAGATTCAAAGGTCATTTTGTCTATTCAAAAAAATATTTCAAAAGCCATCTCAGGAAGCCAACGCTGTCGAGCTTGATGTCGTTCAGCAGTGCTTAAGCCTTTAACTTCGTGTCCATCTTGGCTTTCTCAGTCAACTGTTCGCACTTCCTCGGGACAAAAGACTTGTAGTTTCAGGTCATAGCGCACCGACAGATTGACTGTCGACCTCGCCACGCCCATTTATTTTGCTAGATCAGTTATGCTTTGTCCAAGATCCTAATAGATCTTTTCATTCAATGAGCTGACGAATTCATCACTTCTTTAGCCATTAAATCGCTTTTGTGAGTTTCCTTATCAGCAGTTGGATCTTTTCATAGTCGGACCACAAAAATAATTTTTGTCGATGATTTTCCGACGTGCAGGAATTCGAATATAGCAACTCTGAAATCGTACGCTAGGCTTATTTTGTCGACTAACGTAGGTTGTTGATTATGTGAAGCTAACTTGTGTTACCTAATAGAGGTTTGCGCATATACATAGACGGGCTTTCGGCTTTCCAGCAATACAACTTTAAAAAAATTCCAGATTTACCTTGACGACCCCGTATATTAAATAATTTTATTATTTAACACTTAATTACGTATAACGTCTCTTAGGATTATTGTTTACTTAACAGCTGTGTAATCATATTTTGCTTATTAATTTTTTTTATACCCAACCATATTTTACCAAATTGCATTCATTTTCCGCTATTTTCCACTAACTTCCCTTAAAAACATTGTTAAGCTTACAATCTTCAGAATTCAATAAGATCTTTTACTATCAAAAAGGGCTTTAAATATTTCTTTTACAAACTGTGTAAAACTGTTCATTTGTTCATAACTGTTCTCTTGTTAGAGAAAGGTGAATAAAAAATTTAATAAAAGCATTGTTCTCATAGTTTTTTGTCTGTTGTGACCAGACACTTAAAGATTTCCGATTTCGCGTTGTACAACTGCAACAACTGTTGATATACCTCCACACGCTTTCGCCGGGCAATAAGAGTATAAAAAACCTATTACACACAAATCTGTATCAATTCCAAATTCTCATGGATAATGGCATGCAAGGTTTTATAAGATAAACCTCTTACATCCTCCAACGCATCGAGTGCTTTTGCTTTTTCGGCATAGTTTTTGTCGTCTTTAAACTCTGATATCCAAGCAAACAGTTCAAAGACTGGGTGCTGTTTTCCTGCATACGGCTACTAGTCTCTTATAGGTATACAAAACAATCAAATTTTTTCTTCTAAAGAAACCATGCCGCCTATTCCTGTTTATGGTTGTTTGTTTTTATAGTGTCCACAACTGCACTCGCAACATTGCACTAATAAGTACCTTTCTTTCTGTCCAACAACACCATCTAGTGGCATTACATGAAATTCAGTATCTCTTTACATACATGTTGAACAGGCATTTCGATCTGCTACTGAAACAAAGTTTCCTAAGAAAGAACTAATTATTTTTGATTGTCTTATATAATAATAATACCTTGCTATTCTAAACATTGCATTAATTCGTTTTGACCGACAATGATCCCTTATAAAATTTATTGAAAACTTTTACCTTTGAGATGACATACTCACCAGGAGTTTCTGAGAATCTAATGAAACATAGTTATCGTTGTCAATTATTAACATAATATGTACGCATAACACTGCTACGATTATTCTGTCGTTTTTTACCTTTATAGTAATTAAATTTGATGTATTTTTCTTAAGGTACGCCCATGAAATATAAAGATATTCAGTTTGCAGTTATCATGTAACTTTTTCTTTAAATTTCATTGGTCATTTGAAAAAATGATTTATTGTTGGACTTGACAATAATACCCAAACTTATAGTTTTGTATAAATTAGCGTTCTTATATACTTAGCTTCTATTACTCCGTACCGAAGCATAAGATATCCACAAAGCGTTTCGCTTTTTCTATCTTTAACCACGGCATTTAATTCACCCTAACCCTTTCCTACCTCGTTACACTCGACTTTTGTAGCTCTCCTCCATGTATTTACTAATCTGCCTCTATTCCTTATTTTCACCGTATATCATTTCAACGCTTGCTTTGTTATGTCGTCGTCCTTAGTGTATGGCCTACTCAACTGTATTTGTTTTTTAATTCTCTTCCTAATTTGCTTTTACTCAGTTTTGTCCAAAGTTCGTTATTAGCGATAGTATTGGGCCAGCATACATTCATAATTTTTTGTTGAAACTTATTGGATGAAGACTTGTATTTCTAAGTATTTTTCGATTGTAACCCATTTTTCGCTTCCATACAGTAATATTGCTTTTACATTATTGTCAGATAGTCTTATTTTGTCTTTTGAGTTATTTTCGTTTATCATCATATATTATTTAGCATTCCCAGTGCATTCTGTTTTTTTAAATCTTTGTTTAATATATTTATATGTTCCTCTATTGGTTTTGATTATACTTCCCAGATAGCAGAACTTTTATACTTGTTTTATATCTACTCTATCTAGGTATAGTTTCCCATGTTCTTCTATTCCTACCCTTATTTTTAATGTATTTTTGTATTTATTTTCGATCCCACAAGTTTGGTCTTTTTCCCAACTTTTCTAGAATCTTTTGTATGTTAGCGATTATGTGCGCCATGAGATATATAGCGTCAGCATATTCTATATGCGCCAATGTCTTACTTGCAGATAGTTCCAGATGATTCTATTTTTCTGTTTATTTTTCTCCCCTTACAAATTGTTCATATTAAAAAGCAGAAGAGACAGTATGCATCATTGCCTTACTCTTTTATTCATGTTTTTTACTGTCAAAAGTCGTAGTAAAATTGACGAATACCATGGTTTGGTTGGTGATGCGTTTTTTTCTCTAGTTTCTTCAATAAAATTTTGGTCGATACGTGATCTGCCTTTTATAAAACCTGCTTGCTCATTCATTTGTTTCTTCCCTGCTTATTTGTTCATTCTTTGATATATGTGTGTTAGAATTTTGGCTATGGTGCAGAATAGAGTTATTTCCCTTTGTGTTTCACAATCTTGTGCTTTTCTTTTTTTGGGGAAGCTTTATAACTATTCCATTTTTCCATTCGGTGGGATTTTTTTTCCTATGCGTCTCTTAATAATAGTGTTGTTTAAAATACAATCTTTTATAAAATCCCAAAAATCATATATAATTATAATTATAATAGGCAATGTTAGCGACTCACGTAAATGGAGCCATGCATCTCGTAGCACAGTATAGGTAACGACTTAGATTTCTGATTTGATAAAAATTAGTTTATTTTACTTTTATGGCCTTTAACTTTTCCATTGCTTGTTGAAGTGCTCCCTCAAGGTAGAAATAATAACTTGTGGAGGTTTTCCAGTTCCAGTTCCATGGCGGATGCTCACTAGTTTCATCTCCATCAAAATTAAAGAGCAGACAGGAACTTAAATACTCTACTTTATTATTACTATTATTAAATACTACTGCAAGAATAGTTTATAGTGCAGATAAAAATTAGCAATCCCACGGACCCAAGTTCTTAACAGTGGATTAAAGGAGCACTATAAGTCCTTTCACTTTAACACCACCACAAATGTACGTCTTAGCCACCCTGTAAACTGGCAATTTAAAAACAAAGAATCATATTAAAAATATATTACGGGCATAATACAACGCTTGACTAACATAATGATGGCTAGGAACGGAACTAGAAAACTGCTCAAAATTATTTATCAGAAAAGCTGTCAATCACTAAGACAGATAAAATAAGCCGTACTATTATGCGTTACTATTATCATACTACACAACTACAACACGTCAAACCAGGATATCGATTTAAATTGCATTAGCTTTTTATCATAACTAGCTAAAGCTAGAATCACAGCACAAGAATAATAGACCAGAAACGTATCGTCACAAAAAATAACGGATTAACAGCACAAGAAATGCAAAAAATAAATAAGAAACCACAAAGGATATTAAGAATAAAAGAACAGAACAACTATCATAGTCGAAAATAAAACACAAGGAGATAAATACTACATATAACAACCAAATACGTTAAAAAACAAATATATCACATGCAAACAAAACAACAATCAAATACTCAATAAAAATGAATAAATAAAATGCAATGAAATGCAACAACCAGCACATATAGAACACAAGAAGAACAATAAGTCTCAAACCATGGTCAAAAACTTAAAATAAGGTTTAAAAAGTAAAGTACACAAGAGGTCAATATTATTAAAACTACAATATAAACAACACATCAAAACACCGATTAAAAGAATAAGCAAAAAACTATAACATAATATAATATGATTAGAGCAATTTAAAAACAATCTATACCACGCAATAACTATTATAACATACAATGACCAGAAAAATATAAAATCGAAAACCACAGAAAAGAAAATAGTGGAAAATAAGAATAGTAAATAACAAGAACAAATTAAAAACCAATATAAGCTAAATAACTCGGTAAATACTTGAAAATATGTTAAAAAACACAATGGGCAAAATACTAGAAGGTAATAAGTAAACACTCTTAGAGATATTTGACACGTGTAAACAATATGCCTGCGTAGATACAGGGTTTTTATACAAATAAATAGCATCGGGAAAAGTTTTTGAAAAATAAATTCATTTGAGATATTGCTACAATACATTGCTACAAAATTCTTCAAAGTATATCCCTTGAGCGTCGACAAACTTGCTAGCTGCTTTGCCACGACTCGAAGGCTCCTGGTAGGCGGATTCCGAAGGGCACTTAGGGTACCATGGTGGTGTCCTTTGAGGAAGGATTTCACTTTTGGGAATAGGAAATAGTCTGCTGGTGCCAAGTCGAGACTGTAGGGGGTGGAGAATCGTCCAAAAAGTTTCTTCAATGCGTTGGAGAAGGTCTTTGCAAGCAGACACATGCCTCTCTTTTAGGTTGTCCGTCAAGACCTTCGGGACAAGTTTAGCGCTAAATTTTCAGTGATAATGCTGTGCACTGTCATCTTATCAATACCAATTTTGTCTGCGACCATGCGCACATTTAACCGACGGTCTGAATTCAGCACTCCACGCACATGTTGCATGTTGTCGTCGGTTCTTAAGGTCGATGGCAGTCCAGCGCGGGGCTCGTCCTCCACACTCTCTCGGACATCTTTGAAGAGCTTGGACTACTTAGAACCCGCAGTTTGTGACATACTTTCATCCTTAAACACTTAACGAATTATTCCCAACGTCTCCGTATCCGATTTCCCCAGTCCAACACAAAATTTGATGGCGTACCGCTGATCAATCTTTCGCTGCATTTTGCGCTTGTGCCGAGTCACTCGACAGGAGTGCACTAAAACAAGATCTAGCCTGAACGAACGTTTGCAGGCAACTGGCGCTTAGCGTCAGGAAAAAATTGTTCTCAATACTTTTTATAACAACCTTGCATAAAGAATCCAACGATAGAAAAACAGATAATATCATCTCCAACAACGAAAAGCTCTTTTATAAAAAGCTAACAAATAAAGAAGAAATTAAAGGGTCACCACCGAGTACAGACAAAATTACAAACTTTTAGAAAAACATATGGTCAAAGAATGCAAAACATAATTACTTAGCTAGGTAGATTGGAGAAGAATAAGAAGAGATACCTAGAAAGATGCAAAAACAAAACGAATATTAAACAGCAACAGAAAAACTGACAAAAGTTATAAAAATACGCAAACTTGTAAAGGCAGATTAAATACAAAACTTTTAGTATAAATAGTTAGCACCAACACATATTTACATACCAAAACAAATAAATAAAATAATAGAAGACTCTCATATAACATCATCATTTCGAACATACGTACTGCAAAACAACAAACAAAAAATGAAACAAGCAGAAAAATATCGAAGAACCTTACAAAACTTGCTACATAGACTACAAAAAAGCCTTTGACTCTGTTCACATCCCTAGCTAAAAAGAGCCATCATCATCCACCATCTAATCATTCAAACCTGTCGCTCCACAATTATGACAACATGGAAAACAATACATCTATCTATTGATACAGAAACCATAAATATCAAATTAGGGATATTTCAAAATGACTGATTACATGTCTTATAATTCTGCCTATTCTTAAACCCCCTTTCAATAGAGCACTACATAAAGCATTAGTGCAAGCAAATAAATGTCTCATGCAACAACTGCTAAGTAAATGAACAAGTCAGCAAGGTGGGTGCGAAAATATAAGAAGATAAAAACGGTCGATGATTTGCCGGAAACGTGGTTTGATAGGCTCAAAGGGTCCCCTAAAGTCGCAAATCAAATCGTAAACTTGTTTTTGCGAAACCCGGGCTTAACATTGCGTCAAGGAGCAGCAAAATTAAAACATAAAGATGTAGGTGTACGTAGCTATCCAAAGCCATTTTCGTGCGCATATCAAATGCCATAGTTCAGTGAAGAAACCTTTGTTAGGTGAAAATCATGTGACGAAGTAACTCACTTGGACAAAAGACAATATCGACCGAGATTGATGTCATGTAATTTTTATGGGCGCGGCTTCTGTTTGGGGATGTGTTATCGTGCCACGAGCCTGGTCAACCTCAAATAACAAGTTGGTATCGTTAATAACTCAGTAAAAGTGCATCTTTGGGGCTGCTTCTTAAAACTGGGTTTTGGAATATTGCATCTATTTACGTACAACTTAAATAGTCCGAAAATGCTCAAAATTTATAAAAAATATTATGGTTTATTAAGAAAAACTTGGGCTAAATCCTGTAGAAAGACAACGACCACAAACATCGCAACAAGTTTTGTATCGATTGAAAAGAGCAATCTGACATCGTTATACTTGATTAGCCGTCGCAGTCGCCCGATGCAAATCCGATTGAGAATGTGTAGGCATACATCAAGCAGAAGCTTCGTGGAAGAAAAGTGTTCACTTTAAAGCAGTTAACATGAGAAATTCGTCGTATTTGGAGGACCTTACCGGATAAATACGCCATCAATTTGAACTAGACACATTATTGATATAATAGCATCTTTGTTCTGATGGAGTATAACGTACCTATAAATTTAAAAAATTTTATTAATTTTTTTTCATATTAACCTGAACACGCTCTTACTTAACTGACACATCATAAAAGATTTTAGAAAACAAACAGTACAAACTATACTACGATGTAACAATATATATAGACAAAACGATTATACGCAATATGCCAGATGAAGCATTACAAATTAAAGTAACAAATAAAACACTCATTTAATATAACCATACTAATATATAAACGTGAGAAAATAATACGCAGAAAGATACACCCCTATATATAGAACTAGAAAGAATTTAGGGACAAAATTTCATTTACAATATCCACAGCAGACATCACATATTCTACAGTTGCACATCTTAACCCATTCATACAGGGCTGTATCCAGAAGTAGTAGGACTGTTTTTTTTTCCGCGCGCGGAGCGATGGAGGGGGGTCTGCAAGGCCAGATGTTATGGAGGGGAGCCTTAGGAACAGGTTTCGACCTGCGGCAGTCGCCTGCGTGCGTTAGTTGAGTGTGGACCACTGTCTTAGTGACCTCCTGTTGTGACGCCTCGTCGTCAGTTGCGATGGAGCGAAATTTGGAGCAGCGGTACGCCATCAAGTTTTGCTACAAATACGACCCGGAAACAAAACGTCAAAGCGAAGAGTGGCACAATCACCCCGTAAAAAGAAGGCCAGAATGTCGAAATCGAAAGTGAAATCGATGTTGATTGTATTTTTTGACCATCGTGGCATTGTCCATAAGGAGTTTGTACCTCCTGAACAGACTGTAAATGTAAGATTTTACGTGGAAGTGCTCACACGGCTGCGAAATCGGATCACACGCGTGCGACGAGACCTGATGGGGAAGTGGAAGCAGCTCCACCATGACAACGCGCCGTGCCACGGCGCGTGGATTGTGAGGGATCTCCTGAACAAATTCGACGTTTCCACGTTGCCTCACCCCCCCCCCCTACAGCCGGCACCTCCGGACTTTTTTCTGTTCCCCCGGATCAAGAGGCAGCTCAAGGGGCATCGCTTCGACTCGGTGAAAGCAGTCCAAGCGGCAACGACGAGGGCGCATCCCGGAGGACGACTTCCAGAAGGCCTTCGCGACCTGGAAAGCTCGCTACTAGAAGTGCGTGGATGCCCAAGGAGCCTATTTTGAAGAGTATTAAGTTGATGTACCAAAATGTTCAATAATTTTTTTTAAAAAAATCAGCCCCACTACTTTTGGATACCACCCTGTACATCAAAACATTCAAAAAGTAATAATACTTGAAACATGTAACATAACAGGGGTATTTTTAAAATAATAAAGTCACTGGTAAGACTTGGTAAATATCCATCTGTCTAGGAAGCTACCAGCAAACCTAAGAGTAGAAAAATGAATAATAATAATAATAACAACAACAATTTAAAGACATAAATTGTTTAAATAAATGAAAATGCATACACAATAATACCAAATGAATTTTTATATAAAAAGCTGAACAACTAATGTAGATAAAATTTACATGAACTATAATGTGCACACTCGTACTTTCAGATTGCACATGCAAACTGTAAAAAGCATTTGATGTTCTGACCTTTCAGTTAATCGATCGATTTCATAATGAATGCACAATCATTAAACAGATAGCATGCAATTAAGCAGAAATCAGGTAATATGAAATCGCTGCCACGTAAAACACGATACTCATGACCGTACAGTCGCGCAAGAAACCCCAAGCGAGCGCACAAGGGCGTCTGATTTATACTGTAATCAATTATTACACTGGAACGCTTTGTGCAATTAGATTCGCCTGCTTCTCGGAACAGTTGCCCAACCGCCGCCGCGGTTGATAAAAGGCCCCACCGATTGAATTATTGGCGAAACCGCTTATGGCGTCGAATTCAATTTAAAAACGCCAAAACAAGTGAATACAGCCCGGCCACGCCCGTGGCGCCGCCGAACCCTACAGGTGGGAACTGCGCGCCTAGCCGGCTCTCGGGTCCTAGACTTATATGTCCGTTATATCTCTATTGCGCGACCAAGAAGCCTAGTACGAGCGCGTGTTTGCAGTTCAATTATGCATGAAGCCGGGCTTCGGAGGAAGTGCTGCCTGAAAATGGTGAGCTTAAAGTTTAAACTTGCGCTGCTGCTCGCGTGGGACGCCCCTGCTGAAAGGCCAGATGAGCATTGAGGATTTCTCGAGAACGGATTAGCGAATTGTAGGTGATTTCAAGGATGGATGGGAAAAGAAATCTTATAATTTTGATGAATCATATCGAGAACAATTTTTCGTTGTCAATACGGCTAAGTTTTTTTTTCAATTGGGGCATTTTGAATGTAAAAAATGACTTTATTCTGTTTTAACCTTTGGATACATAACCATTTGTACTAGTTTACACACCTGGGGTCTGGCGGACCCCATGCTTACTTATGTTAGTAATTATGCAAATTAAATGTTCAAACTATATATTTATAAATGTAATACATAATATTACAGCATACATAACACATTTATGATAAAAACATTGAAACCTTATATGTAAGAAAATAATACCTAATTTTACATCAACAACGCGTTAATGTGTTATAAAATAGCTATTATTAAAGGGGATATTTAAAACATCACATTAATTACTCCTCACACAAATTATTCAGAACATATGTTGCACTTGCGCCACACTATTGACGTTTTCCTATCTTATTACAAGCCCAGAAGAAACATCTTTTAGTTGGTGGTCCACGTATCACCGGTGGTTCTACTGTAGTTAAAAACTTTTGCACTGCATCTATTGTCTTCTTTTTTTAGGTTTTCTTGGTTTGATTTTAACTTTGTGTACAGAAATACTGATTCAAGGCACAACTTCAAAACTACGTCGTTTGTATGACTTCTCAATTTGAAAGTGTGGATTTTATTGTATAAGTAAGATACATATCTTAGGCCGGCGACATCTGGGATATTGTAGAATAGCGCAAACGGCCGACGTTTCGTTTGTCTTTTACAAGAGTACCTTGTTGTCTTTATTCTTATTATAATTTGAAGTAATCTGTGGCTTTTCTTTCGGAGTTGTTTCGTCAACTGTTGCAACAATGCATACTGCTCAGTATTACAACGCATGTATTTATTTTTTTATGTAGCAGACCACTGAGAAGTTGTTTCGAAATAAGAATGTGGAAGAATGCACGGGTTTGTTTTTGGTACTTTTCAGTTCTACTGGAATATCTTGTTTATTTTCTCGTGGTGTGTCTACTACCGTGAAACCGTTTTGTAACAAATATTCAGAAATTAGTTCACTTATAAACAAATTACCCATTATGTTTCTGGACGTATTTACTCTGTTGTAAACTAGAGATTTTACGATATTCCCTACTAGGTCGCATTGCTGGGCAAATTGTTTTTCGACATAAATTTGTCCAAATATACCATACCCTATCGCGAACTCGCACATCCAAAATATTCTTGTGCAGGCTTATTTGGCATATATTATATGAATCTAAAGCTGGACTCGAAAGTTATAAGAATAATAGGAAATTTTGGCACCAGAAAGCAGTCGTAAAAGTAGAAAATACTATGTCTAAACAAATAGGAATTAAGAAAGGTGTGAGACAAGGGTGCATTTTCTTCCCGCTACCTTTTAATTTTTACTTGGAAACAGTCTTTCGCAAAGCTCTAAAAAATGCCCCAGATAGAATAATTGTAAATGGTAAGAACCTTAGCGGATAATATTGAGAACTTGCAAAAAATGCTAACAATCATTAACAAAGTTAATGAGAAATATGATTTGAGTATTAATACGGAAACTAAAAGACTAAATTAGTAGTAGTTATCAAAAATCCACGAATATTTAGGCTGAAAATCAACAGTAAGACAGTACAAACAAACTGCTACAAATATTTAGGCACTATAGTAAACGACCAGACTGACCACCTCTAAGAAATACTAAGTAGAATTGAACAAGCAATGGCTGTCTTTGTGGAATGAAGAAACCACTTACTTCAAATAAGCTAAAATTAGAATAATTAAATGCTACATATTTTCAATTTTACTGTATGGTATGGAAAGCTAGACACTAAAAAAGGAAGCGATCAACCGAATAAATGCCTTCGAAATATAGATGTATCGGAGAATTTTGTGCATATCACAAATCAATAAATCTCCAATAAAGAGGTGCTAATTAGAATGAATAAAACTTTAGAAATCATGCTACCAATCAAATCTCGTTAACTACAATATCTTAGACACATTACCCGCAATAAGTATAGACTGCTGCAATTAACAATACAGGAAGAAATAGAAGGAAAAAGAAGCGTTGGAAGGACATATTGGTTGCGAAACATGCCCGAATGGTAGGGACTAAAAACCTCAATAGAAATCTTTCGAGCCGCCATCTCTAAAATAAAAGTAGCCAATATGATCACCAATCTCCGGAGGGAGGAAGTGTAATAAGAAGAAGATATCTACTCTAAACGACAGACGATGTTTTACTATAGTCATATCTATTCCTGCAATATAGTTTTTTCTGCAGTTACCCACATATGTCCCGTATACACCCAATGGCGGCTAATTTATCTGCATGTCGTCTCGTATCCCTTATCGTCAAACCTCAGAAATCTTCTAATGTTTTCAAATATATTTGCAGAAGAATCTCGGTTGTCGATAGAAGTCCCAGAAATTTCTACAGTTCATATAGATAACATCAACGCCCTTCCACTGTTTGTTTTGTGCTACATAAACTCGTCTCCCCTCTTTCCACCATTCATGTCATTAGAACCCCACCAATTACCAAACGTGTTAGAACATACGCTTGATACGTCAAAATAAAACCAGCATAATAAAATTATCAAGATTTTGTGGCGTCACATATAAAAATTAATTGAGACCCCACGTTCTTTCAAAAATATTTTTGAATTTTAGTAAAATTTTAAGAGTCGTATCAAGCCACATTAGTTTTATGAATTTCTACAACCATATATGCAGCAAAAACAAAAACCTCTGGGGTGCACTAGACCCCTCATATGCATCATATGATTAATAATTTTTAATATAACACAGTATGTAATAGGAGTATAAGGAAAATAATTAACAACCGTTGGGAAAATAAAATTATGGATTCTACTTCCAGTCACACCTTTTTTAGAATATAAGCCTACTAGTTAATCGTGTCAAACTCAATCTAACGTTCAACTTTATTCTGAAAATGTTTTTTAATAGTTTATAAAAAAAACCTCTCCGGCATCTTCTTTAAAATCTATGTGAAATAAATTCTATGAAAATTTCAGTTGATAATGATAATTATTCTTGTTATCTACGCATTTTCTTTCTTTTTTAAACTTTGGCACATTTTTGCAACTCCATATTTTAAAAAGTAATTCACTTTTGAAGCATTTCAGAATTTAGGTTAGATTTACTAAAAACGACAAAAAAATTATTTTTCCCACTTATTGAATTAAATAGTTTTTGTGATTATCTTAAACCAATTTAAATCTTTTTTTTTTATATATATAAATAAAAATATTAAATAGAGATCATTTGAGAAAGGATATGGTAGAACTTGCAGTGGATATTTATTTTACTTAAATAAAATTAATTAGCTTTATAGCTTTCTCACTTAAGGCGGTAAAGCGCTAAAAAATTCTAATTTTTTCAGCTTTTTTTATATTTACATAAAGTACTCTTTTGATATTACATGTCCAAACTTGATAGACTACAAATATAGCCAAAGATCCTTTGAACCATTTCTGGTTTCAATAGCTTTGTCCAAACCCGGTTCCCTCTTGGGCAACTGTTTCAATACCTTTAAAATCTTTATGTAAAGTAAAAATGTACAGACCTGGTTAATGTCAAATAAGTTAGTTTCCTTTTACTCAATCCAATTGTTTATATATAACTGAAAGCATCCGTAGCATCACAATTGATGGAAAATATGTGAGCCTAGAATTTCAGCACAATAGTTTTGCTGGTTATTATTTCTAATTCTTCATTTGATTTGTGCAAACCAGTTTTAGAATTTTTGAAGATATCCATCCACTCTCTTCTCTCAAACTCGCCTTGTCGGGCTTCTATTTTTTAAAACAGACCAGTTAAGCTTAGCTTAAATTTAATGTACTTTTATGTTCACTGGATGTGGAAGGATCAAGTAAAAAATAAAAGAAAAGAAATAATTAGATTTTTGGGCATCAGTAAAAAATTTATAATAAAAATATCCGCGATAAAAGCAGAGACAGCTAAATTCCCTTACCTTGTTAACTGTTATGAGTTTTTTTAAAACTTTTTAAACCTTTTTAAAACGTGACATATCGTAAAACCATTTTAATTTTAAAATAATCAGAAATTCTAGACGAGCTCATATTGACCTGCTCTGTGACGGCTTATCACATTTGGATAGAAAAGGAAACGGGGAGAAAAGAGTACATTATTGTAGCGTCAGAACCTGAAAATATGTTTAAAAAAATTGCAAGTTGTTAGTTCGAAACAGCCGTTTCTCAAAACATATTTGAACGTAGCGAACTTTTTCTACTTTTACAAAAATAAATGTACTACTGTTGAATCGTTTACGTTTAAAAGATGTAGTTACCAACACCTGTTCCAAGGTTTCAAGTGAGAAAAACTAACAAAAAGTTTAGGTAAATTAAAATTATAAATCGCATAATTCTTCGTAGTGTGGTAACCTTCGATTAAAATGTTAGAAACAATATAGCAATTGCTTTTTTAAGAGAATAACAAAATGTACCAAATCTATAAACAAAGGACCTAAACTTCAAAAATTAAAAAAAATGCTAAACATTGCAAGACAAATGTATTCAAAAAGGAAACCCTAGCAGTTAGACAAAGATCCCAAGAGTTGATTTCAGAAAATTCAGATATATCGCTTAGAAAATTGGTGATCAGCTAGAGGTTAAAGTTCTATAATATACATTTTATCAAAGCATTCCAGATGCTCTCTGAGGCTGCTAAGACCAATAAAGTACAATTAGTTTGACTATGAAATGTTGGTCTCTCATTTAAACTTACTGAAATATAATGCACCAATAATATAATAATTTATTTTAAAAGAACAGCAACATGTACCCAATATTAATAAAAAAGTCTAACTATTACTAACTAAATTATGCGGCTTTGGAAGTTCTGAGAAAAGTTCTGCTAACATTGCAAGAAAATTTGTTCAAAACAGAAAACCCCGGTAATTGTTCAAAAAGCCCAAGAGCTGATTTCAGGAAATTTAGAAATATTGCTTACGAAATTGGTGACCATTTTGTTGTTAACAGTTCTATATAATCAAAAAACAACAAATGCACTTGAAAATTCTAAAATCAATAAAATAGACCACTGCAATTAGCCTTATTAAGAAATTTTGATCTTCTAATAGTTTAATTTGTTTCTTTCAGAAGTATAAATGAAAGAGCTACTAGCATGTTTGCCCACACTAACGCGAGTTCTTTCACGCTGATCTGAAGCAAAATTTGCAAATTTTGACCGAGCTTACGCTTCAGGCAAAGAACTAGGCAGTAAACGAAAGAGAATACAAAGGGCACAAAGAATCTCTTAAATGCCATATAAAAGCTTTTTTTATAAGTTTAGGTTTTTGACTAAGAAACAATTGTTATGGTTTACTGCTTTGTCCAAATTTTACACATGATGTACACATCAAATTATAAGCATATTGTAGAAGTGATTGAAACAATTTATTGTAAAAAACCTCAACATTCCTTAACAAAGCCCATATATCTTACATTCGTTTAAAAAAATTTATAATATAAAAAAATGTATTAATACCAAATTGCCTAAAGAGCAGATTACTGATTTTTGCATTACGTAAAAGGCAGTACCAGTCGAAATATAAAATTTTAGGTTATCAAAATAATTGTTTAAAGGTTAAGCAAAAAATTACACATTAAATTAAAGTATTAATTTGATTTTTAAAGTCATTGACAAGGAATTACTCACTAACTTACTGAAACCTATACCTTTCTACCGTTAAGGTGAGCAGATGAAGTTGGATTTGTTATGGTAGACTGCACTTTTCTTTCCATAGTTTCCTAACGTAGATTGTCTTATTCCTTTCATATTCCTTTTTCTCGTGTTTTCTTGTTTTTCCAGGTACTCGTGTTAAAGAAGAATTAGGTGAAACAAAATGTTCATTCTTTGGTATCTCTAAGCACAAACACATATAATTTAATTAATATTTTCAAAATTAGATTTGTTATTCCTATCACTTTTAATAATATTGATTAGATCCTTTTTAATCATCTTTAGAGTAGTTAAAATAAATTCTTTCATCTTTAACTATACAGAAAGAATTTGACTAAATTTAAATTTACTTTTTAGCGTCTAAATCAATTATTCTAAATTAAAATATGTCGTTCGGGGATTTACTTTGAATGAATAAAGCAATTATACATTAGATGGCTCATTTTACGACCTAATAAAAGGTTTTCTTTTACCATATTGCTTATTCACGTAGCTATTCCTCTTGCAATAGACTACCTTTGTTGAGGAATGAATGTACTTACCACAATTTATCTTTAATTATCTCTAAGAACCTATTTGCAAAATTGTGTAGAATTTTAAAGTTTGTTATCCTACTTTTAAGTTAAGAAAATATTTCCGTATTTTTAGGGATGACTGCACTACTAAAAAAGTTTAGTTTTGGTCTTATGTTATCGTTTCTTTTTTATTAGAAACAAAATACATCAACGATCAGAACTATGTACATATTTATACTTAAAATATAAGACACATTAGTTCTATGAGCTGATTTGCTGGCAAGAGGCTTGAGGGATTTATCCTATTGGTATTACCCTGGAGACGTTATTGGTTGAGTAGGTCACAACGCCATTTCTTATTGAGTCTTTTGAAGGCTGGTTCTTTCAGTAAAGGTTCGATTGATGGGTTTGGATGTACTGGTGTTTCACTGCACGTTGATGAATTTCCTCTTTTACAGTTGGCATATCTAAGTCCGTATGTAGAGTTAGGTTGGTGACATACCATGGGGCACCTGCAATCTGTATAAGAGCCTTAGATTGGAATCTCTGTATAATGCTGAAGTTGGACATGCTAGAGCATCCCCATAGTTCCAGTCCGTAAGTCCATATGGGCTTAATTATTACCTTATAGAGAAGTCGTTTATTATCGAGGGAAAGTGGAAATTTTTTGCCGATTAGCCAAGGCATTTGTTTAAATTTGAGGTCCATTTGTTTCCTTTTCTTTGTAATATGCGATTTCCAAGCTTTCTGTCTAGATATAGTCCTAGGTAACGAGTTTCGGTAGCTTGTGGTATTTCGACAGTGTTAATATAAACAGGAGGACACTGTTGTCTTCTTAATGAGAAAGTTACGTGAGCAGATTTGCTTTCATTAATTTTAATTCGCCATTTGTTCAGCCAATCCTCCAGGAGGTTTAAATAGTTTTGTAGCTGCTGTGACGCCAGAGCTGGATCTTTATGTGTCGTCAGAATTGCTGTGTCGTCCGCAAATATTTCTACTTCAACATCCGGGGCTGTGGGCAGATCAGCAGTGTAGATTAGATATAGGAGCGGACCTAAAACGCTACCTCGAGGGACGCCTGCGGAGATAGGAAATATCTCTGATAGTTCTTCGCCATGTTTGACTTGATATGTACGATGTAGTAAATAAGATCTTAGTAATTCGTAGTAGTTATACGGAAACACAAGCTTGAGTTTATATAGGAGGTCCGTGCCAAACTTTGTCGAAAGCTTCCTTCACATCTAAAAAGACAGATGAGCAGTAATTTTTTTTCTTTAAAGACTGTATAAATAATATTCGTCAATCGATGACACTGCTGAATAGTCGATTTATTACGACGAAACCCAAACTGGTGGTCAGGTAAGTGATCCGCTAGAAGTCATCTTCGTTTATTCGCTTTAAAATCAGCTTTTCCAGAAGTTTCGATGTCACTGGCAAAAGGCTTATAGGTCGATACGAAGTTAGTTCCGTTGGCGGTTTACCTGGTTTAGGTATTAATATGATGTGTGCGTGTTTAAGTTGGGTGGGCCAGTAGCTCAGACGTAGGATGGAGTTATTAACAATAATCCGGAGTAAGGTAGTTCAAATAGTACTTTTCCGGTAATTAGATCAAATCCAGGTGACTTATTCTCTTTTAAATATTTTATTTCATGTTCTACTTCTTGTACAGTGAAAGCTTTAATCGGTGCAGACAGCTGAAGAGGAGCATCTAGGAAATCTTCTACTTCTGGGTTTGGATCATTATTGTGGTTATAAGACTTGTGCAAAATATTCCGCAAATGCTGACGCCTTTTCTTGGCCACACCTGGCCCAGGTACCATCAGGCTTACGAAGTGGTGATATGGTAGGGGTAGGACGTTTAAACCCTTTTGTTGCTCTCCAAATTGTATCGTCTTTGGTGCTTAGGTTCTCCAGTTATGTTATCGTGAACACATTTTTTCGAACTTTACAGTAGGAACATATAATAAAATGTGTTTACAAATTGAACCAACAATATTTACTTAATAGTTATCTACCAATATCGTGCAGGATAAAGTATACGTAGCCTTACAAAAAGTGGTACAATCTAATAAATGTTTATCATTATGCCACTGCAATTTATAGTTCAATATATTTTCTTTGTTTAAGGTAAATCTAAAGGGATTTGCCGAATTTCTTATCATGCGACATATTCACCGAATATGTAACTTAGATATTGACTAATTTTATTCCTCTATTTTTTTTAAATATGTTTAATCTACTTCTATATAACCCAACCAACGCTAACTAATTATGTTGTCTAAAATTTCTTAATACATTTTTGATGGCCGTATTTTTTTATTTTTCTCTGAAATGGCTTTCAATAAATCTTACTAAATTTAAAAAATAAACTGGTATTAAATAGTAATTATAAAATTAAAAAAATTAAAACATGCATCAAATACACTTTTCGTAGGGTAACTATTTTTATTTTAAAATGTCCTCCACAAATTTTCAAGGCTCGTTTAACAGTGCAAATAATTTCTATTCAATTAACTGGAGTCGTTCTAGAAGTAGAACCTTTAAACATGTTTTTTGTTACGTAAAATGTCCTTGCCAGCCCAGTAGAAAAACATAGGGCTTTGTTTTTGCACCCAACTTCTAGGCAAGTGTGAACAATGCTTGCCAAAGGTTTCACATGTGTCCGTGTGTAAACCACCCATACATTTACATATAATGGGCAACAATGCGTAATGAATCACTCCATTTGCAGAAAGGTTACCGTAGTAAAGCTGGACAGAGCAGACGTATGTAGGTATGTTATTCTATTACACGCGTTGGCGTCGTCGCCAAATTATGCCACGGTTCATTCATCATGTATATCAATTATAATTCATTTATTCATGTGCCTGTGTGTTCCGGGATATCGGGCGCATTAAGCGAGTCGCTGTCGCTCGCGTTGAAAAGATAAATCTTATTAATTTCTCACTATTAGTCTTCTCGGAAAGCGCAGAAAAAGTCGCGGCGGAACGGCGGTCCGGACAGGCGGGAAAATGTCCCTTCCCATCGGCACGCCGCTTCTGCCAGCGTTGAAGTCCCCGCGCCTAATTAGAATTGCAGATGCGCGCTCCTTATCTGTTAAATGACTCATAGCAAATCTGCAGAGCGACAGCAGGCCGCAAAAAGCGCCAAAAAAGCGCTACCGTTTAGAAAACTATGTAGGCGTACTGCTGCAAAGCAATAAAAATCGAGAAATGCAAAAACAGCCGCTTAATGCGGACCGAGGCGAATTGAGCCGTTTTAAGTGACCGCTGTTGGTAACTTGAGTGGCTTTTATCCTGCATCTCGTAACAGAAGTATGCAAATTATGTTTGTTGTGTAAACAACTTTTCAGATTTTCTTATAAGCGAACTATTACCAAACCCAAACCAAATGTTTGTTACAAAAATGTGGAACTATTATATCCTCGGTAAACTTTGCTCCATTTTGTTTGTAGTTTTTTTTTAATCTCATCGCCGTAAACTGACAGAGCGGTGTAGTTTTATAAGCAGTACGGGGTAAATTTAATAGACACTATTTTCTGGTGAAATTATGACAAGCCTATAAACAGTTCCATTATAAGAAACTTTAGTGATAGCTGTGAATATAATTTTAACTCAGTTTGAAAATCAATGAGCGAAAAAAACACGAAACAAGCTTGTACCAACGCTTTCTTTGGCAAACGCCATTACTCAAGTACCTGATATGCGTGATGACAACTACGAGAAAGTTTTTGAAAAGGATTTTTTTATTTAGTTACAATGATTTATGTTTTCAGGCAACTCCCACGAAAGAGGTAAAATAGGTCAATAGAACGTTCTGTCGGTTGCATTAAAAATAATAATAATTGTCAAAATGTACAAGCAGAAGTGTAGCAATAATTTACTTTTGTAGTAAGCAAATAAATAGACAAAAGAGATGATCATTAAAAATATATTAAGCGGTTGAGGCTTCCTGCTATTTCTTATAAACCAAAAGATTCAAGATGTAAAATATCGGATAGCTTAGCTCACTTATTCCAAAAATTGTAAAAAATAGAGAAAACATTTTGGCAGTTAGAGTCAACGTATATAGCTAGCAGTCAGGGTTTTGTCCGCATTTTTCTCCTTTCAACTACTGCGGTTTATAATTTCAATTTAAACCTATATTGAATTTTTATACTTTAGATTGCTTGTTTTTATTCTGATAAGACATGTTTTGATATTATAAATTATGTTTGACAGAACGATAAGTTGAGGTTATCCGAAAAGATTTGCAGTGCTGGAGTTCAGCCCCTAACCTCATAATTAGATCTGACGTAGATAATGGTTAACCATAAAAGCCACCTTCGGAGGAATCAAGACCTTAAAGCGCCGGTGACTGGCACTTCTATCAACCTCATATCTGTAAAGACCATACAATTCTTGACTGCTTTAGAAGATATGCTTTTAAATTAGAATATTTACATCTCTGTGAATTTTGTGGTTCCTCGCGAATAACGAGACCTTAAAGCTCGATTCTGTATCACTTGAAGCTTATTTGTATGTTTTTTCAGCTCAGTTCTAAACTGAAACCGCAAATGTTATGATAAGACGAATGATCGTTTCATATACGATCAGTTTCATATAGCTTAACAGTCAACTCCCATAATTTAGGTGGAAGTCAAGTGTTGATCTTGCTGCCTTTGCCCTGATGACTGCCTTGTAACGAGTGTTTTTTATAGAGGTGTAAAACTTTAAGTTGGCAACACTTTTTTAACTGGCGGCCATTTTGTCAGCTGTCAAGTGATTTATGTTTAGTTTGGTTTGGCATTTCAACATGAATAGACTGACGCCTGAACAACGCTTCCAAATTGTGCAAATTTATTTTGAAAATCATGGTTCTGTTCGAAATACGTATCGCGCACTACGTCCATTTTACGGTCAACATAATCGTCCATCAGAGCAATTAATTCGATTAACTATGGAACGTTTTCGCACCACGTTTACTCTAAATGATAATACGCATCCACAGAGACGTCGTACAGTGCGTGCAGAAGAAGTCATTGCTGCTGTAGAGCATAGCGTAGAGGAAGACCCGAATCAGTCTATCCGCCATCGTGCATAGGAATTGGATATGTGTCCATCCACTTTATGGAAGATTTTGCGGAAAATCTTGGTTTGCGTGATTACAAAATCCAACTTGTGCAAGAATTGAAGCCACACGATCACCTAGCAAGGCGTAGATTCGGTGAATGGGCCCAAAACAAGATTGCCGTTGATCCCGATTTTCATAAGCGAATTTTGTTTAGCGATGAAGCTCACTTTTGTTTGAATGGATACGTCCATAAACAAAACTGCCGTATTTGGAGTGATGGTAATCCTCAAGTGTATGTTGAGACACCGTTACATCCAGAAAACTGACTGTTTGGTGTGCTTTATGGGCTGGTGGAATCATTGGTCCGTACTTCTTTAAAAACTATGCTGGTCAGAACGTTACAGTCAATGGTGACCGCTATAGAGCCATGATTACTGACTTTTTCGTTCATCAATTGAACAACCATGATGTGCAGGAGCTGTGGTTTCAACAAGACGCCGCAACATGTCACACAGCTTGTGTCACAATTGATTTATTGAAGGAAACGTTTGGTAACCGCATAGTTTCACGTTTCGGACCCGTGAATTGGCCTCCAAGATCGTGCGATTTAACGCCGCTAGACTATTTTCTGTGGGGATATGTGAAGTCGCTACTCTACGCCGATAAGCCCGAAATGATTGACCACTTGGAGGACAATATTCGCCGCGTTATTGCTGATATACGGCCATAAATGTTTGAAAAAGTTATCGAAAATTGGACCTCCAGATTAGACTACGTCCGAGCCAGCCGTGACGGTCATATGCCAGAAGTCATATTTAAATTATTATGCCAGAAGATTATCTTTCGAATAAAGTAAATTTCATGTCAATTTAAAAAATTCATCTTTTTTTAATTAAATTTCAAAGTTCTATACCTCTATAAAAAACACACTTTATATGTAAGCAAGTCAACTTGCAATCTAGAATCACCCCTAGATAGTTTGTTTTCTCCTTCTAAGGTATTTCTTTCCGAAAACCTTGAGATTCGTTAGGTTGTTTTCCGGGTTGATGCCCATTCTCCACTTGCCTCACCAATCTTCCAAGACATCCAATTCCTTCTGCAGTTGCTTTGAAGCAAAGAATGTTCGCAGCAAGCTAAACAGCATCGTATTAGGTCAGTATCAGAGGGCCTTGTCAACATGTCCCAGGCGTAGATATTAAAGAATCTCCTCTCCAATGACTTCAAGCTACTGAACTTGATGCAAAACTTCTTTCCTTTGTAGATCATCTTGTACACCAGATCGTTGTACCGCACCTTATCGAAGGCAGAAAACAATAGAGAAAAGAGTTCCCTAAAGATGGTCAAGAGAGGGTTCTATCAAATCTGCTGTGGTAGAGCTCCTTGTTGAACTAAATAGGCAAAGTTATTGCTGTTAATGTAGACCGAGATAAAAATTTCTATTGCTTGCTTGTAAACGTTTTCGAGACGTATTTCGGAACAGAAAATAGAACAGCAGAAAAAACATATTTAGATATCACTACAGATGCAAAAATAATCAATTAAGAATTGACAAAACAACTTCTGTGATAATAAATAGATTAATCCATTAGTTTTATTCCTTTTTGATAAAAGCTGTTTGTAGCTCAAATATTTATCAACCATTGTATTTTTTTTATTGGATTAATGCAAATTACAATCTACTAAAGTAATAAGTAAATGGGTTGAAAGAAGTTCACTTGAGTCAGGAGCCATCCATTGACGGCTCTTTGGATTCACCTAGCTAGGTCTTCTGGTCATGTTCTGTTAAGTCTTCTATTTTCCATTGGTTGTCTGAACAGTTCACTGATTAGCTCGTTGCTGTGGGTTATGCTTCGATTTTTGTGTTTAACAGAGTAAGCACTGATGACGTCGTGTATAAACGGTATTTTGAGGTCGTCGTGTATGGTGTTGTTGGAGACATACCAAGGTGCATTTAGTAACATTCTGAGGGTTTTAGATTGAAAGGTTTGTAAAATTTTTGTAAAGGACTGGGCCTGGTTGGTCTTAGGTGATGGTTTCTGTTAATTAAGTCTTGATAAACTTTACAGCCTTTGTAGTTCGCTGGATGATTTTTCTGACATAGAGCACATGTTGCTGATGTATTTTTAGATTTGCTGCAACTAGAGGTGTTATGTGGTCCTCCGCATTTAACACATTTAAACGGTTTCCTACAATAGGTTTTCGTGTGTCCATAGTCTTGGCATCTTGTGCATTGTACGATCCCACCTTTATTTCTTGGCGCTTCTACTCGAATTTTAGAATGATACAGAAATTCTAATTTAAAGATGTCTTTATTATTGTTTTGTGGCTCGAGATCTACAAAGAATAGAGGTAAGGGCTCTTTAGTAACCCGATGCCTGACATTTGTAATATTACGAACTTTGTGTTCTTTTTTCTCAAGTTCTTGTGTAATTTCTGGTAGGGAATAGAAGGGTGGATGCCTCTTATGACTACACGGTATGCTCTATCTTGTTTTAACTGATATGAATGGTGCACAATTTCTTCTTCACGAACGTGACGGATTAGTTTTCTATAGGTTTCAGGAGTGTTGGGGTTTATTTTAACAGTATTGTTTGCTAACGTTTTGGTAGTGTAAGTTTCTTCTTCAACTACTTGTGCTAAGTTATCGATCATGTCTTTGTAATTTGAGACCCGTATATAAAGATTGGTGGAGGTTTCGGTTCTCTTTTGGAGGAATTGAAGTATTTCGTGTTGTTATTGCTTTCAGAGAGAATGAGAACTGTTAGCAGTTTCTATTTGGGCATCAATTTCAGAAGAATTTTGTCGTTTTGCTCTTTTCTTTTGGTTACTATTTGCCAGGCGTGTTTGGTTTGATTTTGTGTTTCATTGTAGTTCATTGTTTCATCATCACATGCTAAGTTATCTTCTGTGGTTTTATAGTTTATATTGCTGCTAACAGAATTATCTTAATTTGCACTAACCTGCTGCGCTAATAGTACAGGTGGAAATTGATTATAAGTTGGTGTGAATGAAGGTGCTATTTGACTTGGCTGTTGATTGAATCCTAGTAAAGGTGCTTGATTCGCTGGGGATCGGTTGGGGTACATTAGTGGCATTTGTGCATTTACAAACGATTGTCCTGGTATGTTTGATGACTGGACAATAGGCTGATTATAGTAATTACCATTTTGTCCGAATCCATTATTGGTTTGAGTGTTAAATTGTGTGGTCCCAGGTCCTGCGTTACTCGTGGAAGGGAACATGTTCCCGATCCCGTGTGTTTATCGTTCGCATGCAGTGTAATAGGATTCTTAATAATGCGCACTTTTAAATATTATGAAAACGTTAAAAAATATACACGAGTTTTCGAAATTAAATTAATAAATATATAAATTTGCCTGACCTTAAGCAAGGCTACGGCTGCGACTCCGCCTTTGTGATAACTCAGGTATAGCTGGGCACGCACGTTCGGTCTACTTGAAGGCACTAGCAAGAATACCAACCATTGTATTACAAATATGATGAGATATTCCAAGTACAACTACAAAAATCTCATTAACTCTGCCTTTCCCCACGAATATTTTATTCAAGGAAGTGAAAAGTATTCTAAATACAACAAAAACTAAGAAAGAACAATAATTTACAATAAAATTTAGAATTAGACTTACATACCTTTATTTTTTGTGTCTGCCCATGTATCAATAAAATATACCACTACAGGAAATGGCCTTAAAAATTTTTAAAAAAGTATTTTTATTCTCCAAATGTATCCCTTGCTAAGTTTGCAAAAGTATAATTACACTCATATTTGTAAGACTTCTATCAAAATTACAAGTGCAACATTTTGCTTAATATCAATAGATAATGAATGAGAAAATTTTTTATCATCATTTTCTCTAAAAAAGTTTAATTTTTTTTCAAATTGAAAACTGATATCAAAAAAATGTATTAGCAAATTTCTTTTACAACCTGAGACCAATAAGCGACATGGTAATTAATCATTTTGTATAAAATCTGATGAAGATATTCTCAAGATAGTGTGTATGTAAATAATTTTATTAACAATTGCATGTAGTCTATGGCACTCTTAAAAAATAGAAAAACAACATTTCTTAAAAGCAATAATCAATATGCGGATTCAAATATGAGTATAAATAATTCAATCGCAAAGAAAATTATAGAATTATTTAACTCTTATGGTTCTTTCCTAAAACTATACCAAATGACCTTGTTCTCTACTGAAATTACCGCTGAAATCAAATAAACCATCATTTAAAACCAAATATTTAAATTGATTACATACATTGAACGTGTGAAACGCTTTGGTTCAAAGTTAATTGCTAAATATGATGAATATAACAACAGCAGGACATGAATGTTACAACAATTTTTTTTGGTAAAAGAATAAAACAACTCAAAAACTTCTTTTAAAATGCCACCACAAGAGCAGAATTATTTCTATGGTATAAGATAAATACAAGTTGTTAGCAAACATATGTAGGCTGACGCATTATCTTTTAAATAATATTATTTAACAAATATAAGATCAATGCTTTATAACCAAAATAAAGAAACAACTTTTTCGCAACATTCTAGAAATAAGATGAGAGAGCCAGAATCAAAGTGTAGTAAGAAATAGGGGGGGGGGGGGTAGCACAGAAATGTGTAAAGTTAAATGTAGTTAGTATTTAAATACTAATTATTAGCAAATACTTATTTAAGTATACAATTTATCAAATACAATACTATTTATAAAAGAAAAAAAGATAAAAATGTTAAAAACATACTTTAAGTTTAAATATTTTAATCTTTTCCTAATTTTTCTGATAATTCCAATCAAAGAACTCCAACAACTTTATAAAATACGCATTTGGGGGAATATTCTTTTAAACTGAAAGATTAAGGCTCCCATATATTTGACCTATCGCTGGCACAATCTCTGATAGAAAGCGATGTGGCAATAACCGCGCCTTAGACAACCGTATTATTACCTCTTTGTTACCTTACTCTAAAGTATACCAAGAGCCTCAATCGTGCGGCCACACTAACACAACCTGTTATATTAGCCTTCTTTAATTTGTATAAGAGTTTATTGTTTACAATTTGTATTTGTTCTTTTTTCAAATTCCAGATGATAACAGGATGTGTATGTGAAATACTTCAAATTTATATCTACTAGTACCACTTGTCCAATTTTTAATTCTACAGATAGTCCAATATTGAACAAATCCTTTTGAAATAGCAAAGAAAACATTTCCATTTATCATTTCAAGTTTTAAATTAAAAGGCACGTTCTCTGATGTTTTCTGTTTTTCTGATTCTTGTTTGTAGATAATTTTCCACCAACGACCAAGTTTTCAGTGTTAAACAATTTCACTATTATAATTCAATTTTTATTAAAAAAACATCAAACAAACCATCACTAAGAAAAAGCAGAAATTTTATCATTTACAAACCAATAGTTGTATTTAGAATGGTTTCGGTTTCCATCACAATCTCCTTTAAAATATTAATGTTAGGTCCCCAACAGACAAACATCCAAAGATTGTATTAAAATTACGTTCATAAGGTGCTAACAATTCTTTACTTGCATACTAAATCAAGGCTTCTAATTGAATAATTACGTCTAGATAAGTTTCTGTAATTTTTATTGTTTATAGTTCTGGATAGCAATTTGTAACTATGGTTTTGTATTTCATATTTTTTATTTTCATTGCATCATTATATAAAAACAGAAGAAGTGCTTTCTCAGAAATACATGTTATACTTTCTGTAGACACACTTTGCAAATATGATACAACCATTTGTCTTTCTAACCACATAAAAAGTTGTTTCAAATTATTATTTCGACGTTCAATGTTTACTCTAGAAAGGACAGCTATTTTCGACTTTGTACTATGAAAATATCAGGAAATGCCATCGAAAGGACTAACTAAGTACTCTTAGTGTGCAAACATTTTTCATTAATTTAGCAACGTTTTAATATTATTATTCCACTTACATTTTTTTATTTTTTATCTTTACATCATGTTTAAAACACGATATTTGTTTCTCCTGGATGTTTCTTTCAGACATTGCAGAAGTCCATTGAAAAAATCAGAAAACTCAAAAAGTAGCAATAAAAATATACAATACACTTTCAAAAGTAGAACATTGTGAACCCGTTATAGATTATAGTTCGCTGAGTTTAACACTAAATGTGTAAGTTAAAGTTTAAAGTCAAATAAATATTGAATATTACAACAAAATCTACTTAAGCTAATATAAAAAACAATGACCCAAGAGTGTTTGTCTTCCCTGCAAATCCCTAATAATACGCAATACCCAACATTTGGAAATCAACAGTCATGTATTCACGCAAAATAATACTTTTTCAATGGCAACTCAATTTTATCATTATATACCAGCACTTCAAACTTATGAATTTAATCAAGTCATGTAAAATTACTACTCAAGAACATAAACAACAGGCCAGTTTAAATCAAACCAACATTCAAAATGGATTTGGATTGTTGGCTAGCACAAGCGTACACGAGACAACTCAAATGCCTAGCAGAAAAAATGTGTTGAAAATAACTAAACCCCATCCATATTTATATATGACGTTACCAAATTCGCTAAAAAGGTTAAAAATCTAACCATTATAAATAGAGAACAATACAATACAAAGACACTAGCAGGATATACAATTAAAATAAACAGATATAACAGATATAATAATCAAAAACTGCTATAAAAAAAAATTAATTTTTCATCTCAGGAACAAAAAAATCGCACACTTATCTATCCTATAAAACTGCAAAAATGTAACTAAATGTATGTTTGTTTGATTGTTACTAACGTTGCAACTCCTCCTACAGTTATAAACCGATTTCAAAGGTCAATACCTCATTCGAACCGGTTTGTTGCCAAATACCACATAAAGATTTTAGATTTTCAATTTAGGCCACAGTTTACCTGTTATAGGTCAAAACATGAACTAATTTGATAGTTTGCTTCACCTATCAGTCAGCTTTCAGCTATCAGAAGGTGCATGCGCCAAAACTTTAATCTATCTCTTTGTAACGGGCTTCCCGTTAGTAGGCGAATGCGGCACAATTTTGATTTATGTAGCGCGTCTTTGGGAAGGGATTTTTTACCAGTCTATTCTACAAAACTCAAAAATGTAACTAACATTGCAACTCCTCTTATAGTTATGATTTCAAAGGTCAATAACTCATTCGAACCAGTTTGTTGCCAAACCTCGCATAAAAATTTTAGTTTTTTGATATAGATCATGATTGACCTGTTACAGGTCAAAACATAAATCATCGTAAAGTAATTTGATAGTTTGTGCCAACTGTTAATTCATGCCGTTAGTAGGCGCATGCCGCACTACTGTGATTTATGTAAAACCGAATACAACCGAACAAATGTCATCACGCTTAGATATGGCTCATAAAACGTCTTTGGGACAGGCTCTTTTACTAGTCAACTAAAAAATGAAAGAGCCTATAAGATACTACTTAGAAATTTGCATTATTTTGTGAAAACTAATGAAATTAAAGACGAATTAAATAAGCTCGGCCACTTTGTAAGTAAAGATCATCAGACAGAGGGTAGACTCTTAAACAACTAGCTTTGTCCTTTGTTAATCTTGAACTTGCTCTGAACAATAAAGAAGTATAACAACTGACATAGTAGTAGAATCACCGAGAAAGAAACCACATTTATCCAACGTACAATATTCCAGGCTTAACAAGATAGCAAATGTTATTGCACTATGCCCTACTTTTGTCATGTGTAAAAACACAATTTTACTATCTGTAAGAAAACGGGAAATACTCCAGCCAAAGGTATCTTGTGCCAAGGACCTTACCTTGCTAATTATAAGTATGCCAGGTATACCAACAAATGCAACTAAATAGGAGTAAATCGGCTGCTCCCCCAAGAACACAAGATGCAATACTCATGTATTGCACAAATCCACAAAAAAATGACCAAACGCCAGGTATCAATAACAACATTTCACTATCGCAGTTCCTGACCTTATTCGAGAAAATGTTCATCCAATTTATGAAGCAGAACATTATGATGCTATATCAAGTTAGTTAACAATTAAAATAACGGACTCCTTATAAATATGTCTATGAAACGCAAATAGATTAACTCAACATTGTCTAATAATTTAGTTAGTTCTTAAACAACAAAAATCAATAGTTTACTAACTTCAGAAACGCATTTTACAGAATAAAGCTACATCGACATTCATAATTATAAAACACACTTTTTAACCATTATAATGATACAGCCCACATCGGCTCAGCAATTGTTATAAATAATAAAGATATCCTATTACATAGTAGCAAAGTTTTGAGCTGAAAATTTCATGAAAATCAAGGACTCCAACGATTTATTAATGGAAACAGTCATATACAACCCGCCTAGATACTCCATACAGGAACACCAATATAAAACATTCTTTCAAAAATTCTAGAATTGATTGCTGATGAGACTACAACGCAAAAAGTTCAATGTACTAACTACCACTAGAGATCGAAAATTTTTCAAGGCGATAAAAAAATAACTACAGCCAGTTATCAACTGCTGATCGCCTGACTTAAATAAAACACCTGATGTTGTGAACTTAGTTGTTATCTGATCATTTATTCATAATTGTTATAACTAAGTAAAAGAAACTCTCAGCTCACAATAAACACGTGAATTGGAAATATCTAACGACCAATATAATTATTCGGGTCTATAGAAAGACAGAGGGCAAAATTTACTCCGCAGTTAATCAACAAGCAAATACTATACCCATTACGCTTCGTCACCTAGTCACGAAAATACAAATGTTATCCATCAAAACCAAACTTGTTGAACAAAGAAGGACTAGAAAAATCATCCAGCTAAAAAAACAGTTTGAGTAGATTAACCCCGGAGTTAGAATAGCCACTACATGAAAATGAAAAAATATAACATTCAACTAATATGTGAGCAATATTTTCCCTACTCACATGATGAGCACGCATTATGGAGAGTTAGCAACAAAATTAAACGGCCTAAATACTTACCAATTCGTAAAGTTAGCGGCGTATGAACAAGAACATATGATAAAAAACCGAGTTGGTTGCGGATTATCTATCAACTATATTTCAACTGCATCCTTCTGCTGTTACACTAGAAGAAAAAAGTGAGATTCTAAACTATCTATAGGTTTTTACAATCAGGCCCACCCATTTGACACTTTTACTTAAAGAAATAATAATTTTTATTTAAAAAAAGGTTGGGAATGGAGACAAAAGTTGAAGGAAGCCAAAGCTCGACTCGGGCTGTAGTGCCATCAAGAAAGAAAAAAAAGACAATAACAATGGCAAACATTAAATGATCTCGGTCGTCATACAAACGTATTGGGGGTCGCAAAGTATATTCTCTGTCTTCGAAAATTAACGGGTTAGACTAACCACCTGCCCGGGGTTTGCCCAACATGGCTCATACTACCGCACGACCGTGCAGTTAGAAACTTGCTAATACCCTACTTAAAAGGAGGAAGAATAAAAAGAAAAAGGCAATAATGGTTATTGTATGTATTTAATAAAAATTATCAAATAATTCCTATTCTAAAGCTGAGTAACCTGCTTATAAAGCTACCTCATAACGATCAGTAACTCTGTTGCCCCTTTTATTAGTGTATTGAATAGATTAATACTAAAGATATTGACACCCACAATAAAACAGCATAAGTCCGGTTTTAGATAGCAATACTCTACTATAAAGCAGATCTAATAGATGTAGTCGAATAAGATTTCGAAGAAAATAAATATCGTGTAGCAGCGTTCCTCAATGTCCGCCAAACTTTTTTTGACAGACTCTGGCATATTAGTTTACTGTACAAAATTAAATAACCACTCCTGTATCGATACTACCTTCTCATTAAACTTTACCTAAGTAAAAGTTACTATCAAATCAAAAATGCAGAAATCTTGTCTAGTTTTCATCTAATTAATACAGATCTTCCCCACGGTAGCGTCATGGGTTCCACTCTATATCTAATTCTCACTAATGATCTTTCACACCATGAACATATAGTTACAGTCGCATATGCGAATGACACTGCGCGACTAACGTCCCACTATGACCCTATTTATGCACCGGCTGCTCTATAAAGTATCTTAACAACGTATGGTTCTATAAATAGTGAATTAAAATAAATAAAACAAAACCAATTGCCATAACTATCATCATAAAGCATGTGCCGCTCCAATATTTTCAAATAAATTTCAATTAACGACGAAGCTAAATATTTTAGAGAGCCCATAGCACAAAAAAGAGAAAGAAAGTAAACCTCTAAATGAAGAAAATTGCTTCTAAAACGAAGATCTGAACTATATATTTTATTATTTGAAGTATATATTGTAGTCTACGTTTGCTGGGTGTTCCTCCCTTCCTACCTTCTATTATTATTTGTAGGTAGACCCAAATTCTGTAAACATAATCGTACCAATATTATCTCTCTCATTAAGCTTTCTTTTTCTTCTATACTTTCTAATATTTCATCATTTTATATTTTGTCAACCCATTTGGCCTTTAACAACACCATAACAATTCTCTCTTTACCATATAGCATGGCACTCCATACAAAGGCGTGTCTAAGATGTTTTCTACTGTTCAAAGAAGTTTTACTGGGTACTAGTAATTGCTTATTCTTGAAAAATATTACTGTAATCTACGCACGATTTCCCTTTTTCTTCTTCTGTCTTTAGTTATGATGCTACCTGGATAACAGAGCTTTTCAACCTCCCCTATTCTTTTTCCATTCTATGTTACTTGTACACGTATATTTCCGTGTCTCACACCTTTGCATAGTTTCGTTGTAGACCTTGCTCGCTTTTATTTATAATTGCTATATCGTCAGCGTACCGTGTCATGCCTATTTTCTTCTCGTGTATATTTATTTCTGCACTTATTGATCTTCTGATTTTATTGATTGCATCTTCTATATAGAGGTTGAATAAGAGTGGCGCAACGCACAGCTCTGCCTGAATCCTTCTCTTTGGACATGCCCTTGCTTTATTGCTGCTTTTTGTCCGTGTTAGAAGGAATTTATAATTCTTCTTTCTTTGTACTTTATTCCTTCTTTCCGTGGAATGTCGAACAGTGTGGATCATTTTCTTCATGTTAACAAAAGCTATAAATATATATTTACTTATTCGTATTTTTTCTCAATTATGATTTTTAAGGCTAAAGTTTCTGATCTCGTTCTTGAGTGTTTTTCTGAAGCCAAACTGAACTTATGAGTCTGTAAGATGGTCTTCTATTACTTTTTCCACTCTTTTATATATCATTTTCGTTAATATTTTAGATGCATATGAGATCAGAATGTGCGATAGCTTTCACATCTGTTTTTCCTTTATTTGGAATTGGTACTACTACGTTCCTGCTGAAATCTTCTGGTATTATTTCTGTTTTGTATATCTTATTTATTAGTTGGTATAATTCTTGGGAGTTTTTTGTTACCTCTGTCGGAAATTCGTCTGTTCTTACTGTTTTGCTTATTTTTACTTCTTGTTTGGCCTTATCATACTCCGATTGGATTATGTATTTTCCAAGATTTTCCGCATACACATCTTCTTTTAGTTCTACTTCGTCTATCTCTACATCATCTTATAGTTGTTTTAAATACTGTTTCTATTTTTCTATGATTTCGTCACAATTTATTTTTACATTTTTATCGTTCACGACATTAGTGAATTTTTTAGATTCTCGAAAGAAGGTTTTGATAGTCTTGTAAGCCGATTCTATCTTTTTGGCTTTAAATAACCTCCACTTCTTGATATTTATCTTGCATGTAATGTTCTTTCGCTCTTTTTGGCTCTTTGATAATTCTACTACTTATTTGTTTATAGTGCCTTAGCCCATATTCTGATTTATCATTCTTGTATTTTTTCTATATTTAATTAACTCTAGTAATCGTTCTGTAATCCAAAGTTTTCGTATTTTAGTCTCTTACTTTAGGAACACTTAAATAACCTAAAATCTATTTTTATAAATT
Organism: Sinelater perroti; assembly: GCA_036346155.1. Taxonomy (NCBI): domain Eukaryota; kingdom Metazoa; phylum Arthropoda; class Insecta; order Coleoptera; family Elateridae; genus Sinelater; species Sinelater perroti. The sequence continues at coordinate 10,908,566 of JARFIY010000046.1, forward strand.
TTAACAGCACATATGCGGTGTTTTTTGTGACTAATGAAAAAAATTTTGTAACCAAAATTACCACACGCTTCTAACGTCTCCCTAAATGTTATTTTCTACATAGAATACTTTAAATCAGACTGTTTTCATGAGAAAATCAACTGAAACCGAAATATTGACAAAAATTAATTTTTTTGTCTTTGAAGTAATATAAAATGTTTAACATAAACTATACTTGAGCTTTTCGTGTGTTATTATTTACAACAACTAAACGAGGATGCATTCAAAATTCAGCCGGATCGGATTTGAGAATATGCAGCCGATTTGAATAAATTCCTCGGCGTTCCACATGCGCTCCACGCAGGAAACAAAATCGTTATCTGGTTCAAACTCGGTTACCCACCTCTGATGCAGGAATACCGCGGCGCATCCACTTCCTTACATATTCAATTAATTGTATATGGTATTCAAACAGGTCTGAGACGCACAACCATAGTGGTGCGCGTACGACTCTCATACATATTCAATGCAAGGTTAATGTATGCTGATTTAACCAGGGCTGCCCCTTTATGCATGTGCGTATTACCTTAATTTAGGCTAACGCTATTACGCAGCCCATAGTGGCCGCTAATGTTACATAAAAGGTTCGCTCGTTATTTATATTTTATTCATATCATTCCAGGAATGGTGCATGCGTAATGATGCAGCGAGCACCAGGCTGAAGTCGCTCAGCCCGGCCGACACTTGCGTCTTACACTGAGCATAATTTTATTTGTTTTGCATGCATAAAAATGCAGCCGTTGTTGGTTTCGTGTCTGCCTGCTTTGTTTGTTTTGTTACTCCGAATGCTGTACGGATCTGAAATGTAATGATAATGTAATCAGTAGGTCTGCTGGGGTCAAATCCGTGATGCGTTTTGATTTGATCTACAATTAATGAAATTCAGTTTAGGTTTAACTTTATCTTAGGTTCTAAAATTACAATTACAGGTAAGTGTATAGCGCTATATCTAACCTTTAAGGGAAATGAAAAGTATGCTGCCTCTTAAGCCTATAGTTATGTATTGTTGTCTAGTAAGCTTAATGCTAGAGTATTAGGGTGATATTTTAACTTAGCGAGGTAACTTTCATTAAATTTCACTAGTTCTTCTTTCACAGTAGACACTTTGAGGCCACTGCAGATGTTCGCGTTACTTATGCACTATGGCGCATTAAAGATAATCCGAAACGTTTTAAACTGAATTTTTTCTATTATAGCTAAATTCAGAATAATTTAAAGGTTACTTTATAAAACTGAGAATGTCTACTAAGCAGCCAGTGGTGTTTGCTAAGTTTTCAGTTAAGCTCTTTATATCTGGCCCATAAATGGATGCTCTAGGTTAGGGCTCGATCGAGGTACCATTTTCATTGTCAGATTGTAGTACGACAGCTCCTTTGATTTTGATAAAGGTGACGCGTACTGACTTGGTTTCATTGATTCTAATTTAACACTTTTTAAACCAATTTTGAATGATATTGGGGTAGGGTTGCAATTTTTAGAGGCCCTTGTTGGATCTCCATCAGAAGCCAATAGTACCGTGTGGTCTGCAAAGGTTGCAATTCCTTGCAAGTTAGTAGGCCTGTCGTATGCAATAAATATAATTCAAGTTTTAAATGAAACCACCCTTGAGATACCAAAAAACCTAAGTGAAGAAAGTTGATAAATTCTTCTTATTATTTTATTTATAAGAATCTGTTATGCAGATAGTAATCTGAAGTAAATATTATCAGGCAGCTACTTTTTTAACTTACACAATAGCCCTTTGTACCTGGCCTTGTCTCACTAAAGTCTAGAAAGACAGAACTGCAGTATTTTTTTGGCTTAAAAGTAGTGTCGATGATTTTCCTTCTTGATTAATAAGTTTTAAAACAACTTTAAAGTATTTAATTGATAATAAACATATGGGTTTGTATGACTGCTAAATTCAGTGGCTTTCAAGGCTTTTGAACCAGAATAATTTTTGTAACTTTCGATTGTGCTGGAAAATGAGCAATTCTTAAGATTGCATTAAATATAAACTTTATCACTGTAAATCTTTTGGATAGCAGCTTTTTAGAATTTATCCTGGTGTTAAGCCGTATCTGGACGATTTTTATGAAGGCAGTTTTCCTATTGTATCTTTCACCTTTTTTACTACTGTGTACAAATATAACCCGGAATTTTGTTATAATTTTTGAAATCCTTATTTATTCTTAAAAATCTATTTCATCGCCTTCGAAGTAATCCCCCTCGGCTACAATGCACTTATGCCAGCGAATTTTGCACTCATCAAAACTCTTTGAAAAGTCCTGTTTCGGTATGGCCTTCAGCACCTTCTTCGATTCGGCTTGAATCTCTTCTATCGTGTCCAAACGGTGTTCCCGGAGCGGTCTTTTCATTTTGCTGAATAGCCAGAAGTCACATGGAGCTAAATCAGCCGAATACGGCGGTTGCGGAACTATATGGGTGGAATTTTTAGCGAAATGGTCACGAATAAATTGAGGGTTTTTGGAACCAAACGAGATTTGACTTTTTTGAGGCACGAAACTTCCTTCAAAATGGTGTTGATTGATCCATTTGAAATGCCAACGATGTCAGCAAGCTCTCTAGTTGTCAATCGACGATTTTGGAGCACCAATTCCTTAATTTTCGCAACGTGCTGTTCCTCAGTTGATGTTCTTGGGCGTCTTTGATGTGGTTCGTCTTCAACGCCTTCACGATCCTCTTTGAACATTTTATGCCATTTGTATACTTGCGTTTTAGGCTTTTTGTAACATTCTGAGCGTTTCCGCAGCAGAAATATCATTTCTAACACAAAATTTAATCGAACTTCTTTGTTGAATATTTTCTGACATGATAAAAATCGAAAAAGTTAATTTTGGTTCTTTACGAAAACGATCGTCACTCTTCAACTAATTAAGATATTAAACTAAAACTTGACACAGATGTCAGTAGCAGTCTTACCAACTTAAAACTAAAAAGGTTTGTGGCCAACGAAATGCCCGCGCAGTTTAAATTAAAAATTCCGGGTTATATTTGTACACAGTAGTACATGAATGGCTTATACTGGTGCTGATAATTATAATTAGTCACTTAAAAACCTGTCTATTTCTTTTAATTTTATTCTAGGGGTCGCAGATAGTGATTGAAAAGTTTTTCTTAGATGTTCGACAAATAATTTAGCTTTTTCGATATTACTTTTTGTCCAAGTTTCGTTTTCTTACGGATTAGAGGAACAGGTTTTTGTAGTTTTTTATGCCTTTTCATAATGAATAGTCACTCGCTTCAAAAAACCTTCAATACATTTTTTATAGTGTATATGTCGTGTCTCTGTATTCCTATAGCATTATCCTTAGTTCACTTACTGCAGCTTTATAACGTTTCTCTTCGTGGTAACGTCTTCTCTGCCACTACTTTCGTAATATTTTCTCTTATGCTATTTTGTTGGTGATTTCACAGAGTACTTTCTTTCCAAAGTTTTCTAGTAGTGTACGTGTTGATTTTCAGAGAGCGTTCGATACTACTATCAAAAGGTCTCCTACTGCCGTTTCGACGTCGTTTTTCATTTTATATTTTGAGAAATATTTTCTTCTACTATTCTCCCTAAAGTAATCCAAATCAGTTAAACTGTTGTGCAGTTGAGGTAGCTAAGTTTTAACAATTATAAATATACTTATGATTAGTATTACAAAAGTATGATCTGAGTGGAAGTCGTAGCTTTCTTCAATGTTTAAATATGCTTATCCAATATCCTTAGTGACAAAGAAGTCTAACAAGTCTGAAAGTTTCGTCATATTAGTAGACTAATAAGTAGGTTTACCTGTAGAATAACGGTTTAAGTGTTTTTCTTGCATTATTGATTGTAGAGCTTTTTCCTTGAGAAATAAATCGAGATTCCCAATGTAGGTGTTTGAAGTTGTAGTCTCCATAGAAAGTAAATGTACAACCTACAGATTTGAAGTATTCTTCGAATCCTTCTTTGTTCGTTCTGTAGCCGGAAGCAAAATACGTTGCTAGTATTGCTAGAGGACTGTTCCAGCCTTCTATGTTTAGATTTATGGCTAGTCAAAGTCCTCCATTTCATAATGCTTGATACTTTGTTTAATGATAGCTGTAGTTCCTACCTCAGGCGCTACCATTTTACATCCTAGTGTTTTGATGGGAGTGCACTTTGTAAATAAATAATATGTCAACACGATTAGTATTAAGGGGTGTCTCTACGTCTTGCCAACATTTGCGTTACAGATGATGACATTATACTGAGCCATTTTTGTTGGCGATTTATTATTTAATTAGAGTGAGTTGAAGAAATTCAAGTGCTCTAATAGAATTGGAAATAAAGTACACTAAACTTTCCGTAATCATGCATCACACAGTATATTTACAAAGAAATCTTATCTCTTAAATCATGCTCTGAAACACTAATTACAATTTGAAATACAGAAATTTTAAGCAAAAAAAATATAGTTTGCCATACTTATTTGAATGTATTTGTGTATTTTAAACTTATTCTTCCAAATTGCACTAAATGTTTAGGTTCTAAAAGATCTGTTGCTGAAAATATGCTCCTTCCAATTCCTCATATTTTAATGTTTCTTACTGTTGCAACCAAACTGCATTTTCAAACCTTTAGACTTGCAGCAAACACATTAACATATTGAAAGGTGAACGCTTTTTACATAATAAATTTCTATTGGTTATAATTTTGCTATAATTACTCTTTTACATTTTTGTTCTAATTTATTGATTTTCTAACACACACCATTTTAGTTAAAGATAAACAATTTTTGAAGAATTTTACTCTTTTGGAAAACCTCGAACCTTGTAAAATACTGTAACAGTTATATGATTGTTTATAATCTCCTAATTTTATCATGGAAATAATCATGTATATGATCATTATCAATTTTAATACTTAAGTCATCCATTTTTATCGCGAAAGAAATTGTTAATTTTAGTCGCTGAATATGCAGTAAGAAAATTATTTTAATACTTATTTTGGTAAAATTTAGTACAGTAATTTCAAATTTATATCCATTCGTGAAAGATATTAAAATAACACTTAAAGTAATGAGATTTAATATATGAATAAGCGTAATAACATATAAAAATAAAAATTTACTTTTGCGACTATTTAAATTCCAAGTGCTAATTGTGGAAAACTATAACAAATAGAATCTTTTTTTTAATCCTTTTATTTTTTATTAGCTTTTAAAATGAGCATTTTATTGTTTTTGCAGATTAATTTTCTTTGCAATTTTGGCGCGTATCATTTCCTTTATTATAATAAGATTTTAGTAATACAAAATACTTTTAATTGTTAAATTTATTTTTAGATTAATATTTGGTATACTTTTAAATATTCTTTTTTAAATAATTACTCAACTTTACCATTTAGTCAATTTTATTTAGTAAAGTTATTACACTTACACTAATGTAAATTATAAATTCGTTTGTTAATTATACCAAATTAAAACAAAATATATTTGTTTTATGCTATTTTGATTGTATGCATATTTCTTGTTTTGTATATTTTCTTTGTTTAAATGATATTATTAATAATTTTAGAAATGTAATAACAACATCAAAACGGCAGGAAAAGGTGGAAAGGAAAAAGTATGCATGATAAAGAAAGAGGATTTATATAAACAAAAATGAAAAGTATATTAACAGCTTAAACATATTACCTCGCCAAAATATAATACTTCTTAAAGTTTTGTGGAAAAATTAAAAGTATATATGTACAACCATTTAGGATCTTCAAACATTGAACAGTCAATAAACTCTGTTGTAAAGTGTTACATAAATTGACTACTGCCTAAATTCAACATGTAAATCTTCTTTCAAATTCTTCTAACAAACCTTTATCTGTAAAATTATAATGTGCGCTCTAACGAGTTAATATAAGTATTTTCTAGTCAGGACTAAGAAAACCAATATTTGGGCTCTTATCAGAATTATCCAGAAAGACAATGCTTTGTATTTAATAAAATTTCAAAGACACGATCTTGAGCTGATTTCAAGCAACCAAACTATTAATTTTAATCCGAATTTAGCGCAACTCAGCAAGTGTATACAAAGATAAACTAAAACTACCAATCTTCGAACTTCAGAAAGCAACTACTTCTGCAGCAACGTAGTCCAAGGGCAAGCTCTAGGGATTCGATACAACTGCATTTCTACAACATCCTATAAATAGCCTAAAATCTTGCATCGACTAATTTTAACTTTTTTAAAGTATTACGCGGTTTTTCATGGATTCAAAAATTCACAAAACTTCAAGACAAACGTCATCATTTTTGTTCTACATGATGGCATAACAACATAATGACGTCGAACAAACCAAAAGCATAGAATCTAATATATATTTTTGTCAGTTCGTTTTATGGACATAAACGGAGCGGGCGTATTGTGTTGGTTACATCCATGTCGTATACAAACGCTAACAATATGAAGTGCGACATAAACAAATACGTGGAGGTCATAAATCCAATGCACGTAGTTGGAGCAATAACTTGCGACCTGAACGTCAAGATGCTATGTTACAGATTAAAACATCGATCAGGCCGTATTCGGAAATAGTTCTACAGTCTACAAAGTTAGCTTATCCTTGGTGGATTTCTTCTTCTTGCATGACCACCGCTCTTCTGTTGTCCGTCCGCAATCCGTGCCGTGGCAGCACAGTTGTTACGCCTCAGACTTCTTCTCGCTTGGTCAGGTGCCCTGTCTCCTTCATGGACCACAAAAGGCAGTAACTGGCTTAATACTACCGCTGTTACGGTGGATATGATATTGTAATCACCTGCCGCTTTAACCGCGAATACTCACTCGCTCCACCGTTTTGTCACAAAAACCTCACGTTAATCGTACAGCCGCTCCGAAATTTGTTTCTCTTTGTAATATACTATACGTATATGATTTCTACGATATCCAATAGTAGATCTCTACTCCAAGGTATGGAATATGGTCCTTGGAGTAGACGCGCTCGCCGTTGAAGAAGAAGGTCGACCTTTTCAGCACTTTGGTCTTTTTCGTGTAAATTTTAGTTTTTCGTTATTCACCTACGTTTTAAATGTCTCAAGCGGTTCTTTTCTACGCGCATATAGCGTTTTAAATTGCATCACGTCAACTATCAAAAACGTGGTCGTATGCAAACCCCACTATTCTGCATTTCTGCTAAACTTTAAATATACTTTGGTATACCGGCTTTTAGTGTACCATTATCATATCGGAGCAAAAATCTTGGAGGCATCGCCCCGTCACTTATTACATTACAATGCCGTCTCACGTTTCTATATGTGCTACCCTAGCGATGAAGTAGTAGTTTACTAGTGAGAGTAGATTTCGTGGGAAATCCCTTGTGGTTAGCAAACGGATGGTTCCGGGCCACTGCGCGTTTATCAGACACTCCCGCGACATTCGACGCTATCAATGCGTAATATTCTTTCATGTCTTTGACCTCGAAGAAGCCTTCAAAAATTACTGAAGCAATCTCGAAAGATTTCAACACCGCGTAGGCCGACACGCCGTTGTCTAATAAGGCTTTTCTGGAGTTTACCTTCAAGATTAATCCGTAAATTTCGTTCAAATTCAGGCTAATCCTTGTTTTTTACGTTGTCGTATCCTCATGTACGTTACATACACACGAGTCGTAAGTTTTTGGTGCTTGCCGCATATTACTTGATACGCAATGCCCCATGGACCTTATTTCGCGCTGCGTGTGCAACATCTTTTTCATTTTGCGCCCTTTCGTTTCATTTTTTACTAAGTTTCTTGTTTATCAGGAAGCGCTCTTATGAAAATCGCCTCGTTTAATTGGGCCTCCTCTTTCCTAGTTCTTTAAGGCTCTGAATCTTCATTGACCTCAAATAACTATCTATATATGTTCCGAATGATTCCGCAAATCTACTTCAATCAGCTTTTTTGCTTCAAAATCGGATCCGAATGCTGTTTTACCTATTCCCGTTGTTAGGACGCACTTAATAGCACTGCAACACATGCATCCATGAGTTTCCAGCAAGATTCGAACTCGCGTTGGATCTCCGGACAGAGCAACGTTGTTCGTGATCAGTCGTCTACAGCAATGGCCCTTGTTACACATATACTTGAATCGCCACATTATTAGTTATTTTATAATAAGTTTCTGTCTCAAATTTTTACCTAATAATTCGCTAATTATAATAACCGTAAGCATCCAATTAATATTCAAATCAAACCTCCTAGTCTCAGCAGTAAACAAATAAATTGAAATTTTTCAAAACGACAATTGATATAAAAGTATTGCTTGGCATATCTTTAAAATCAAAGTGTTGCTGTAGTTAAAATGTTTAATTACACACTCCAATAACGCATGACTGGCAACACTCAAATATTTAGAATATCAACACTAGTTTCCCTATTTCAATTAAGAAAAAAATTGCTGAAAAATAAAGGTTACACTGCTGATGACGAACAACGAGGCACCCTGATGATAAGCTTAATTGTGCACCAAAAGAGCTCAATCAACTTCTCTCTCATATATCACAAAGTCAGTAGTGCAAACTTATTTGCAACATTTGTCACCATCGGAAACCGCAAAATACTCTTTTTGACAAGCGACTAAAAAGTTAAAATAACCACAAAATCATGTAATACCTCTACGTCTCGATAATAATATTTAGGCTAGAAGCAATTAGAAAAGGCTTTGGTTTTGCAAATCAATTAAAAGCTGTATTTCAACCGTCTGAAGCTACACAAGAAAACAAAGAAAATGTTATCTTACAATTATATTCCCTTTACAGATATGCTTACCAATTAAAATATTCAAGGTTAATAAGATGAGGACTATAATTACATTAAAACTAAATCCACGCAAATTATATGATTACGGAACAATAACACTTAGAGTACTACAAGAACTACAAGAAAAATATTTTAAATTTCTTATTTACTAAGTGCCGTTTTGAGGTTTTTTGCTGCACAATGGCAAATTGCCATTATTATACTAATGCCTAAACTTTGCAAACAATTATTTCCTATAGACCAATTAGTCTGTTAACTACTTTAACCAAAGTTCGCAAAAAACTTCTGCTACGAAAACTACCACCAATGCTCCTGGACAACCTTGATTATACCTAACCATTAACTCGGTTTTCGAGAAAACCATGCCACGATTAAACAAGTACATCAAGTGACAAATAGCATTTCTTAAAGACTTTAAGGTAAACACTATTGTTCAGCTGTTTTTCATCACACAAGCTTGTGATAAGCTCTTGGCATCAGAGTCTGTTATTTAAAATTAAAATGTACTGCCTTTAGATTACTTTGAAACTACAGTCGCCACTTTTGCCGAGAATACTAGCATAGTTTCATCACATACTGACTCTAATACATCATCTCAAGATTCCCAAGAGTATTTACAAAAGATAAAAACGCAAAGAAAAAATAACGTATTAAGGTGAATAAAAGAAAATCATTTGCTCTGAGAAGAGATACCTACCCGCCTGTATTGCTTAATAATAAACCAATCCAATAAGGTGAGTAGGTCAACTATCTGGGGGTGTATTTAAATCGTAGAGTGACATATGTGGATAAACATTAAATTGATATGGGCGTATGAAGTACAACTTTGAGAAATTGCGAGCAACTCAAACATCGACATTTATAGACGCTTTAGTCCAAAGTTCTAAAGTCAGTGGTAAATGCTTTTAATTTGTTCTTATCCATTTTCAGCACTGAAGAAATTCAGAAAGCAATATAATAGGTGTACAAATAAGTTCTCAGCTTTAGATTTCACAAGACGCAAATCACCGTTTACATGTAACGTATTAGTCCGCCCTCTTGCAGTTTTAAAGCAATGACATTTAATCTTTAGAAACATCATACGATTTGGCGCTTGATGCACATAACCCCAATAATCAGTTGTGTTCACGATGGCAATCACAAAAGAGCATATTCGATTTTCTATCCACTTCGCGTTTCATCTTAAGAAAAACGCCGCTGAAGCCACCGAAATGATTTGTGCTGCATACGGTGAGAATGCTGTAACTCATGCAACGTGCAAAAAGTGGTACCAAAGATTTCGCGGAGGAGAGTTTAGTCTTGAAGATCAACCACGCGCTGGACGCCCTCAAACATTTGACACGGATGAGCTGCAGACGCGTTAGGCTGGGAACTTCTCCCACATGCAGCGTATAGCCCAGACACGGCCCTTCCGATTATCATTTATTCCGGTCGTTACAGCATCACTTGGCTGATACGCACTTCAAAACAGAAGAAGGAGTCCGAAAATGCATCGATAACTTTATCGTCTCGAAGCCGGTGAGCTTCTATCACCAGGGAATTCGCAAGCTACCCGAAAGATGGCAAAAGGCCATCGATGCCAACGGAGAATACTTTGGTACTTAAGCTTTTGTTGTTTATTTTTAAATAAAACTTTAATTTTGCAGAAAAAAGCTGAGAACTTATTTATACACCTATTACATGATGGAAATCGCATCAGTGCGCTACTAGAACTTCTAGTAGAAAATCATCACAAAAAACCCAGACTTATAAAATTTAAGGCCTTCGGCTACCAAATCGGTTCGTGTAACAATGTACTTGTACGTAAGTATTCGTAAGTAAGCTTATGACAAAACTTATTTTTATTGTGTCAGATTGCTATCTTGTTTCCAGCCCGACAAATCATTTACTGAATGTATCCACGAGGCAGGTTGTGCATTGCAACAAAACAAATTAAAAATAAATCCAACGCCTTAAACTTTCACGAATACTGTGCATTTGTTGTTCTTATACCTACATTTTACAAAAGAACAAAATTATACATCACGTTGCTATGTATTTTTTTTGGACTATTTAATATCACAAATGTACATTAAGATATTTACACTTTAAATCAGTTCTGTTGGTACATAAATATAAAATTGAGATCTGTTAAATTCATCATGAAAATGAAATCAATCCCTAATACATTAATACTGCTCATACATAACTCTAAATATAGGGTAAATGTGGAGCAACACAAAATTCCATTTTACATAAGTCAATTATGTTATTAGTAGCCATTTTCGCGAATTACTCTCGCCGTTCTAGAGTTTTCTTTAATTAAATTCGTTCCTTCCATCCCAGCAATAAATCATTTGTCAAGGGTGCAAAAAATAATAAACAGTTTAGATTGTAATGACTCCTAACTGACCTTTCAGTACAAAACGTAATGGCCTGAAGCCAACGTTGCTCCACGATCTTCTAGTTTATGATGTTCGACGCCCTTTCTAGTAATGAGATGGTTGGTATTACAGGTCTCATATTTTAAAATCTTTGCACAACTTCCGATAAGGCAGTGCCGTTCAGAAGTTACCAAGAAGTCAACATCATTGTTTCGTAATAAATTCAGTAGTAGACCGTACATTGTATGTGTAGTTACTCTCTTTTAGTACGTTTTAGAGTAATTAAAATATTAAAATAATGAAAAGAACAAAATAACCAAAAAAGCAATACATTAATTTTTAAACAAATAAAGCTATTTTTAATCGAACAAGTTTTTTTGTTGAGCCAGAGTAGTCAAAAATTTTTGATATTTGTTATAGTATACGGTAATTCATCCTGATTACAAATCTGTTCGAATTCTTTTTGTCTTACATTATTTTTCTCTTATTTATTTAATTATTTCCTATTTTTTTAAAATGTCTTTTCCCGTTTTAGCCCCTTATATACATTTGCAAACTTTACAAACATCGTACTCGTATTTAACTTGCATAATTGATGTTTGCTGAACAAATTCGCTTAATTATTGCCAAAGAATATAAGGGCGTTGGAGGACTTGAGAAAAACAAACTATACTATAGCTACTACATAGAAATAATATCTTCAACACTTTGTATCTGTACTATAATCCAAACTAAGATGACACTCAATACAAAGATTCGTGTATGCATATGACTAGATTAGTACCAGTCATACAAAGGCGGTAAGCTTGTCTGAGGCATGTTCAAATTATATTTTTGTTTAACGTTAAACCAATACCAAGAAAAATAATTAAATACTCAAAACACTTTAATTCGTACACGTATTAGGTTAAGCTGGTGCTATTCCATAAATTTTAATAATCCTTATATGGTACTGCTCACTTTAATTTAATTTAAAAAAAAATAAAAACGATATAGATGTAATGTCATAAACTAGTAATATTCTAAGATGGGTGCTCTTTAAGTCATTAAATTTCATTTGGATTCAAGAAATGTCCTGTACTAAAAAAGTCACATTTTTTTGTTAACCCCACTAAGCTTACAATCTGTCCACATTGGACCATAAATAATTTGTATAGTTTTAATAATAAGAACAAACAGAAAAATAATTTGTAGGAAATGCTTTCAATACCCTTTACAATATTTCTCTTAAATATGTGTTCTACTAACATATATTACCCTTAATCTAGGTATATATACACCGTTAATCCTAATCACATCTGTCCATTAGGGTTTCTGGCTTAAAACGTTTTAATAGTGGTACTTCACCTGTCTGTTTAAACAAAATTTCCCCAAGAATGAATTTGAATTCTAGCACTATAACGTTCCTGTACCACTTAATTTCGTCTTTAATCGATAGCACTTGCAATTTGAAGGATGAGGTATTAACTATTTGTCTTAGCACTTTGTTCCGAAAATGCTGTAGGGTTTGAGATGCTTGCCGTTCTCCATAGTAGAGTTGTTTCCTTTTAGTAGAGGTATGCTTCCCCCAGACCAATATGTACTCCAAAGTATTTGGTGTCAGTTGTTGATTGTTACATATGACAGAAGAACAAGGGCCTCTGTTTAATATAAATGTTAAATATACTAATTTTGATATATTTGCTTTAATTTTCTATTTGTCTATCCAGGATTCTAATTTATTTAAATTTTCCTGAAGATACTGTGATACAAACTATTGCTAGTTTAGCATCTAGAGCAAGTACCGCGGGACAGTCTGCGTAAGTGCCAATTACAGATCTGTTGGAATGGGAAAATCCACAGTCTATAATATGTAGAGGATAGGTCCTAATATCCTTCCCTGGGGCACTCCGGATTTCATATGTAAAAGTTTCGTATGTTCTTCTTAATATTTTACGGAGAAGTGTCTTGAACTTGAGAATTATGCTTTATTTGAGTTTGTCATGCCAAACTTTGTCAAGGGCCTGGCTGATATCTAAAAATACGGCTAAATATTTTGTCCTCAAATACTTTATTAATTACGCTAAATAACTAACAGCATACAGTAGTGCCTTGCTGATTTCTGAAACTAAATTGGTGTCCTCTATGATCGGTTTTAGTCGTTTTAAAAAGATTTTTTCGAATACTTCTGATGTGATGACTGGGAAAATAGCCAGTTCCCAAGACTGCATTGAATATTTGCTGTATGTTTTTGTACCTTTTCTTTGAGAGTTCTTGCAAGACTTTCCTGGTGATCAAATCAAACCCTTGTTTTTGGATTTATTTGTTGCAAGATTGTATCATTGACTTCTGTAAGGCTGATATTTCTTATAGAGGGATACATTTAATATGGTGCTGTAAGAAATTTCCGGATTTTTTCCTCATGTTCTGGGGTGGGCATGTGTGGTTAAGACACATTTGCAAAATGATTAGCCTTCACTTTATCGCTTTTAGCCCATTTATTCTTTTGATCCTTATTTGGCGGAACAGGCACTTCAGGTCTTTTCGGTTTTCTTGTGGCTTTCCGCAAAGAATATTCTGTTGCTTTCGATGGAGATTCAGTTGCTTAAGTATTCTTGGATGGAATGATTTTTTATTTGCATTAAAATTGCTTCAGGTCATTTTCGGTTTTCTTGTGGTTTCCGCAAAGAATATTCTGTTGCTTTCGATGGAGATTCAGTTGCTTAAGTATTCTTGGATGGAATGATTTTTTATTTGCATTAAAATTGCTTCAGGTCATTTTCGGTTTTCTTGTGGCTTTCCGCAAAGAATATTCTGTTGCTTTCGATGGAGATTCAGTTGCTTAAGTATTCTTGGATGGAATGATTTTTTATTTGCATTAAAATTGCTTCAGGTCATTTTCGGTTTTCTTGTGGCTTTCCGCAAAGAATATTCTGTTGCTTTCGATGGAGATTCAGTTGCTTAAGTATTCTTGGATGGAATGATTTTTTATTTGCATTAAAATTGCTTCAGGTCATTTTCGGTTTTCTTGTGGCTTTCCGCAAAGAATATTCTGTTGCTTTCGATGGAGATTCAGTTGCTTAGTATTCTTGGATGGAATGATTTTTATTTGCATTAAAATTGCTTCAGGTCATTTTCGGTTTTCTTGTGGTTTCCGCAAAGAATATTCTGTTGCTTTCGATGGAGATTCAGTTGTAAGTATTCTTGGATGGAATGATTTTTATTTGCATTAAAATTGCTTCAGGTCATTTTCGGTTTTCTTGTGGCTTTCCGCAGAGAATATTCTGTTGCTTTCGATGGAGATTCAGTTGCTTAAGTATTCTTGGATGGAATGATTTTTATTTGCATTAAAATGCTTCAGGTCATTTTCGGTTTTCTTGTGGTTTCCGCAAAGAATATTCTGTTGCTTTCGATGGAGATTCAGTTGCTTAAGTATTCTTGGATGGAATGATTTTTTATTTGCATTAAAATTGCTTCAGGTCATTTTCGGTTTTCTTGTGGCTTTCCGCAAAGAATATTCTGTTGCTTTCGATGGAGATTCAGTTGCTTAAGTATTCTTGGATGGAATGATTTTTTATTTGCATTAAAATTGCTTCAGGTCATTTTCGGTTTTCTTGTGGCTTTCCGCAAAGAATATTCTGTTGCTTTCGATGGAGATTCAGTTGCTTAAGTATTCTTGGATGGAATGATTTTTTATTTGCATTAAAATTGCTTCAGGTCATTTTCGGTTTTCTTGTGGCTTTCCGCAAAGAATATTCTGTTGCTTTCGATGGAGATTCAGTTGCTTAAGTATTCTTGGATGGAATGATTTTTTATTTGCATTAAAATTGCTTCAGGTCATTTCGGTTTTCTTGTGGCTTTCCGCAAAAGAATATTCTGTTGCTTTCGATGGAGATTCAGTTGCTTAAGTATTCTTGGATGGAATGATTTTTTATTTGCATTAAAATTGCTTCAGGTCATTTTCGGTTTTCTTGTGGTTTCCGCAAAGAATATTCTGTTGCTTTCGATGGAGATTCAGTTGCTTAAGTATTCTTGGATGGAATGATTTTTTATTTGCATTAAAATTGCTTCAGGTCATTTTCGGTTTTCTTGTGGCTTTCCGCAAAGAATATTCTGTTGCTTTCGATGGAGATTCAGTTGCTTAAGTATTCTTGGATGGAATGGTTTTTTATTTGCATTAAAATTGCTTCAGGTCATTTTCGGCTTTATTAAATATCTTTCTGTTGTTCTATTTTCTTGTGGTCTGCCATAGTTTAAAAAGTTTTCTTTTTGCTTGTATTCTATGTTTAACTATCATGGGGCATTTTTGTTTAAGGATACATCAGTTAGAATCTGATGTTGCTTTCCAGTCTGCATTTTGTTTTGTTTCAGTAAGTTTGGTAACTGCAATGTCAAGGCCTTCGGTAGTTTCACTAATACCTTCAGTTCGATTCTATCATCTAGAAAATTTTCTAATACGTTTTGATAGTATACAATGTTAGTAGCAGACTTCTTTATAAAAATGTCAAATGTGGATAACATGGTTAAAAATGATTTGGAGCCGATAATGAAGCATAGTTGTTACGGCCCCAAAATTTATAGCCGACTGTGAAAGAAAAAATTGAGTCACAATTTCCTGACTAATCCAATCGAAAATGTCTGATTTTTCGAGTACAAAATAAAGGGTAAGCGTATATTGACTATCAAACAATTATCCTGACGGAGTAGGATTTTATTTAGTATGCGAATTAGTTGCCATGTATTGCCGGATAATATTAGTGATTGGACACTTTGATCAATCAGAAAGAATTACAATGTTTTGTAAGAAGTACTCTATAAATTATATTTGGTTTTATTTCTCTAAAAAAACTTCTCTATAATTGGCTTGAGACTATTATTGGACTAACTGTATAATTAAAGAAACACTTCTATTGACTTACATGAATAATATACACATAAAATATGTGCGCTAGAATTATTATGTAACGTCTAACTTTTTAATAAAAAATTGCCAAATAATTTATAAAATGATGTAAAAATCAATCTGAAAAAGAACTATTAATTTAAGAACAGAAAAACTAAGAAAAATTAAAATTCTAAGCAATCATTTATGGAGTTTATGGAAGTTCAATAATTAGTTACTATTAGATTAACGCTTGCGAAAATTTCGATTATTATGTATTTCTATTGTCTTTTGTATTTATGTTGTAATTTGTCTGTTAATGACCGAATTATGATGGAAAATGAGAAGGAACTGTGAGCCATGGCACTGTTTGGTATAAAGGAAATGTATAAGCTGCTTTTTCGGCTGAACTTGGCGTCTCGCACATGACTGTCTAACGTCATTTGCGTCAACTCGACTTTGTGCTCAAGAATTCGAGACAAGATCCCCGAAAATTAAATGAATCGAAATTTCGACATTTGAACTGCTTTTAAATTTGCTTAATACGCGATCTTGGAAGCGCATTGTCATTTGTGAAAAAATTCGGTTTGTCCTTTTAATTCAAGAGCTAGGTTCATCAGGACCAAAATTCGCCACCAAATTCTCGACAATATCGGTTTAACAAAAAAGTCATAATCTCGGGTTTGTGCATATTGGTGGCATTTTGGTTCTAAATGAAAACACCGTAAATACGTGCTCACTTACCGTGCCACAAAGACTTTAAGCAAAATTGCTGAACTGGTTGGAATCCAGGGTTTGCCGCATCCAGCATACAAACCCCATCTTACGCTTCTAATTATGGTTTGATTTGATTTAGGGTGCATTTCTTGCAGGGTCGCCGTTTTAAGCTTGTCAAGAATTCTTTGTTTCGAAGTCGGAAGATTGATACAGTGGATATATTGTACTACTACAATGTCTCATTTTTTGACCGGACACCATTTTGCCAATTTTCACGAAGTAGAAGCAATGTAGCGCCAGTTCTTTAATTCCAAACCACAAGAGTGGTACCAACGAGACAGTAAATTTGACTCGTAAATAAATAGACGTTATACAAACATAAAGTTTAAAATTTAATTTTACATCTCCTTTATAATATTAAAAAGTAATTTTATATTAAAAAACAAGATGATATCTACATTACCCTAATAAAAAATTCTCCCAATGGATCCATAATATTTATGATATTTATCTGCCTTGTCAGATGAAATTTGCATTAAAAGACATACTATATTTAGAAAAAGCTTAATAGTAGAATAGTATATGGAGTTTCCTTTAATATGTGTAACTAGAACAGAATTTTTTTAAACTTCACATATGGTAAAAATAAAAAATATATCTCAGATTTCAGTGTCTGTTTTAAACTGCCCCATTGAAACTATATTTTTGCTCTTAAAATTGAAATTTCTGTTAGATAGGTTTTTAAAAATAAGTGCATTTTGCAGTAAACGACTCTAATACTTTGACAAAAGTTTAAAATTCTTTTAATTAGTAATTATGAACCACCACAAAAGAACAGAAAATTATTATTGTTAAAACGCATTGCAGATTTAGTGAAGATATAATACAAAATCTCTGTAAAATTTTTTATCGAAATAGTGCACTAACTAAATTAACTATTTGAAGATTTATTGTAAAATTTGATGAAATTGCATCGTTAAAAGATGCAAGACCATGTGAGTGTCAGGGTGAAGTAAAATCCTGTGGAAATGTTGCCATAGTTAGTCAGTGTCGCTACAAATCCGAGAACATTGACTCGGCATCGTGCACAATTGGATATTTCTAGAAGGTCTCTTCAGCGAATACTCTAATGACTTGCACCTTCTCGAGTGCATAATTTAACTGACGCAAGAGTTTAACCTGATTTCTCATCATCAATAATTTGTAAATTGGTTTTTTGAGCATCACAATATGGAACTTCAATTTAGTCAAAAAACATATTTATTGATAAGCCGCATTTTCAATTTGACGTGTTCGTAAGTAAACGAAATTGTTGCATTTGCATCGTTTGTATTTTCGAAAACCATCGCATCTCATGAAAAGCAAATGCACCTCCAACAAATTACGGTTTGGCGTGGATTTTGGGTGGCGCGGTAGGTCGATATATCTTCAGAGATAATGCTGTAAACGCTGTCACTAAAAATGACGTTTATGATAATCCATAATTTAGATAGATTTCGGAGAATTATTACCTAATGTAGAAGCCTTCATGCCATGTTTTCTAAAAAAATTCACTGCAGTCGCTCGAATCGGACTGCCTCTACTATTTCTAAACAGTTACGTAGCTTATCGTCATCCATTGTTTCCTAATTAATACTCTATTCACTTTTACATGAAATCAGAAGA
The DNA here is from genome assembly GCA_036346155.1 of Sinelater perroti. Lineage (NCBI taxonomy): Eukaryota > Metazoa > Arthropoda > Insecta > Coleoptera > Elateridae > Sinelater > Sinelater perroti. The sequence continues at coordinate 10,926,950 of JARFIY010000046.1, forward strand.
CTTGTTTGAGAAGTCTTTGGAGCAGGACATCGCTTCAAATTTTAAAAATTCATTTGTTTATAGTGCATAATGCAAATCGACCTTAATTATTGTAATTGAGCTTATCTGTGAAAAGTTATTTGACATATGTGGACTAAAGTAGTATACTTCAAAAACGTACGACTATTGCAACAACATACACCCAAAGTAATTAATTTATTGTGCTAATGTAGCGCGGATTGCTATCATTATGCAGTTCTAAATACCAAAGAAATTTTTCATTAAACCGCTCGACTTGAATAACATGAAGCGTTTGCAGACGTGAACAAGCTGTTTGGTGGAAAATACAAATTGTGTACGTAAAACAATCATTAAGAACATCACCAAGGCAATACGCTACACAGATCGATGTTTTTTGGTATTCTCTTTGATAAATTTTACACAAAACCTGCACACGTTCCTATATAAAATATAGGCAACTTCAGAGAGAGGGCCGCCGCTATAGCCTAGTTGTAAAAAGCATTGCTCCGCTGTCCGGGGACCCAGCACGCGAGCGAGTTCGAATCTCGCTGGAAACTCAAGGGTGTATTTAAATTGCATTGAGGCTTTAGTGGTAATAAGTGCACACCAATAAGGAAAAAACTTCAGAGAATACGTCCTAAATTTCAACAAAGAAATTCCTACCAGCAAAACATTCATTTTTAAAGAACTAAATAAACCCCATCCCAGCTACTTGGTGCAAAATTAGCGCAAAAATACTAATTGAGCCGTATGTCTTCGAGGGCGTTGGAGGCAACGCAATCACTGTCACGAGTCCGGGCTATAAAGAGTGCTGAAGAACCTCTTGGAGACAGAAATAGAAACACAAGATCTAAAGAACATATGATTTTATTAATGCGACGCTACAGTGCCCATATTCTGCTATCGTGGAGCCGAGTCGGCTTTCTCACGTTTTAGCGATATGATATAGCCCTCAAGATGCCAGCTTTGACAGAATTAGACTACCTTTTGAGGGGTTACTTAAAAAAGATTTTTGTTGTCATAACATTAAGAACTTTAAACTTTTATTTTATTTTAACAGTTGCTGGAATGTGCCTGTTACGATATTTTTCAAACAATTTTATGTACCAACGTTTTTAATATTACGTAACCAAGAAAATCCTGTCGTTTTTGAAATGAAGAAGAAAACGCTCGTATATTTTTCTATAAAATGATTCTATTCATCAAAATATTCATCTTCGCATTGAACAATATTTTCCTAACGAGAAGATATTTTATAAATTCCATTATTAAAAAATTTATTTTTTTTTATTTCCGAAAAATGTCAAGAGAGTTCAAATAAGCCTCCGCCGTTTGAAAAAAGATAGCGCCACCAGTAACCTACGATTGAAATTGTCATATCATAAGGTTGGGCATCCAGCAACACCATAACCTTAAAATATTAGCGATTTTGTATCAGCATCACTTAAATTTTTTGTGCGAAGATGTCTAGTGTCTAGCCGAATAAGCGCCATTTGCGAGAACTTTTGATTTACTTCTTTATTTTGAAGAAATCTGCAGATGAGGCGCTTATAGAAGCATATGGTGAGTTTGGTTTTAAGTGAGAAAAGTTGTCGTGAGTGGTGTCATAAGTTTAAGAACGGTGAGTTTGATGTCGAAGACAAAGAACGTAACGGAAGACCGAAAGTATACGAAGACGCGAAATTGGAAACATTATTAGAGGAAAATTATTGTCAAACGCAAGAAGAACTTGCACATACGTTAGGAGTGACTCAACAAGCAATTTCACATCGTTTAAAATTGTTGGGAATGATTCAAAAGCAAGGAAATTGGGTTCCATATGAACTGAAGCCGAGAGACGTTGAACGCCGACTTTGCACATGCGAAATTCTTCTTGCCAATCATAAACGAAAGGGTTTTTTGCATCGTATAATCACAGGCGATAAAAAATAGATCCACTATGCTAACCCAAAGAAAAGGAAATCATGGAGACCATGTGGCCATGCTTCAACATCGACAGCCAAGCCGAATATTTATGGAAAAAAAAACTCATGTTGTGTATTTGGTGAGATCAGCTTGGTGTCGAGTATTGTGAGTTGCTCAAACTGAACTAAGCCATTAACTGAGGCTCTCTGCCGAACATAATTGATGATATTGAGCTGAGCATTCAAGGAAAAACGCGCCCACTACTACTCCAGACACAGAAAAAATTATTCTCCTGCATGATAGTGCTCGTGCACATGTTGCGGAACCCATCAAAACCAAAAACATTGCCCTTTCGATTATCATTTGTTCCGGTCGATGGCACATGGCCTGTCTGAGCAGCACTTCACATCATATGAAGATACCAAAAATTGGGTCTATTCGTGGATAGCCTCAAAAGATGAAGCGTTCTTCCGACGCGGTATCCGTATCCTGCCAGAAAAATGGGAAAAAGTAGTGGCTAGCGATGGACAATACTTTGAATAAAACATAAGTTTCCGTTCTTTCACAATAAACGCCCAATTTTTCATAAAAACCTTGGAGACTTATTTGAACTTCCTTTATATCCTGCCATTTTTACTAACGAGGTACGATCAATTTCTAAGGTCTCCAAATTTTTTTCTCAACAGTGAAAGTAAGTAAAAGATGCAGTTAATTTTAAAAGACGCAGAAAATATCTCTAAATTTGTAATATAGATAGCAGCACCAAACAATATACACAGGTTGAATTACCGCCATTGCAGTAAGTGTTGTTTTGTATACTTAAAGTGGCCACGTTTAGGGTTCAAGAATAACATGTAATCACCCGTTTTCTTTTCTTGCGTAATAAAACACTCATCGAAATTCATCGCCAATTGAGTGAGGCATGCGGTAAAGGCGTTGTGAATGTTAAAAATGTGCGTTCGTGGGTGCGAAAGTTTAAAGAAGGTCTAAAGTTGTATGACAATGAACCGAAGCAGCCTCGACCACGAACTAGCCGGGCCGAAACCATGTTTGCACGAGTAGAGCAAGTTGTTATGGAAGGCTATCGATTAGGTATGCGTGAAATCCCTCCAAACTTGGCATTTCCGTTGGATCTGTAGAGTCCATTTTGTATGATGACCTGAAAATGCGAAAAGTTTCTTTGAGGAGGGTCCCACAAATGTTGACCAACGAACACTAAGCTACCCAGGTGACAATATCTCAGGACATGTTGACACGTGATGCCGCCACAAATTTCCAATCATAAAAACACTCTCCGCGGCCGCTTATTTTTCAATCAAGCTGCTATTGCTTCAGCGATTTTCCAGTGGACAAAGCACACCCCTAAAGAAGTGTTCTCAGTAACCATGAAATCATGGCAAGGTACGTTTAGAGGGAGATCATGTTGCAAAGTAACAGAAGTTTTGAGGACGCGGTGACTCAGATGTTTCAACCAGTTGGCTCTGTCCTCTAGCCGGCGCGCGCGAGTTCAAGTCTCGCTCAACCCATGGGTGTGTGTGAATGTCCTAGCATTAACTGCATGTTAGTGGGCACAATAAGCCCTTGAGGCTGCAGTGCCTGTAAGTGCGCAAAAAAAAAACAGAAGTTTTAAAACTTTTTCACGATTTACTAGTGGTGGTTGTTTTTATTGTGTCGTATCGTGCGCTCGTTGAGTTGTTCACTATAAATGCAGTGAGGCTTTGGCCAACTCGTAGATATTCATGGCAAATAATTTCCTTTTGAAGTCCACCAAACACACAAAAGAAGTTTTCGTGGTGTCAGCTTTCCTTTAGGACTTGTGGCCAGTGGTGAGCACGTTTATATTTGGAATTCATAATCAATTTTTCGTCAGTGGTCAAAATTCGATCGAAAACCTATTGTAAGATTGTAAGACATTGTGATTTGTTATTGGGTGTTAATTCATGTGGTGCTCTTTCCTATTTGGTATAAATGCTCTCGTATTGTGCCGTCATTTATTTTGAACAATTCTGTAAGCCATTGACACGTTAAGCTGTAATTTGTTTCAATCATTGCCTCCAATTCTGCAATATTTAAATTTGATGGTCTGACAGATCTGATCTCATAGATCATTCGCCCTGCAAAACATTTTTGAACCATCTGTAGACTATTCTTGATGTAACTGTCAAACTTTATGGATTATCGGATATTACGGTTATTTTTCTATTTACGACAACCGATAGAGCTTAAATTGTTTCTAATGACTTTATTTCCCACTTTAAATCTTTTACACCGTTAGAAAATTTAAACAAGAAGTAAAATTTATTTCTGTAATCTTCCTTTGGGTATAAAGAAGAGAAGATGTTCTAGAAACCACAAGAAATTTATAGAAGACTTAATTCTGTTGTAGTGCAACTAAACTAGTTCTTATACCTCGTTATTCAGCGGATCATGTACAATATTTTTTATTAAAGATAAATTGCTAAAAATTACATTCAGAGCAAAAAAATATACAACTAGAACCTAGTAAATTACAATTTTCACCATTTTGCATAGAACAAGGCGAGTATCGTATGATTACTAGAAAAACATTGAGTCCAGAACCCATAATAATAACTGAACCAGCAAGAGGAGCGCCAGAGTAAATATGCGTATGAGTAGTTAATATAAATATTAAAACAATAATTGCTTTAGCCTTTTTCGCCTCGTTACCTTTAGCATTTGCCATTTGGCATTTTACCCGCGGAAAAATCGGGAATTTATCTGCAAATTAATGAAACCCCCGGCACACCCAGCATTAACGCATGCCTGCGAGAGCAGAACTTTAATTGAAATAATTTTTAAGGCGGCGATCCGCCTGATCGATCGTGCCTTACCCGCGGTAAAAAGGCGCCGCGCAAGTGCGGCGAATTAGAGCTGCAAGTGAGGCGAATTAAGCTTCGCATTAGCAGGTTGTATTTGCATAATGAGCCGCGGCGAGCGCCGCGCGCCCGCGGGCACTCGCCTGCCATTCACATATTTCCGATAATTGCAAGATCGCAGCGCAAAAAGGCGAGTGGATCGGGATAAGCGTAATGAGGGGTTTCGCAAACAATTCCGCAAATCGGCGTTTCCGGTACTCGCGCCCATCGTGAATGCCACTAGAGTAATTATGCGCCGTAATTTATGCCGCGCCGCTAATTTGCGGGCATAAAACAAATTGCATTACAATAATTTCGTCATAAATTTCCAGGCCAGGAATCTATTCAGCTGCGGCGGCCGGCGATCAAGGAAAGCGGAGAGTATTCAAGTGCAAACATAACTTTAAAATAGCCACGGCAATATGCGCTATACGGTACCTTATATTTTATAGTTCACCTGAGCGTACCGTAGCTTTTCGTATAATTATTGTGTTGTGTTGTACCTGGTAATAATCTGCAAGTAACAAATTTTATAGGCAAGATACATCAACATGGTTATAGCATTTCACAAATTAAATTCTGTTCGCAAATATTGACACTACAATGACGAAATCACATTTTTATGGGTGTTGTGTTGTGTAGCGTTGGCGCCGCGACCCTTCTAAGCACCTGAAAACCGTGTAGTTTGCGCCGCAGAGTTATTAACTACCTGAAGTACTTTTTTTGGAACATTTTAACAATAAATCAAGAAGTAGACCAATTAGAAAATTATATCGTTTGTTTTTTATAGATGTATAGAACTTTGAAATGGAATAAAACAAAGAAGAATTTTTTAAATTGACATGAAATTTACTTTATTCGAAAGATAATCTTCTGGCATTATAATTTAAATATGACTTCTGGCATATGACCGCCACGGCTGGCTCGGACGTAGTCTAATCTGGAGGTCCAATTTTTGATGACTTTTTCCAACATTTGTGGCCGTATATCGGCAATAACGCGGCGAATGTTGTCCTCCAAGTGGTCAATCGTGTCGGGCTTATCGACGTAGACTAGTAACTTCACATATCCCCACAGAAAATAGTGTAGCGGCGCTAAATCGCACGATCTTGGAGGCCAATTCACGGGTCCGAAACGTGAAACTATGCGGTTACCAAACGTTTCCTTCAATAAATCAATTGTGGCACGAGCTGTGTGACATGTTGCGCCGTCTTGTTGAAACCACAGCTCCTGCACATCATGGTTGTTCAATTGATGAACGAAAAAGTCAGTAATCATGGCTCTACAGCGGTCACCATTGACTGTAACGTTCTGACCAGCATCGTTTTGAAAGAAGTACGGACCAATGATTCCACCAGCCCATAAAGCACACCAAACAGTCAGTTTTTCTGGATGTAACGGTGTCTCAACATACGCTTGAGGATTACCATCACTCCAAATACGGCAGTTTTGTTTATGGACGTATCCATTCAAACTAAAGTGAGCTTCATCGCTAAATAAAATTTTCTTATGAAAATCGGGATCAACGGCAATCTTGTTTTGGGCCCATTCACCGAATCTACGCCTTGCTAACAGTGATCGTGTGGGTTCAATTTTTGCACGAGTTGGATTTTGTAAGCACGCAAACCAAGATCTTTCAGCAAAATCTTCCATAAAGTGGATAGACACATATCCAATTCCTGTGCACGATGGCGGATAGACTGATTCGGGTCTTCCTCTACGCTACGCTCTACAGCAGCAATGACTTCTTCTGTACGCACTGTACGACGTCTCTGTGGATGCGTATTATCATTTATAGTAAACGCGGTGCGAAAACGTTCCATAATTAATTGAATTAATTGCTCTGATGGACGATTATGTTGACCGTAAAATGAACGTAGTGCGCGATACGTATTTCGAACAGAACCATGATTTTCAAAATAAATTTGCACAATTTGGAAGCGTTGTTCAGGCGTCAGTCTATTCATGTTGAAATGCCAAACCAAACTAAACATAAATCACTTGACGGTAAGGATGCACTTTAGCGGAAGTAGCGGATTGGGCCGGGAGGGGTGTCATTCGAAAGGGCTCGACGTGCTGAGTCGAATGAGACCGGTTTCAACTTTAGGAAATGACCGGGGCAAAAGTTACGCCATTTTCATTTTTCAATGTTAACTCAATAGGAAATTTTTTTTTTGGCAAAATCGATTGTAATTCGAACCGTACCCTTGAATTTGATATCCGAAACCCCAATCCCCCTCCATTGAAATAGACTTGCCTTGTTTCTGATTGGTCGACACACCACGTGGTAAAAGTCAAGTGACATTTTAGTATAAAAGAGGCGACACTTGCTTTCCTACGTTTAGTTGTCAGTGAGCATTCATTGCGTTCAGACGACGTCTAATTTTTCTATTAGTTTTCTATTGTTTTTTCATTTGATTGTTAGCCGTTGACGAGCAATCGTGTTTTCAATTGTGCAAGTTTTCTCTTTTTCAGTTCAATTTTTTCAGTGTTATTTTTGTAGTTTGTAATGGGTGACTATGTTCTTCTTTGGAACACCAAACAGCTCCCTATGTCTGCGAATGGCGTAGACTGGGCGGTCAGTCAAGGGTTGTTGCCACGTGAGCCACCAGATTGCGCTGTTCATCGTAAGCCTTTAAAACTTTACGAGGCTTCAGAAAGTGGGTGTGGTCGCTACAAGTGCACCAAAGCTGGATGCAACAGCGGCCATGCCAGAGCAAAAAACACGTGGTTTGAAGACGCCCGTATCCGTCCAGATGAAATAGCGTGGATTATGTACGGTTTCGCTAACGCCTGGCCACATGAATTGGTGAAGAATGAGTGCGTTGACCTCGATTTGCCTATTGAGCAACGCACTGAACTTAGTCAACACACGTTAACTTTTTGGTGAGTAAAATTTCAGTGCAATAGTTAGTTTCAATGTTTGAATACAGGTATCGCTATTGTCGTGAAATGATTATTGACGATTCATTGCTCGGCAAGAAAACATCAAACTGGGCGGTCCTCGCAAGATTGTTCAAATTGACGAGTCCAAGTTTGGTAAGAGAAAATATAATCGCGGTCGAGCTGTTGAGGGCCATTGGGTCTTGGGAATGATCAAAGACGAACGTGAAGACGTCGTCATGGTTGTTGTGGACGCTAGAAATCATCAGACATTGATTTCTGAGATCCAAAAGCAGACGTTAATTAGAAGAAACATGTAATTTTATTTTTGAATTTCGCTGACTGTTTTGCCGCTATAAGCGTTTCCAGGGAACACCGCGTGGAGGCAGTTAGCTGTCACTCCCCTGACCCTTCAGTTGATCATCATTGGGCCACGGCTTGAAAAAGGCGGTTTAAATTGCAAGGCGCAGTTTAAAGGCGGTAGTCTTTATACTGGCGGCGCCAAAGGTACTCGACTAAGTAGTCGGCGAACTCTTCTTGAGGAACATGGCGCGAACGGAAGTAATCTTTCGCCGGACGCCAAGTCGCCTCAATGCGCTGTGTATGCGTGCCATCTGGAGCTGTAAAATAAATTTAATAAGTGGAGAGAATGACGAATCCGATTATTTACCTACAAACCTATGCTGCAAGTCACTGTGGTTAACTTTCTTATGAGTGTAACCGTACTCGTTGATCCGATCATAGCCTTTCCAAGAGTCGGTGTGAATTATGGTTCCTGGTAACACATACTTTTGGATCTCAGAAATCAATGTCTGATGATTTCTAGTGTCCACAACAACCAAAACGACATCTTCACGTTCGTCTTCGATCATTCCCAAGACCCAATGGCCCTCAACAGCTCGACCGCGATTATATTTTCTCTTACCAAACTTTGACTCGTCAATTTGAACAATCTTGCGAGGACCGCCCAGTTTGATGTTTTCTTGCCGAGCAATAAATCGTCAATAATCATTTCACGACAATAGCGATACCTGTATTCAAACATTGAAACTAACTATTGCACTGAAATTTTACTCACCAAAAAGTTAACGTGTGTTGACTAAGTTCAGTGCGTTGCTCAATAGGCAAATCGAGGTCAACGCACTCATTCTTCACCAATTCATGTGGCCAGGCGTTAGCGAAACCGTACATAATCCACGCTATTTCATCTGGACGGATACGGGCGTCTTCAAACCACGTGTTTTTTGCTCTGGCATGGCCACTGTTGCATCCAGCTTTGGTGCACTTGTAGCGACCACACCCACTTTCTGAAGCCTCGTATAGTTTTAAAGGTTTCCGATGAACAGCGCAATCTGGTGACTCACGTGGCAACAACCTTTGACTGACCGCCCAGTCTACGCCATTCGCAGACATAGGGAGCTGTTTGGTGTTCCAAAGAAGAACATAGTCACCCATTACAAACTACAAAAATAACACTGAAAAAATTGAACTGAAAAGAAAACTTGCACAATTGAAAACACGACTGCTCTTGTCAAAGGCTAACAATCAAATGAAAAAACAATAGAAAAATAATAGAAAAATTGACGTCGTCTGAACGCAATGAATGCTCACTGACAACTAAACGTAGGAAAGCAAGTGTCGCCTCTTTTATACTAAAATGTCACTTGACTTTTACCACGTGGTGTGTCGACCAATCAGAAACAAGGCAAGTCTATTTCAATGGAGGGGGGGATTGGGAGTTTCGGATATTAAATTCAAGGGATGAGATTCGAATTACAATTGATTTCGCCAAAAAATTTCCCATAGAGTTAATATTGAAAAATGAAAGTGGCGTAACTTTTGCCCCGGTCATTTCCTAAAGTTGAAACCGGCCTCATTCGACTCAGCTCGTCCAATCGAGTAAGCCGACACCGACATAGGCTCATTCTGACATTTCCGCTAAAGTGCATGTCACCCCACTTGACAGCTGACAAAATGGCCGCCAGTTAAAAAAGTGTTGCCAACTTAAAGTTTTATACCTCTATAAAAAACACCCGTTATTATGGTCTGTTTCTAATTTTAAACTATTTATTTTGAAACCCACATTATACATATAGTGTTCGGTAAACTTCTGCATTTTATCAAAATCTAGTTATAAAGATGTGCCTGGCGCTAAAAGGAGCCACCCTGACCACCAAGCGTGGCTAAAACATATACCGTTATGTACATATACCGTTAAGTATTTTGAAACATTTTAACAATAAACCAAGAATCAGGCCGATTAGAAAATTATATTAAGGGCTGTGCTGATAAAATCGTTTCTATTTTTTTTTCAGCCCACATCATACATATAATATTATACACTATATATATTTGTCGTCGTCTGCTTCAAGAATTAGGTCTTGCAGCCTGTTCCAGCTGAACGTTCCATCGTTTCCGAGGTTTTCCTACGTCTCGGGTTCCTCTTGGGTTGTACTGTATTATTAATTTTGGGAGTCTGGGCTTATTGTGTCTATATGTTTCTTCCATCTTGTAATTGATTATTTGGTTTTGTATTGGTTGTACTTACAGCTCGTTTCTGATGTGTTCGTTAGTAAATATGTCTTTGTAAAATTTTATCTGCGTCTCCTTTCTTGTTTTGTTTCTTAGTGCTCTTCTTAGGGTACCGCTCATTCTCTAAAATGTCGATGTCCAGGTCATAGTTGTATGAGACATCGCAACCTAAATATCTGAAATTTTGTATTTGTTCTAGATTGGTGTTGTGAATAATAATTTTAGATCTTATAGGTTGTTTTCTTTGGAAGAAATTTTTGTTTTACTTGTTGATATTCGACAGTTGTAATTTTTTGATATGTTGTTTAATCTATAGATTTCCTTTGTAAATTATCTTCTGAATTTGAAATTATAGCCTGGTCGTCTGCGAACAGTATTGTGTTGACATATGTATTTGTATTTATTTGGATTTTCTTTGGTGCTTTTTGTTTCCGTGTCTTTATCATGTCGTCAATATAAAAATTAGACATATTGGGTGATAGGTCACATCCTTGTCTTACACCTGGATTTGTGTATGTCAGGCTTTTACCTTCGTCGTTGTTTTGTGATTTTGGTGTTTAAATAAAGACTTTTTTGCTTTTATCAGATGAGATGGAAATCCATCGTTGTGATTTTCTCGAATACTTGAGTGAAGTCGACAAATGCTATATGTGTTTCTAAATTACGGTCTCTACGTTTTTCTATGATCTACTTCAAGGTGAAGACAGCATCTGTACAGGATCGTCCTTTTCTGCTGTTCTTCTAAGATTACTTCGGCTATTGTTTGCGTTCTCGCTGTTATGATTTCTGAATATAACTTATATCCTGAATGTAGTAAACTGATACCCCTGTAATTGTTACAATCTGTTCTATCGCCTTTTTGGAGAAGTGATTTTATTTTAGCTATACCCATTCTTGAGGAATTTTAGTTTGCTTCCTTCTTCTGTAGGTGCCGCTCCAACTAGTGAAGGCATTTCTGAAAATCTGTCTCTGTTTCTTGCTATGTTAAAAGGGGTGCCGATTCTCGTGATCCCTGTCCATTCTTTTATGTTCCTGAGCCATGACATCTTCTTTCTTCCCACTGCTCTTCTACCTTCTATCTTTCCCATCATTATTTTCTGTAGTAGGTCGTATCTATCATGCCCAGATATTCGACTTTTCTTCTGTTCACTAGGTGTAAAAGTTCTCTATCTCTTCCTATTTTATTTAAAACCTCCCCATTGGTACATCGCTCTGTCCATGAAGTTTTTAATATTTTCCAGAAAACTCACATTTCGAATGCTTCCATTCTTGCGCTTGTGTTTTTTTTAGAATTCATGCTCCTGAGCCGTACAATAATATTAGTCATATGTAACAGTTAACTACTCTCAGTCGTAGATCGATACTCAATTCTTTATCACATAACAATAATTTCATCTTTCTAAATCCGTCTCTGGCCATTTCTATTCTTGTCTTAACTTTCATGTCACTATCCCATTCTACTCAAATGTACCTAAGTATCTATATTGCTGTACTCGCTCTATGTTGTTACCTGCTACCGTAAGTCTCACATGTAGGTCTCTCCTTGCTTACTACCATAAACTTCGTCTTCTGGATGTTCATATTGAGGCCTAACCTTTCACTTTCTTCATTCACTCTGTCTAACAAGACTTGCATATCTTCTTGTGTTGATGCATGGTGTCGTCGGCATATCAAATATTATTTATTACTTCAACATTTACTTTCACTCCTTCCTCTCTCCCATACAGTGCATTCATCATTATATGCTCTGACTATAAGTTGAACAGGGTTGGTGATAAAATACATCCCTGTCTCACTCCTCACTTTATTTCTATTTTTTTCTGTACTCTCATTCTCAATTCTGACGGTTGTTGTTTGGTCCCAGTATAAGTTCTTTGTTATTTATGTATCCTTTCCATCTAGGCGTATTTATTCCAGTATTTGAATAAGTTGTTCTTATCTTACTCTGTCATACGCCTTCTCGTAGTCAATGAAACTTATTATAACGCTTCTGCATGTCTCTACATTTCTGTATTAAGATTTGTAATGCAAATAAGGCTCCCTTGTGCCACGCCAGCTCTAAATCCAATTGGTTGTTACTTAGTGTTTCATCGCATTTTATCCTTATCCTTTCATGAATAATGTTCAAGAACACTTTGAATACTGGGCTCATGAAGTTTATTGTGCGAAATTCCTTACTCCTTTTAGCATTAGCTTTCTTCAGAAGACTTACAAAGGTAGAGTTCTACCATTCTTTCGGTATTATCCCTGTGTCGTATATTTGGTTAAACATTTCCAACAGAAAGTCTATATCTTCCTCTTCCAGATTTTTAAGGATGCCTATGTTCACCTGAAGATTTACCTTCCTTTGCTTTCTTTAACGCTTTCTGAACTTCCTCTTTTAATATCGAGGGTCTTTCTTTTTCCAAATGATTGTCTTGTTTCTCTACTTTGTCATCTAAGAAGAGTTGTTCTGTATACTTTCTCCATACGGTCTTTTCATTTTTCTCGGTCACAATATTGTTCCCCATGTCCATGTTATGTTGTTTCCTTCTATTTTTTCCTATCATCTCTTTTATTTTCTTATGAAGGTTAAAGGAATCGTGCTTTCTCTGTAACTCGTCGATTTCGTCGCATTTCTCAGTAGGTACTTTTTCTTTGCATATTTAATTTCCTTCCTTTATCTCTATTAATTCTATCATATTCAGTTTTATTATTGTTGTTGTACTTTCTTCTTTCGTCCATCATTTCTAGTATTTCTTCAGTCATCCATTTTTTCTTTTTGTCTTGTTTATCTACCCCTAATACTTCTCTTCCGAACTGATGTATTATTTCTTTCGTGTTTTCCCACTTATCCTCCACCGCTGGCATTGTTCTGTTTACCTTGCTTTGCCCAGTCTTTCAACTTTTCAGCTGCTTTGTTTTTTATCTCTGGTGTCCTAAGTTTTCTTACTTCTATCTTTTTATTGAATTCATTTTTCTTTTTAACCCTTTCGTCATGCATTTAAACTTTATTACTACATTAATTGTTCAGTATTCATTTCCATTAATGACAAACTGGGGATGTTAATAACGGTGGTTTCCCGTTGCCTTCCGTTATCGCAGTAGTATAACCATTTCAGCCATTCTGGCCATGCCTATACTGTTCTGTGAATAAGCTAGTCAAAATTCATTATTTATTTGCTTTACCCCAGTACAGACAGGTACTGTTGCCCTCTGCCAGTTCTTCTGTTTGGTCTGCGGGTGCATTCTGTACCTATCTGCAAGGCTTTCCTTATCCGCCACCCGGAGACGCACCGTGTGGGAGTTAGGGTTCCCCCCTGGCTTCACATGCACAGTGTTTGTTGCCCCCTACTTAATTCAAAGGTGCCCTGTCCGTGATTTACACCAGCGCCAGTTTGCTTCCAGCACATATTAATGAAGTGTAGTAATCTTAATTTTATAAACAGTAGTTCAGTATTAATTTTATCAGTTTCAGTGGCTTTACTATTTTTTAAAGTCTTTATTGCATTTTCTAATTTTTGTACAGTTATATTGTCAACGGTTAAATTCCTCTCTTGTAAATTTATATGTTCACTATTATTAACTTCATCTTCTTCTTCTTCCGAATTTTATCACAGTTCTTGTAGTGTTCAATTTCTATTATATTTAACGTTGCAGTGGCTTTTTCTTCTTTGTTGAGGTGCTTTATAATTTTATATGCTGATTCCTGTTGTCCGTACACATCTTCTATACATGGTATATAACTATCTCAGCTATTACAATAGGCTTTTTATAACTCTTTTGGCTTCTGCACTTCGTTCTTTGTAGTGCTTTTTGTTTTGTTCTGTTCTTGATGTTAGGTATTGTTGATATGCTCTGCGTTTGTTATCTATTAATTGTTGTAGTTTATTATATCCATTTGTATTATTCTAATTTTTGTATGTAAGCAACTACTGGTTTTTCAAAAACGGAGGAAATACAAATGACCTAATTGTCGAAATTTTCTAAAAAAATATTTTCCACCCCTACTACTAATATCCTTTAAGTTTAAGTAAACCCACCGGTATCGGCAAATATCTTCAGTAGATAGTTTGTACGAAATGTCTAATTTTGATACATTCGAACGAAAGATGACAAACCACTGTTCATTATGGATAGTTTTATGTACCAGAGGAAAAGAATAAATAGGAACGGCTAAATATTGGGTAAATACATATTATATAATGCTATAAAATACTCCTACATATTTATTTGTAGGATGTGTAAAAACAAAAAATCGTGATAATGTAAAGACTTGTTAGTAATAAACAGGGATTCAGTGCTTCATCAACAAAAATATGTATGTGCGAAGTGTTATTCGTGTATAAGAAGAGAGCTAGAGAAAAAAGGTCCATTCCGGTGAATCACAATTTTCAAAACAGAAATTGAAAAATATTTCGATCGTGGACTCAACCTGGTGACACGTTTACTGACATATGATAATGTTAAATGCTTCTTGAATCGCTATCGGAGTAATGCTCTTAGAGTTGTGCAAGATCCTGTGATTGCAACTAAAGTCATAGTTTCAGAAATTTGAGAACCTTTGATGATGGAACTCCTTTTTTGGTATTTGAAGATACCGAAATCACAAAAGGATTTTGTTTTTTTCCACAACACTCATAAAAAAACTTTCAAGAATGCACAAATGCTTTTTATTGATGACACATTCAGTAGCTGTCCTAAGCAATTTTATCAAATATACACAATACATGCTAACGTGGGACGCAGCCGTGTGGCAACGAATGTAGATTCAGTAATTTTTGCGTTATTGCCAAATAAAACTCAGAAGACATACGTTAGTCTCTTAAACTTTTTAAAAAAAATTTTCCAGCATGGTATGCCAAAATTCGTAATGCTTCACTTAGAAAATGTGGTTTTAAGATAAGAATTTTGGTATATTAATTTCATTTATTTCTCGCTTTTCCATTTTACAAATTACCAACGAATCTACTGTTTCCGATTATTCAGGCGCTTATAAACACTTTTCCACTACAACCAGGTAGTGAGAAGAAAGGCTATCGGTATGGCTGATTATTATAAAAATCTAGAAGAAACCAGCATGCATATACGCAAATGTGTAGTTTTAGTACATTTACTTCTCAGGATAGTAGAAGAAGCGTTCCTTACGATCAAGGAAGACAGTTCAACTGGTGAGAAATAACTGAATCCAACGATTATTTTGTTAGTCAGTGGTTGGAAAATGACTCCATTCCCCTCACCGCTTGGAATTGCCATAATCAAAGGCATCGGACAAACAACTCTGTGGAAGGCTTTCACAGCAAGTTTAATAAACTTGTAAATAAAAAAACAAAATATATGTATATCCTTCTCAATATTTTAAGATTCGAATATATTGCAAGTGTTAATTCATCTTCGTTAGCAGACGTGAGGTTATTGCATAAACTCAGAAAAACAAATTGTATAAATTTATACATAAAATAGAAAACATGCTAATGAAATTTGCAGAAACAAAAAAGTAAAAATAAAATCACCTGCTTATATACAAAAATTAGATTAACAAAATGTATTTTTAAAGGAATCAGTTGATTGTTGATTTTCCTTGGTTTGTAAGACTATATTTACATTATACTATATACAGCTTTGCCGAAAGTATTAGGTACCCCATAATTTACTACGTGTTTCGATTTTAATAAAAAAAAA
Organism: Sinelater perroti; assembly: GCA_036346155.1. Lineage (NCBI taxonomy): Eukaryota > Metazoa > Arthropoda > Insecta > Coleoptera > Elateridae > Sinelater > Sinelater perroti. The sequence goes on from JARFIY010000046.1 coordinate 10,942,807, forward strand.
CAACTTTTGTTAACTAAATTGGTTTTAAATTTGGTTGTAAATTCTCAATGGTTTGTCGGTCCACCCTTTGATTTAATAACAGCGGCGATTTTTAAGGATATGCTGCGTACAAGCTTTGCACATGCAGTTTTACTAATCTCGTTCCATTCTTGGAGTAACGCATTTTTAAAGCTGTTTTAGAAGTTATGCTGTGCTCCCTGAACTTACGCTTCAAAATGTCCCAAAGATGCTCTATTGGGTTCAGATCTGGGGTTTGCAAGCCAATTTAAAGACAACAGTATTGTCTCTAAATCAGCGCATTGTACTCGCTGATTTATGTTAAGAAGCATTGTCTTGTTAGAATTGGACACCATCTAAATTAGTGTCACTGAAAATACGCATTTACAAAGGCTGTAGAGCAATACGTAGCATATTAACGTATTTTTCATTATTCATAAGACCTTCGCAAAGAAACATTTCGCCGACACCATCAATAACCATGCAGCACCAGACCATTATGCCTGCCTCCCCTGTACTTAACAATCTGGATGATATTCCTCGCCCACCCATCGTCTTACGAAAGTCGCAACCGGGATTCGAAATAACTAAAGGGAAAAAGAGACAAAAAAACTGTTATTTTAAAGATTTGAGAGTAAAATTAAAGTAAACGTTGTTTTTTGTTTAACTGAAATGGTAGAAAATCGTGCTTCGAAATTAAATTCATCAGACCAGATAACATTTGACCAATCCTCCTCCATAAAATTTTGGGGTCGTAGAGCCCGTTGTAGGCGTTTTTTTTTTTGTTGTCTCCTGAAAGCCACAATTTTTCTAGCTTTGCACCCTTTTAAGCCCGCTTTTACTAGTCTTCTTCTTACTGTTCGAGCGTTTATTGGTTTTCCAAATTCTTCCTAAAAGGCTACAGCGAGCTCAAAAGAATTTTTTTCCGGTCTCTCGTACAAATTTTCTGTTTTGAACGCTTGGTATTCACGCATTTTCGGTCCGTTCTTGGTTTACTTGCGTGAGAGGCAGTCTCTCTCAAAAGCAGATTGCGCTAAACATTGCGACATTTCACCAACTTGGCAATCTCGACTTGAGACTTGCCTTGCTCGTGTAATAATTGTGTTTTTACAGGTTTTTCCACACTAACTTCACTACTTTTTGCCATTTTCAGAAAAATAGAAGATCAAATTCACTAATCAATTACGTACAAAGCCTTCTTTACACTACGAACTGCAAATAGAGACTGCTTGAACACTGAAAGAAATTCACACAAAAATCACAGATTTTCTACTTCGCACGCCAGATCTGTAATGACCCTTTAAATATGCTACCCATTGCTTACATGAACGTTTTATGACGCCAGTTTAGCATTTATAAAAAGTGCTTGAACTTTTTTTAAGTAATAAAAATGTTATGTGTGTTCTATAGGGGTGCCTAATACTTTTGGCTAAGGCTGTACATTACTTGATGTATAAAATATATCTAAAAATGATGATTAAAATAATTATGTTGACGAATGTATACAAAAAAAATGTTATATGATTAAAATATAAAGCGATATAAAACGACTGTTCGCCCTAAAATTGCGTATGAATTTTTCCATATGTTTTAGCCACGCTTGGTGGTCAGGGTGGGTCCTTTTAGCGCCAGGGACATCTTTATAACTAGATTTTGATAAAATGCAAAAGTTTGCCGAACACTATATGTATAATGTGGGCTTCAGAATAAATAGTTTAAAATTAGAAACAGACCATAATATAATTTTCTAATTGGTCTACTTCTTGATTTATTGTTAAAATGTTCCAAAAAAGTACTTCAGGTAGTTAATAACTCTGCGGCGCAAACTACACGGTTCTCAGGTACATAGAAAAGTCGCGGCGCCAACGCTACAAAATATAACCATGGCGTGAATAACGCGCACTCATTTTTATGTTGCCGTGTTGAATTTATTTGACCGTATTCAAACCATAGACGCCATTCTAAAACAATCGTATAATATTACTGAGCAGGACTTGATTTACCCATAGGTTAGGTAAGCTGCAACCTAAGGCTCCAAGATTTAGGAGTCGCAAATATCTGAGTTGAGTGAACAAAAAAGCTCGTGAGGGGTTGCTAGATCCCCCATCAGGCGCCTCCCCAGGTGGCGGATTAGGGAATGCCCGCCAGATATGGAGGGTACCGAGGAAATAAAATACCCGGGGCGGACCAAAACTAGCAAGGGGCACACTAAAGCTATTTACTAATGAAGTACCTAAAGACTAGTGAGCCGGACCCTAGAGCTGGGACGTATCGCCAGGAACGGTGGCGGAAGAATCTATATAGATCAACGGCAGCGACCAAAGCCCGAGAAAGATAGGACACAGCTCACTCACCAAGACGCCCGGCGAGCGCGGTGTTTTATCGCCAAATTTCCCCCCGCTCATCAAAAGAAATGAAATGTCAGTTAACAAAACACAAATACCCCAGGAGGGTAGGGCTACAAGCCCAGAATCCCTCGCTGAATTATCAGCCTGCCTCAAGGATTCTGGGGAAGGCAAAAAACTGACGAGAATCCAGTTAAACCGAAATATAACACACTTTGACATCTGCACATACAATATAAGATCTATGCTACAAGATGAAGAACTATACGAATTACAGGAAGAACTAAAAATAATAAAACGGGATATTTTAGGTATAAGCGAAGTCAGAAGAAAAGGTGAAAAATTGATAGAATTACCATCTGGAGAAACCCTATACTACAAAGGAGACGACAACATAACAGAAGGAGGCGTTTATAGAAATATCGAATAGAGTAGGATATCTAATCACATCACACATCACACAGCCATTGTAGTCCACTGCAGGACGTAGGCCTCCCTTGAATTCTGCAGTTTTGCAATTCAATGGGGATTTGGCAATTAAACGCCACGCTTGCCGGGCGGGTTGGCGAGTGGATAAGGTGTATGGAGGATAAGAATATGTAGATTGTGAGTAGGATTAAGGTTGGGACACGACTTTCCCCCGGTGTTAGGAGATCGGGAAGAGTCGGGGCTCGCGTGGGCAGGGTCGCCTCCCTGAAGTAGATCTATCCTCTATCGGGGTCATAGAGGAGTATCTACCCGCTACCCAAGGATATCTAATACTTAAAATTAATAACAAACTTAACCTAAAAATTATACAGGTATATGCCCCAACATCTACATGTTCAGATGAAACAATAGAACTATTTTATGAACAAATCACGCAGGCGATAAGAGACGACAATACCCGATATAGCTTAATCATAGGAGATTTTAACGCTAAAATAGGAAAAAAGCTAGAAATAAAAAAAGAGAAAATTGTAAAATTTGGACTAGGGAATAGAAGTAAAAGAGGATACACGTTAATACAATACCTAGAACAAAATAAATTGTTTGCAATGAACACTTTCTTTAACAAAAGACCAGAGAGAAATGGACTTAATTGTCCCCAAATGAGGCAACCAAAAATGAAATTGATTACATCCTATCCTCTCATAAAGAAATAGTAACAGATGTGTCCGTGATGAACACATTTTCTACTGGAAGCGACCACCGACTAGTAAGGGGACACATAAAAATAAATACAAAAACGGAACGAGTTAAGATGGTAGCAAAAAACACCATAAAAATGGATACTTTCCGATTACAGGAAAGAAGCCATGAGTACCAACAAAAGTTATCTCATAAATTACAACAAAAAAATATGTCAGAAGATAAAAGTATTGAAGAAATAAATACAATCATAACAACATTACCAGTAGAAGCAGGAAAAGAAGTAGCGGAAAAACAACGAACTAAAACAAACTGGATAAGTGACCACACAAAACAAACTACTTGAAAAAAGAAGAAAACAAATTAGGGAAAATAAACGTGGAACCGTACAATTTCCAGAGTTAAACAAACTGATAAGAAAAGAGGTAAAAGAAGACGAGTACAAGAAAACCGAAGAAAAAATTATAAAATTTATAGAACATAACAAAGGTATAAAATGTCTAACAAAGGAAAATGGACGCGCGCAAATAACATCAGTTAAACACAATGGAAAAGAAATAAAAGACAGAAATGAAATTATCTCAGCAACTGAAGAATTCTATACAAGTTTATACAGATTAACAAAACATCCAACAACAGAAATAAAGCAACAATTAAAAAGAAAATTATGAATTTTAATTCAGAAGAACTACCAGATATTCGAGAAGATGAAATTGAAGAAGCAATAAGAAGAGGCAAAAATAACAAGGCACCAGGAAAAGATAACATAATAATCTAAATGCTAAAAACAGGAGGAAAAACATTAACAACATCTCTCAAGATCCTGTTTAATAAATGCCTACATCAAGCACAGATACCATCAGAATGGGACACAGCAAAGACTACACTACTTTTCAAAAAAAGTGACCGAAAACTATTAGAAAATTATCGCCCAATAATCCTTTTATCACAGCTATATAAACTCCTGACAAAAATAATAACAAACAGACTGGAGAACAAACTAGACCAATATCAACCAATAGAACAGGCGGGATTTTGCAGTGGATATTCAACTAACGACCATCTATTAACCATTAGAACATTAATTGAAAAAGCTAATGAGTACAATTTACCACTCTATCTTATACCCGTCGATTATGAAAAAGCTTTCGACACAGTAGAAAGATGGGCAATTGAAAGAAGCCTACAAAACAGCTGCATCGACTCCAGCTACTACACAATATATATATATGAAAAGGCCGGCTGTATAATAGAGCTCCATAAAGACACAAACGCAATCCCTATAGAACGAGGAGTCAGACAAGGGGATACGATCAGCCCAAAACTATTCATTACGGCGCTAGAAAACATCTTTAAGAAAATGAACTGGGAAAACAGAGGAATCAACATCAACGGTGAAAAACTGAATAACTTGAGATTCGCAAACGACATGCTATTAATATCAGATAACCTCCAAGACATAAGAGAAATGTTCATAGACCTATATAAAGAATCAGAAAAGATAGGACTGAAAATAAATATGTCAAAAACAAAAATAATGTCAAACAGCAACGAGGAAATACTTATTGGAATAGAAGGAAATAACTTAGAGAGAGTTGATGAATATATATATATATATATATATATATATATATATATATATATATATATCTTGACAGGTAATAAAATAAATAAAGAAAACCAGACGGAAGAAATAAATAGGAGGGTTAGATTAGGATGAGCTGCCTTTGAAAAAACATCGCATGTACTGAAGAACCAGAAAATACCGATTAAATTACGAAGTCAAGTATTTAACCAATGTGTTCTCCTGGTAATGACATACGGCGCCCAGACCTGGACGTTAACAAAATCAAATATGGACAAAATGATAAAAGCACAGAGAGCAATGGAACGCCAGATGCTGAATATAAAATTGACAGACAGGAAAAAGATGCAATGGATTAGACAAAAAACTAGAGTAATAGATGTAGCAGCACAGATAGCCTCACTTAAATGGAGATTTTGCGGTCACACTATGAGACAGAACGATGAAAGATGGAACAAAAAAATACAGCTGTGGAGACCATGGGAAGCTAGAGGACGACCACAACTTAGATGGGCAGATGACATTAAGAGATCAGCTGGACTAAGATGGAGAAGAAGCACACAGAACCGAGAAAATTGGCAACGAGTGGGGGAGGCCTTCGTCCAACAATGGACGAATGAGGGCTAGAAAGAAGAAGAAGAAAACAAAAAAGTGAGCTCGATCAAATAACTTGGAAATACGTTATAACTATTAAAAATGAAATCGTACATCAACGTATAGCAAAATCTAGCGGCACCCTTGAGTTCAAATGCTAGAACTCTGATTCGTTCTAGAACTGCGCGTTTGAATATGAGTTGGGGCAGTCGAATAAGAGAAGTCATACAGCAAACAACAGTGGTGCAAATAAATTAATGTTGTTGTAGTAACAGTTGACCGTTGCGTTAACCACTGCAGTACTATAATTTATAACTATCTTGCAGCAATCCAACCCTTGTGAATTAAGTTTAATTAGAATTAAATCATCATTCAATTCGCATTACATCATAAAGGCTGAACAACGAGTGGCAATTTTAGGATTTATTTTAAAAACATGCGGAGCAGAATTAAGGAAACGCCCCAAAAAGCTTCTTACTCGGTAGAATGCTGTGACAAAGAAAATATCATAACCAGACACCTTTTTCTTACGTAGTGTTCAACAATTACAGTCATCGCCATCGACTTCAGTGACTGCAAGTTCAAATTGTAGTGGATCAAATGTGCAAATGCAATAGGCTTCGAGCTCACAGAGCTCTAAAAATACTCTCCAAGAGGTAAACTTAATTATATCACTCGATAACCAGGCATTGTAGTGCGTAAATGATGAACTTCGTGAGTTAGTGGTGGCTTACAATGACATTCAACAAAACGATGGCTCTGACTTTTTGCGTACCAGGCAAACTTTAAAGAAGGACGATATTCTTAGCAACTAAGAAGTTTGATGATTGAAAAAATAACCATATAATAAACAATCATAACAAGCAAGTGCATTTCAAAATTTATTAGAACAAGTCGCGTTTCACAAAGAGTAGATTATAAAAAACAAAACAATACGCGGGAGAAGCTTTGTATTGGCGAAATATTCTTTTTAAGAGTTGTTAAACCTATAAAGTTTCTAGCTTCACGTGGACTGCCAATTCATGACCATAATGAAATATGAGGTTCTGTAAACCTTAATGGACTAAGTAGAGTTAATTTCTAAATTCGGCCTTATATGTATACACAACTATCAATGAAGATATTATAAATGCCAAGTATTATTCCATATTGTGAACTCAACACCAAATATATCGCACACGGACCGACCAACTAGCTTTTGTGGTACGCTATGTGCTACCTACCGGAACTCCTATTAAATAGTTTTTGACATTTACTCCTTATTGTGGCCATAAAGATAAAGAGATGTCAAATGCTGTAATGTCAACCGTAGATTTCTTTTTTAGAATAACAAATCCATACATTTTTTAGTTCTTCAACCAAAATACAAGATATTTTGCAGTGTCGCCTTGAAAAGGACTCCTTATTATATAAACGTTGTCCACAACCCAGTGCTGATGCCAGTCAAGCTTAAGAATCTTGAAATGGCATTGATGGTATGTTTCTGGAACTATGTTCTTGTAAAGTAAGAAATAAATGAAAGCCTGCAAGGAGATAAAACAGAACAGACACAACAAAGGTCCTTATTCTGAGCACTAGCTTAGAAGCTTTTATAAATACTCCTCGAAACGAAGATGAATTTTCAATGACAGAAAACAAAGTACAATTATATATAGAACTGACGTCTATAAAACGGACATTACAAGAAAGAGAAAACCAAAAGATCCTTTTGGTGAAAACAAAGATGGAAATTATGACTTTTCTGGACGACAGTTTTATTGATACAAACATATTATACTACAACTAATTCTCTGAAACTCAACTTAGTACGAAAAAGAGCAATCTATATAGAATCACATAAGCATTTTGGGTTTCTATGAAAAGTCACTCAAATGAAAAATGACGGTATACGACAGAGGACATATTAGATATTGAAAAAATATGTTTTTGATTTAATTAAAACTTTCCCTGAAGAATATGTACATTCAATATCATTTTCAAGAATTAATTAAATTATTGATAAAGAAGATAAGAATATCAAACCAAAAACACAATTAAAACTACAAAGATTCCTAGCATTATTGAAGTCATGAGACATAGAATCTATTTTTCCTAATACTGTTAACATTCTAAGAATTTGTACAAGTATAACGGTTACTAACTGCACAGCAGAACGATCCTATTCAGCTCTTAAAAAGGCAAAAAACTTTTTGATGTCAAAGTGAGAACAACAGAAAATAACGGGACTAGTCTTTGGGTGTTTATTGAGTTTTTCTTTTGATGACATAGTCATTTGCTAATGCTGAAGCCAAGAAGAGAAATGTTTTTTAAATAAAATTTTTTAGATGAAATAGACATTTGTTTTTAATTTTCCTCATTGATGTGTGAATGTGTGTAAACATTGTGTTAAAGTATGTAATGAAAATTGAAAAATCAAATAAATGTTTTGTCTGGCCAATTTACTTCTTTGTAATTTTTTGATAGCGTCCAAGCACGCAAAAATTTGAAGAAAGCAGGTGAAAAATTATCAGCTTAAGATGACAAAGACCTTAACCAGGCCTTGTTAATAAATTTGCGTTTTATTTTGGGTAGAAATTCTATTTGTACTGTGCGATATCAGTGACTGATTTATTTTTAATTTAAACTAACTTTTAGCTACAATTAATATTCATATGAGAGAACTTTAATTGCTTTCTTCTAACCTCTTGACACTCGACTAAATTGTTCTTTCCCATTCCCTGTACATATCCGGGTGTCGGGTTCTTCATTAATGATTTAGCATTCCATTTATTCTATTCCTTCCGATCTCTCGTAGCGTTCTTCATTTCTTTGATCGTCCTTCTTCACAATCCCATTTTGGCCATTTGATTTTTCCATGTTTCGTCGACCTTCCTCTTCTTCGTTTTCTAATCCTTTTAGTATCCATGATTTTCTTTAGCAACCTATCTATTGACATTCTATGGAGGTGTCCATACCACTCCAGCTATCGCTTTCCAATTTTAATACCTACTTGTTGCAAGGCTGCTCTCCCGTCTCCATTTTCTTTTCTATTAAATTTCTTAGAATACGTATATTATCGTTTGTCTATTTTTCCTGTATGCCGCTTGTTCTTCTTCCAGTTTTCCTTATATATGTACTCTGATTTTTCTTTCTATAATTGTTGTATACATTTTATAAATCATGACGACATACATAGTATCCTATAGCTATTACACTTTGTTTTGCCTCCTTTCTTATGTATGGGAATTATCAGGTTACCAGCATATTGTTTGTTCTCTTAGCCTCTTCAAATATTTTCCAATTTATCCCTGTTTCCGGTTCGTTCTATTCTGTCTTCTCCATATGCTTTGCAATTTTAATTCTTGATATTGCTTCTTGAACTACATATTTGTTCTTCGCCTATCTCCTCTTGTCCCTCCTTCTCTGTATATCTACATTTCTTCTTCGTTTTCGAATTGCCCTGCTGAGAACTCTCGCCATCTTTTGGCTATAACCCCTGCCTTTGTTAAAAGGTTGTTGTTCTTGTCTGTTATTTCGCTTAGGTTTCCCTTTCGTTTTCCTCTGAGGGCTTTAATTCTGTTCCAAAATGTTCTGTTATTATTTTTAAATTCTTCAATTAGCTCTTCTCCAAGTTCTTCCCAATGTTTCTGCTTAGCTATCTTTACTGCTTCTTCGTTGTTTATTTAGTCTTTACATATTTCTTTATCTTCGCTCTTTTTTGTTTTCTGTTATCTTTTCCACGCGAGTTTCTTCTGTTTAACTGCATTTCTTATTTCATCCGTCTACCATCTTGTTCTTTTGTTCCCTTTGCGATCTTCCTAGTTCCACATATTTCTTTTGCCGTTTTATATATCGTTTCTTTGGTTATTGTCCATCTTTCTTCTATTGTTAGTGTTTCACTGTTTTCTTTGTACAATTTTAGGTTTCTTTCTGTTGCCTGTGTGTATTTTAATTTCCGTTCCTCCTCTTTTAGCCGGCTTATATTTACTCTCCTAAATTCCACTTGTTCTTCTTCTACTATTCATGGGTTCTTGCTATTACTAATTTGTGGTTCGTATTCAGTTCAGCTTATTTTTGTAGCTTTATCTCCTCAATACCATTCTCCATTTCTTAATTATCTTTAAGTAATATTTGTCTTATCTCCCTAACTTTCTAAACTTATAATTCTATCTCCTCCTAGACGCTTCAACCGATTTGCTTGAAACTTGCACACCACATTCACAACTATATTTGCTAATTCGGTGCAATCAACCTTCTAACTTTAACAGTTTTTGAATTATTTAAATATTTTGATTATTGTCGCAGAAAACCAGATGATGACTGTTGTTATGCTGTTTGGTTTGTATTGTGTTTACTCCTCTCTTTAATAAACATACATGCATTGGTGGCATTTGTAATGCTCAAATATGAAAGTTTTCATGTCCTCCCAATGTTTCTATTGTTTGTAGTGTTAAATGTACGCAAAACACGTGGAATGTTCTACACGACTGCCTGGCGTCTAGATCAAGCCTGCGGGGTTGTCTTGTATACAATATAATCTATTATGCTCCTAACATTTCTTTCTTCAGCTACAAATATGAAACAGTCTTCTGTTGGTTGGTACCAGTATGTATTTCCTATTTGTAGGTTATTTACAATGCAAAATTCCAACATCTTCCTCCATTTCAATTAATTTCTTTTCCACCGTATTTTACCATGCTTTCCATTCCTTTATTTGTGTCGTTGGCCACTCTTAAGTTCCAATCTCTCATTATCACCACTCTTTCTGCCGTATACCTTGCTGCATCCAGAGTTTTTTGTGGCAAATCGTAGAACTCCCTCATTTCTTCTTAATTCGTTCCTTTTACTGGTGCGTAATTTGTATAAAAGTTATTTTTCCTGTTGGTTCAAGGATCAGTGAGATAATTTTCAATAATATTGCCTCCTGTTTTAGTATTGTTCTGTTCAAGTATTCCGTAATTATTATTCTAAGACCTTCGTTTGCTTTATTTCATGTATTTACCCCCTGAATAATATGATCTGTACTCGTTTCCCAATTTTTTATTTTCCTTTCCTATCATTTCTATTTGACTAAAATCTAGTAGTTTTATGCCGAATTCCTCCATCTGTTCTAATATTTCCATATCCTTCCCTATCAAGGATGTTATGTTCCATGTTGCTATTTGCCATTTATTGTGTTTGTCTCATTAATTTTATCCTTCTCGCGTTCCTTATTTCTTTGCAATGTCCGCCTTCGTTTCCTTTGATATATAATGGCCTACTTTTTTGAAAAATAACGCCCTGTTCTCTTTGCGTTATTTTTAACCTGAGAGTGGAGCCCAGGCTCACCACGCGCTGGTGTGGCAGGCCGAGCCTTTACCTCGCGGCTGTCGTGCTCTCAGAATCATTTTCATTGTCTGTAACTTCCCATGACGCTTTAGCTTTCACCATCATTAATAGACTACTAAAGACACAAACCCCATGCTCAAGAGTTAATATTCTTATAAGAATTAATACAATAGTAATAATACTACACAATCTTATACTAAAGAATTAATCCTGTTGACTTAGTTACTACCTCACACAGTGCTGTTGCCAAAAATATTGAAAATCAGTATACCACTAGCCATAAAGTTAGAACCAACTAGTTCCACATAATTCTTACATAAACGTATTTCTTATAAAAGTCAATAATTACTCCTTCATTAACAAATTCTATTGACTAGTTTTCTTGCTATTTATAGGGAGCATATGTAATTATTAGCACTTTAAATCTATGATTTTTTATGCACCACCAAAAACTCATATCTTTTTAAAATTGTTCTGTGGTATTATTGTAATCTATTCTACAGTTTCAACAAATCTGTTTTGCCACTCTTTAGGAGGAAATTTTTTTAAAACCATACTTTCCTTTCTTCTTCACCTTGTTTCTCTTCTTTCTATATCCGTTTTTCTTTCTAAAAATCTTTTTATCGTAAACTGCTATACTTTCATCTGACTTTTTTTAGGCAAAGTAAACCAACTCCTACTCCTAAGCAGCTTTGTATAAATGTTCTTATTTTATTTTTAATCATATCCATATTAACCCTGTAAATATAAGAGGAAGGAATATTTCCAACTATTAATCACCAGACACCCCTTAAACGCTTTATTAAAGTTCCAATTGTAGTCTAGATAGCTGTTATTATAATGCAAATCTCTAATTTCTTTGTCCTAAAAAAAACTGCCAATTTACAGTAATTATTACATTAACTCAGACTCATTTCTCTTTTAATATTACTGACAGGTGTTTAGTGGGCAGTTTAGTTTCAAATCATAATATATTTAATTGTGATATAATTTTATATTTTACATTATAGTAAATAATAAATAATTACTGAATTTAAATGCAACCATAATCAATTCTTGTTATTACTATCTGTAACAAAATCTTACAACTTGGCATTTGTAAGTACGTCGGATGCTGCAACAGTTTTAATTTGTTGTTGTTTTAAGCTTACTAAATCTGAGTATGTATGATATAACTTCGTCCATATTATCATTCTACATTATTCATTATTGTGTGGGATATATAACATTTTTCTAAAAACATACAGATAGAATGACCAACCAGTAAACTCCAATATTAATACCACTGAATTTCAATACTAATGGTTACAACTACTGTATGTCACTTTAATCTTCAAGGTCCTTTTATATAGATCCTACATGCCCAAGTAGCTCCACTTAGTTTTTAAAAAATCTGCTATTTGCAAGGCTGTAAAAAAGACCAACCAATAAATAATCCACCTGAAAATCGTCTTTTAATCACACCCACAATACACTAAAGACTAAGCTACAATCACTGTATCAAACAAAATTAATTTTCTCAGTAGGGAAGTATGTCATAACACAACCAATAGAAATGGTTCAAGATAAACCCCAACAACTAAACATATTTTAAATTTATTTAAGGATAAACCAAATATGTGTACGAGTAAATTTTCTTTATTCTTAACATAATATACACGTTTAACATATATTCATATAATCATATAATCATTGAGCATAATGGCAAGGTTAATATATCTAACTAATAATTATATGTAGGTGTGCATAGGAATAAAATGCAGAGATGCAAAATGGAAAGCACCTTAAATGCTCTAACTGTACTGGTAACTACGCTGAAATGAATATAAACAATGACTTCCTAATACTTTCACTATAACACAAAATACAAAAATACAAAACATTGATCTATGCTTAACTACAACGGATTTCAGTTCGACAGATACAACATACAATGGCAACAAAGGTTCGTATAAAAATAGTTGATGTTCCTATGTGACTAAGTAAAATCGAATCACAAACACTATGTTAAGTTACAGAATCAAGGTATTACGCGATTACTCTAGCTTTGCGATAAAAAGTACTAAATTTACAAAGTTCAACTCGGTATAGTTTGTGCTTTAATACGAATATAACAAGTAAACAAACATCGTGAACTACACATGGCTATAGTCCTCCAATAGAGCTTGACCATAATGGGTGACAACGTAGTCATGATAGTACATCATAATGCACAATGGTTGACCCATAATAATCGAGGCCCACACCACAACATTGCCCATGCGAGCGCCAAAATGTCTCTCCATGTATTTTGATAGAAATGACAACGGTATCTGCCCCATCATTCCCATAAAAGCCCAAATCTTGAACGTTTTCAATGGGACACTGACCTAAAATAGATTATTATGATAACTTTATGATAAAGGTAACCTGTTTTTCTTACCATATATTCATGAAAGAAAGCACTAATGAAGAATACTATAATACTAGCAGTCATACGCCCATAGCCCATCTCTACGACGGGTATGTATATATGTCGTACTGCCCATCTGTGCACGGGCATATTCCAAGAGCGCCAGAATGTGTCGATGTTGTTCGCATTCCACCAATCACAATAAAAGTTGCGATCAGCAAAATGCAATAGTTCACCCATCAAATTCATGAACGAATGGAACATTATGTAGAAGAAGCATAACCAAGCCAAGTGGTTTGGGATCTAAAAAATAAAAAGTTAGTTCAAGTATATGTGAATTGAAAACCATTAAATTAAAATAAGTCGTAATATTACTGTCATTATATGCATATTTCCTTTATCGGTAGCGCCTGTCTTCTCATTTGCCTGTGTTTTTTTCTTCAGTTTTGCAATTTGTATCTGTATCTTAAGCATTTGAGTTGAAAGCTAAAGTGAACATGTGAATAACTTTCCGGTCCCACTATTTTCTATATTCAACAGGTCCAAAAAGAAGCATTCCTTTTCCATTTTCCTTCCAAAACATTTTCAAACAACGTAAGGTTTGTATTATACATGTATTATTTTTCATAACGAAGTTATGATAGTGTTTACATCTCCACTTACTCGTTTTTCACTTTCCTCAAATAGTTGTTGTAGCACCAGTATAAATGTAATCTAAAATTTTCACATAGCAGATTTTGAAAAATTTAATACCAATGCGACTTTTACAAAACTTTCATTACAGTATATAGCCAAAGAAACATATTTCAAGTATGTTATTATTGATCAAATTGAAATAAGTAGGAAGATAACCATCAATAACTGACTTAAATATTTTTGCCTGGATATTAATGTTTTGTCAAAGAGGAACTGAAGAAAATTTAGCATTAAAAACCATGGTAAAATTGCATGTTTTTAATTAAGAAGACACGGTCAAATTCTATAATATTTGTACACAATTTACTATGACTTGCTATAAATGTAGTTAGTCAATGTTTGTTTTAAGTTTTGTGTTAAGGCATTGACCTTATCAGTTATCTGGCATTCTTATTCCCAGGCGTCATAGTTTTCACCTTCACATTCACTTGTGCGCCAGATTTGTCCCAAGACCATTTAGAGGGCATGCTATTATCATGCAAACAGCATCTCGAAAAGGTTAATATTTTAGTGACGTCATAGTCTCTATATAATTGCAATAATTGTCCTTTAAAAACAATAAACACCACAAAAGTGTTTGCTGGTGCTACAAAAAGTTTTTGAACTTCAAAAAGATCAGCCAATTTCAGAATACAACAACAAAATTGGAAATAAAGATTACACATAGATCCTTGCAATTTACAAGTAGAAAATAAAAAATACTAAAAAAAGATATAACAGAGACAGTGCAGCACTTACACAAAAACAAACTTAATACATTCCATGGGAATAATAAGCAGGAGAAGAGACTATAGTTCTTTTATAAACAAAATAAAAATTTCTAAAAGCATAACAACTATCAAATATGTCTCAAAAAGAAAATGGCAAATCACCTGAGACACAAAATGAGCTAGACTCAAATCCTTGAAACTGATAAAATATGTCCTGCATTTTGTAAAGAGATAAACAATTTCTCTTACCATTTAAATAAGTGCAACCTCGTTTTTATTAGTTACTACCTAATAGTTAGAAGAAAAATTAGTTTTTTAACAAAACCTACAAACACCAAAATAAAGAGTCAAAGACCAAAGTCATTTTGAGTTCATTCCTCCAAAAAGACGACACAAAAAAACATCAAGAGAACCAATATTCTGGTAAACCCTATGTGTGTTGTGGTTAAAATTAATAGAAGGCCATTTAAGCTTCATTTGTTGCTTCCATGCAGCATCCCATTCCTAACCGCCATAAATTCCATTCTCACTTCCAAATATTGTAATTTTAGCCATATATTAAGTTCTTGCAGATAATCTGTAGCCCTATTTAATATAATACTTGAGGGAGTAGCTAGAAACTGTAAAATTGAGAGGCAAGAAAGAGAGAATTAGAAATTAATGAGAGCAAGGTTAAATCTATTAAGATAAGTAGAGGACGTTGTAAAACTAATAAAAATGAAAGAAGAATAGGAAATTTCAAATTCGAAGAAGTTGAGAACTTCAGATACCTAGGTATAATGGTAAAATAACAGGAACAACAGATGTTTAGAAATAGCGCAAAGAATTCAGGCAGGCAACAGAGTATACTTTAAATACAAAACGCTGATGCAAAATAAAAAGATAAGTAAAAACACAAAAATGACAATTTATAAGTAGCAATACGACCAATGGTAAGTTATGCATCAGAAACCATGTATCTAAATAAAAAAGACCAAGAAAAATTAAAAATATTTGAAGAGAAAATTATAAGAAGGATTTATGGACCAATAAATATATCAGAAATCGAGCATAGGAAATTAATCAATTTTGAAATAAAGAAAATACTGAAATATAAAGATAATGAAGATAATAAAAGCACAAACAATAAGATGGCTCGACATATATACAATACATAGAAGAATAATAAAATGAAAACCACACGAGAAAAAACAGAGAGGTAGACCGAGATCACAATGAATAGATCAACCAATAGAGGATAATAAACTGCTAGGAATAGCAGATTGGAGAGAGAAGGTACAAGACAGAAAGGAATGGAAGGGCAATGTTAAGAAAGCAAAAACACATACCAATCTATAAGCGCAAAACAAGAAGAAAAAAGTGGACTGATCCCCCCTCCCCACAAAAACGTCAATGAAACTCTAAATAAAGAGTGGTTAGAACTCTAATTAAGTGTAAAACCTTGCTTGTGCTTGTCTTCTTTGACTAAATTATTTGACCCACAGATTGTTGAACAAGCGCGTTAATAATTATTATCCTTTTAAGGGGTAAGAATTTTTTTCTTGATCTAGTGGGGCCACCTTTGAAAATTGAGAAACAGTCCAGCCGCCTTTACGAAGAAATAATTTTGGACCACCAATAACCTGCAAAAGTCATGCTATACAATTCGCTTTTATCTTGCCTCCATAGAACTAGTAAACTGCGTTTAAATCCATGGGCAATTTTACACTGTTGTGTTCACACTTGGGATATTCTGATGTGATAGCACTATGTAAAAAGAATGATACTGTTACAATAAATTTACTATAATTCTTTACCAACAAGCTGATTTCTAGGCTTAATTAAAAAAATTGTAAAAGATCAGATAAAACTGATATAAAGAACAAATAAATTGATTACACAAAAAGTAAGTTTGACGCTACAACAAAAAATGCCTTATACCCTTGTGCCCATCACAAATGCAAACATTTCTTCAAAACCATCCAAATAATTATTTCAATTAACATCAATTATGAGTTGCCTGCTTTTTTATTATTTATTTATTACAAACTCATTTTGACTTTCTTTGTTCTCTGTGATAAGTTAGTATATGTTTTTTTATGTTTAAGATCATCAGTCAATATTTTTGCTACTTTCTTTCCTTTACCTTTCCCTATATTGTGTCTAATAAGTTTACCTTTTTACTATACAACCCATCTATTATTTCATGTTAGTGTTTAAAATTATTTTCCCTCCACTCCAAATTTTTTGCTTTGACTGTTTTATAACTTTCTATTTTTCTCAAAATTCATACCTGTAACTGCGTTTTTTTTTTGGTTTATAAGCGTTACTTGTGTTTTACATCCATATATTCCAAATAAAACACTTTATCATCATTTCATTTAATTCTAACTTTACATTTTTTCCCGACGAATCCTATAATCAAGCTAATCTGTGTTTTACCTTTTTTACATTTTTAGTGCTTTGTTACATCTAATTTAAGATGTTTCTAACATTTTGTTAGTTCTATTCTCTCTTCATATATTTCATTTTTTCCACTTTCTAACTTTTGAATTTCATTTGAAACCATATTATTCATTTACAGATATTTAGTGTTTTTGTAAAATTATTATATCTCACAGTTATCCTACCTACAGCCAATTCTTAAAGAATATTAAAAAGAAAGGCACTCTTGTTTCATTCTTTTTCTCATTTCAAACTCTCCATTCCGTTTTTTATACTCAAACTTTGTGTGTTAACAAATTCCCTTATATAAATTAGTTATAAATTTTCCCTCAACTTATAAGACTTATACTTTCTGATATGCCTGTCTTTTCGACATAAGTTAAATTGCATTTTTATCTTTCCTAAACTCAAATAGTTTTTATGTTAAGCTCTACTATAGAAATGACCAAACAGATCATTTGATACTTCTCTCATTTTTGTTATATTTTTTATTATATCATTTACATAATAATGTTACCTCTGCTCGTAAACAAGTCAAACATTATTCAGGTTATTTTATCATTCTTCCTTTTACCCACCATATTACCAGCTTAAATTTCTATTTTTGACCTTGAATTTTATTCTTCATTTGTAGTGAAGTGTGCACAAGAACCTGAAATAGAAAACATTTAGAACCTATTGATTTCCCAGGTTTTTTCCACCTATCTTATCTTTCAATAATTTTATAATACCCCGTAGGTGTAAGATAATTTATAAATAGTATAACACTCACTTTTCTTTCACTCTATATAGCACTGTTCTCCACTTCTTTTTATCCGTAGACAACGTTTGAATCTTTCCTTTCGAAAACCCTTTTTTGATGGATTAGAGATCTCTTACTGTCGTTTCTGACCGGTCCATCCTCATTATTCCTAGTATCGTTCTGAAGTACTTTATTTCCAAGCTTTGGTATTTACTTTTTCATTGGTTTGTGAATGTCCAACTTTCACAGCCAAAGGTTAGGATAGGCAAATATCGATTTATAAACAGTTATTTTCGTTTTTCTCGAGATTTCTGTCTTCCTAATGAGTGTTCCTCATACTATGTTACACTTTGTAGAGTTGCTATGAATTCTGTCTCCTATTATCCTTTATTGTTTATAAATACCCCTAAATATTTGAATGTTTCAACCTGTTCAAGTTTGTTCCCCATTACTTCTATTTTGACATCTGTTTGTACTGCTTCTACTCCCATAATCTTTGTTTTTTCAACGTTAACTTCCAAGTTCCATTCTTCTAAAGCTCTATGCCATATCTTCAAGTTTTGTCATAGTTTTTGTTGTGAATACAACTGTCGTCAGCAAGTGGGCATGCCTTAATCTATTATGTTGCTATGTTTCTCTGACCTACTATAGTTTTGTTTTCACTTTTATTTCTTTTAAGATGTCATCCATTACCACGTTGAACAGCACTGGACTTAATACATCTCCTTGCCTCAACCCTTCTTTGCCCGTAAATTCTTTGGATTAGAGATTGTTGGTATCATATAGGCTCATAATTGCTCTTCGTAACTTTATATTCACATTTCTTTCTAAACTTCGTGTTATTTCTCTTCTTAGAATCTATGGAAAGCTTTGACTAGATTTATAAATTAAGGTTATACACCAGTGTAAAATAAAAACTAAATGAAAGTTGGCAATTCAAAATGGTAAAGTAATTTCTGTGAAACAGAGATGATAACATTTTTAAATATCTGTGTGGGGCTCTCTGAAAAAGCGTTGAAAGAATTAGGCAATAAAGATGGGTTTTCAACCTGTTGATTTTTGGGGGTCTGTCGTTTTTTCTAACAAAAGCCAATGTTGTCAATTTAGTGATAGTGGACAAATCTGGGCATGAAGACGTTCATTAAATTAATTGGTTGAAAAATTCCTTCATTACAATGTCAAATATGGGTGTTGGTTGGGGTTTAATTTTGTCTGATAGTAAACACATTAAAATTTTAAGTACAGACTTTTACCTGTCTTGAATAATAACATTCTCCTTAAGAAAAAAATGTTTTTATGGAGGACAACATCTTTCATCCATGTGCATACAACTACAATTTGGATTAAAAGCGTTGTATGACAATAGAGATTCAACAAAGTATTGATTGTAGGTTTTAGTTGAATATTTATTTTAGTAATTGCATTAAAACAATTAATTTTTAAACTTTGTATCAGTCTATTTTTGAGATACTCTATCATATATGTAAAAAACAGCTAAAGATTTTCCCTTAACGAGCCTGTAACGTAGTGGTGGCATTTTGATGCCTATTACCATGCATTACTTAAACTCAAATCTTGTCACAAGTACCTTAAAATCATAAATATTTCTGTCCAAATTTTCATTAACATCAGCCAATGAGTTTTGAGGAATCATATATAAAAACAAATAAAACTAAAATTAACAATGGTTTCCACCACTGGGATTCCAATGAGCCATGTATTCCTCCTTAAAGACCAATATTTCATATTTTAAACTGTATAAAAATTCGATGAAATTTATTAGTAATGTTCTTTAACGTTAGTCCCAACTGCATATAGTTGCAGCCTGAACCTTTTTTTTATTGCTTGTGGTTAGTTACTGATGTCATACAAATACAGTACAATTGGGTTTCTAAAGTTATAAAACTTTTTAATCACAAGATATGTAAGGGAAGACTCATAGATTAATATAAAGGAGTTGTAACTTTGCACCATTAACCTCATCCTGGCTTAAAATAAAGTCACAATGTCAATTTTACTAGGCAAGTTGCAATTCAGACTTTTTTGTGAACAATATACATACTAATATGATTACCTTGGGAATAAGTAAATATAAAAGCGTTATGCTTATGTGTTTTTGTTTCAGAGTCGTATTTTTTTATGCATTTTTAACAAAAATTATGAGACAAATTGATTGAGCTACATTATACAAATTAGAAGTCTCTACTTCTTTCTATGTTGTTTCATGTGCAATAATAACATTGACCAATTCATGATTTTTTTCATAAGTTTAAACCTACTCGAATATTAAAGAAAATTTATATAATTAGCCAAAGGAAATGTAAGTTAGTACTATTTGACAATCACTGGTTAACTATCAATATCACATAATTCCATGTACCTTATCTATAAATGTTATTTGAGCTAATGATTTCTGACCCGCTACATGGCAACCACCAACGACTATATGCAATGTGAGTTTAAATATGTTCAATGTTATACAAACATTTAAATACTAAATAGACCATAGTGGTTGAAGTAAACAAACTACAACCTGCAATTTAAAATTGAAACCGCACTCAAAAACAATGATAAATACATAAGTTAAATGGTGACGAAAGGAGCAATTGGTTAAAGGAAAAGTTGAATGCATAAATGAAAAGATACACAAAAAGTATAATAGAACAAAGAGTATTCAGTGTATTAGACTTTCACAAAAAGTAAAGGTACATAGAGGACTCAAGAATTAGAAAAGTGAAAAGCTGAACAAATGTTCGAAAAAAAATGGAAAATCAAGAAAACTTAACTTAAAAAGTTAATCTAGATTTTTACAACGAAATAAAATCAACTAAAATTTGAAGAATTTGAAGAGATGGGCATAGTTATAAGTAGTTTAATGGACTAAAAACTGAATTTAACCAAAACCTCGCGGGCTTAAAGAACTAATAAAGATTAATGAGGAGTTCTAAATGACATAAGAATAAATAACGAAAGAGTGCTACAGAAAAATAAGTTAGGAGAATAAAACAATTATAAAAAAGTTCAAGCAAGACGAAGAAAGTGTAAAAACAATATAAAAATTTACTAAAGAACAAATTTAAAGTTGTTACAATTATAAATAAAGCATGCACTGTTAACAGTAAGAAGGCTAAAGAAATAATTCCTCAGCTGAATTTTGTAAAAAAATGAAATGTTTACTAGAAAAGAAGAAAATACTAAAAGTACACAAATATTTATTTAAAATAATCTTGCAGTGCCTTGACTGTCAACTGTCTTTGGCTTTCATGTTGGCTGTCATGTTTACTATAGTGGCTGTACTAACTGATGCTCGAACAATTAAATGGTCGTCTTTCCATACGAATCTCGTAAGTTCTTCAGCTAGAAAGACCTTCTTCTACCTGATCCACGTTTACCGACTATTTTTTCCTGTAGGATTAAATGGAGAATTTCATATTTTTCGAGGTATCTCATTATGTGACCGAACTACTGCAGCTTCCGCTTTTTTATAGTTTTAACTATTTTCAATTCTTTATTAATTCGCATGAGTACCTCGTTATTACTTATTCTGTATATCCAACTTATCTTTAATAACCTTCTGTACACACACATTTCAAAAGATTGTAGTCGTTTAAGTGTGGCTTTTGTTAGTGTCTACGCTTCCACACCATACAATAGAATAGGGAAGATATAGCATCTCACCATCCTCATTCTTAGATCAATTCTTAGGTCACGAGTATATAAGACCTTTCTCATCTTAATAAATACTGCCTTTGCTTTTTCTACACAGATCTTAATTTCCACGGATGGGTCCCACTTTTCATTAATGGTATTTCCCAGATAAATCAATATTTTGACGTTCTTCAACGCTGTACTGTTTACAATATGCCAATGTCTTCTACGTCCCCTTCTTTACTGTAGGATCAAGTGCAATAACAGTCACAAAGTTTGATGACACCGCAGCGCGATGACAATAGCGCTATTTTTGCAGCGCACAATTTTGTCCCGCTTATTACGTTTCGAGTTCGATTTTGTGTAATGACGTTGTTTTTTCCGATGCCAAACGAGCGCATTGCTATTTTGGAGCTTCATCTACAAGGAAAGCGTCAATGCGACATCATTCGATTGCTCAATGTCACCCGGCAGCATGTCTCCAGAACAATTCTTCGATTCAAGGAGCTTGGCCATGATGGTTACCGTCCAGGACGAGGGAGAGAACACACTGTCAACACGCTCCGGGTCTGCAAAATCATCAAAAAAAAATAAACTCGCCCGTGACATCGGTATCGGCGACTGATCAGTTCGATGAATCGTCAAAGAGGAACTTGGACTCAAGCCCTACCAGCTCCAAAAAGTCCAGCTCCTGACAGATGACAAGCGCGTTCGGCTCCGACGATGCCGTCAACTCAAAGACCAGGCCACAGGTCGTGGGTGGGAACGAATGCCGTTTACCGTGGCGCAGGCGCACAATCGACAAAACGACAGATGCTGGTCCACAGAGGCTCCAGGCACCTCTGCCGTTGTGGAACACCGTTAAAACCCACAGTCGGTCATGACCGACCATGGTTTGGGATGGAATGTGCGTCAGTGGCAAGACCCCCCTGGTTTTCGTCGACCAAGGGGTCAAAATCAACCAAGGAGTCTACCGACGGGGCATCTTCGAGGCCGTGGTACCTCCATGGGCCAAGAAGCACACCGCGCATAGCTCCAAGAAGACACAAGAGTGGCACGAGGCCAATTTCCCCTCGTTCATCACGTCTTCGGAATGGCTACCATACTCGCCAGATTTGACATCACAGCTTGGAGTCGTTAAAGAAATCGCTGCGCTGGGAGTGAGACCAATTGTCTCCTAAGAGCCTGCGACCCATCGCCAAGCACTTCAAGAAGCGTTTGAACTCGTGTATCCGCGCCAAGGGAGGCCACTTCAAAATCCGTTGAACATTATGTTTCCTAATAGTTATATAGTTGTTATTTGTTTGTTGTTTTGTTTAATTTTTAATTATTTGATAAATATTCTACTGTTATTGCGCTGAACCCTGTAATAATCATATATATAGTTTTCTTGATGTTTAGTTTCAAGCTGAATTGTTCGCACTTATCTGTTACTTGATTCATTAGATAGCAAACTCTCATTGCTGTTGGTTATTACAAGCATGTCATCTATCATCAGACATTCAAAGAAAGAAAATTCAAATATAACTGATCAACTTGGCTATAGAAAAAAGAAGTAAAAGAAAAGAAACCAAGGTCAGATATGAAAGAATAATTATTAGGAGGAGAATTTGCATAAATAAGGTCCCGTTAAACATCAGGCAAAACCAGGGAAACTGAACTAGCAATAGGGCTGATCA
The DNA here is from genome assembly GCA_036346155.1 of Sinelater perroti. Classification (NCBI taxonomy): domain Eukaryota; kingdom Metazoa; phylum Arthropoda; class Insecta; order Coleoptera; family Elateridae; genus Sinelater; species Sinelater perroti. Next base: position 10,966,057 of record JARFIY010000046.1, read on the forward strand.
GTAATGACGAAAATGACAAAAAAAGGTAAACAAAAACATAAATTGGCCTTGGCTTCAAAAAATTGACTATCACAAATAACATTGTCATAATGGGGAAGAAGAGTAGAAATTAAAAAGAACAGATAAATATCAGAAAAATTTTAACATTCACAATGCAGTTTTCTAGCTACAACTGGCCTCTACATATCACTGCTTGTAACAAACTACTACTGTGAAGGGATAAAGAAGTATGTTTAAACATGCACTTTTTTAAGAAAATACTAAGAAAATGTTTCACTTTACTATAACTTTCAAGATCAAAATGTTAGATCTGGAAAGAAAAATTTGTTGGTTTGTAAACTTCCAATCTAATGTTTTTGGTTTGAAATAATCCAAGTATTCCAGATGAAATGGATTAATCTGGAAAAAACAATAACCAATACATAAAAAGCCATTATTGCATTTTTCTAGTAAAATTACGCATATCAGAACCAAAGTTGACTGTACTGAGAAATCAAACTTACAACAGGTTTCTGTGGTTATAACTAGTCTATGTATACAACCCAAAAAATCTTAAAATATTAGAAATCATCTAACTTCCACTTCAACTTTTCGCAATTCATTTATATTTAGAGTTAGAGTCAGCCAGTCACACATCAGCATGCACAACTTCTATATACTTTCCAGAATATATAGTTTGTGGAGAGGGTATTAGAGCTATCCTCACTTTTAAAGTATAGCATCCTCATTTGAGGTGGTAATGAATTAGAAAATATTTCAAGAAAAGTAAGCATACATAATATATCAAATTGCATTATTAAGTAGCTTATATTGAAGTATCTAAAATTTGTATAGATGACTAAGGAATTAAAGGAGTCAATGAAAAATCTTAATATTGTAAAAAGATCTTCGCATTGTTCAGTAAATGCATTGAAATCAAGTCATAACAAAATAAAAGGTTAGCATATGCAATAATAAAGAAGATAAATTACCAACTACTGGCATACATATTTTTCTTATAGAAACTAGTAAATTGCACTCAAATCCAATATTCCTCAACAGTAATAAAGTAGGTTAAAAACAGACTATGTATACTAAAAAAGTGACAACTTTTATTTTCTTCCAAACCCTAAGCAGAAAATCATAATTGATTATTTGAAAAATCTAAAGAAGTCTATTATGCAGCATTTTTAAAACGCTTGAAACCACAACTAAAGGAAGAATTTACAAAAGGTCCTCTTTTATTAAGACTATCTAGAACAAAATTGCATTAATGACTATTTTGCAAAATTAGACAAAGTTTTACTGATCACATAACAAATCAACATTTTATTAGACTACATAGTCACTTCTCTATGGAGATTATGTTGAAGAATAAAATTAATCCGCCCCTCCCAAAAACAAAATTTTATGTGTTTTGTTATCAAACTATTCAAACATCCCCATATAATGTACTGATCAAAATCCATCTTTTTCATTTCAAGCAATGCATTTTGAATAAATAAAATAATTTTAATTTCATCAGATATAACACCAAAAATCAGGAACTTTGTCATAAGTGCTACTTACTGCTAATTTTAACAGTCTTTCTGATGCTTTCGTGATGTCCATATTGCTGAACGGTATCAGGGAGTTCTTAACAGATGGCACCATGTACTGCTGCATCACAGCGAAAATTATTTGTATCCCAAGAACGACTTCAATTATCCGTTTCAGCAGGAATCGCTTCCTGATTCTGGATGTTTTTGGGAAGTTGAGCTCGTAGCAGAGGGTGGGGGCCAAGATAAAATAGAACAAATCCTTCAGGTTCAAATTGTCGGGGTACTGCACCAAATGCGGCTCGTGATCAGCATCTTCCGACCCAGAGGCACTTCCTTTATCATCTAGTACGTATACAGCATGCATAATTTAACCCAAGGCTGACATCCAGCGGAACTACGTACCTTTTGACAAATGAGAATACGAAAACGATTGTCTCCTCATTGAGTTTTTCGTTTTGGAGTTGCGCTGCTGCGTTCGGCACCACAAGTTCACCTGGACGTATGACCACAGTTTGAGGAAGAGCACGCTGTACACCATGCTTACTGTGGAGGCGCCGACTACAAATAATCGCGTTACATGTAGCATTAAAACAGTGCATGCATAACTTACTTAAACTAAACCCTTCCTTGATATGTATGGCAACGATAGGTATCAAAACAAGAACTACTAGGTTTACTACGTGAGCTATCATTCCTGGACTATTTGGAATGATATCCTGTAAGCAAAAAGCATATTAATAATAATCAGAAAACGATATGTAAATATATTATTAAAAAACCTATACAAAGACGCATCAAATAATTTTTTTATTGAACCAAAGTAATCTAAAAAAATATTTTAGTTATTTGCATCTCCCCTTAATAAAAAATTTTTAAATAATGCAAAGGTAATAATCTCCAGAACCAAAACATTAACATATCGCTGTTTCAATTCTAGAGCTCGCTACCATGGCACTCACTTTGCAAATTATTCAAAAATAAAGTGTAGTTATAAAAGAAGCTAAACCAGGGCTGATCAAATTTTAACTATTTTATCTGCTATTACAGTAGGTAGTAGTAGTGCATACTTTGTGGCAAGGCAAAGAAACCCTGATACACTCTAACCGATTGTAGACTTATCCATAATAAGTGGAGAACCTTTTGAAGATACACAACCTTGCAGGAAACAACGCCACTAAAGCCAAACAGAAATGTATTTGGGGTGCATTAGTAAAATAGTCTTGCAATACACCCTAGCTATATCTATCTATGTATACATTAACCATCACTATGGCCTTACTTACAATGGATTCTAACTCATAACTATCTGTGTCTAATTCAAGTGCGAAACATTCACAGAGATCACATCATTTCTAAACTTCTACTACTGAATATTCATTCAACGGTTTGATAGGTTTCCTATCTTCGATGCTCAAAAAACGTTTAATAGTATGCTGTTTTTATTTGGTGTACAATTCAAGTGGGCTAGCCATTTTTAAACTAATACTGTGATGGCACTTTGTTTAATTGCATTACCGTCAACATATAGAACGTCAAAGCAATATTTTGCATTTTTATCGCATTTTAAATTTCCACTTTGTAGTACAATTGTGTTACGGTTGGAAAGAACAGCTCATAATTATTGTCATTTTTTATCTACGTTAATGTTTTTACATAGTTTACTGCGGTTACTTTTCGTAAAAATTAAATTAATACTGGTTTCCACCGTCGCTTTCCTCAATAAATCCTTAATTGTACCTTGATCTGTACTTTTCTTTGCCCAAGCTTGCCAAGTGTTTGCCTGCCAACAATTTATTTGCTACAGCCAGCGGTTAGCAACAGTTTGTGCCCTTTGCCACTGCAGCAACCATTTGACATTATAATTAATGTTATTGTTGCCTTATCCGTTATATTTTAATATTTTATATATATAAATTAGTAGGTAATACATGTTTGCATTTTAAATCTTCAATATGGTACTTTATAACTAAACAATACGTTCCACCCACTTAAACTGTGTTATCTGTTTTACACTTCAATTACAACTCTCAATTATATTCCAAAAAATCCTGGTTTGCCCTACATTCTCGATCATTCGTTATATTTTCCTTAAGCATGTTCGATTTCTTAAAATATGTTTATTAGCTTTAGACAAAATTACAATAATATATTTCATTAATTCAGCTTCGTTGTTAGGTTTTCTTAAATATTGAGTCACTGGTTTTCAATGGAGTTTATATCTGGAAAATACCCTGGCTATAGCAGAAGTCAAATTTGTTGCCCTACGTTCTCGTAATAGTAGTACACACTCGATCCTTTATAGAAACAACATTCTTTTAAATAAGAATATTATTATTGAAGGCAGGTAGAAGTTCATCGCCCACGATTTGACGGTATTTACGGTGGAATCGTACAAAATTAACGTAATCTGCCATTATACCAAATGCCACCTCCACCATTATGATAATTAGTTCATAGTTGGCATTCTGGTAAAGGAATTTATCATCCAATTAATTGCACTAATGCCTCCATGCGTAGACTTTTAACTGGTAGTATCGACTTTCGTCGGATAAAATGGCGGATCGCCAAGTCATCCGATCTAGAACGCATTTCTTTTACCAAATTTTGTCGGAATTTTTTTTGAAAAGATGTTAACACGGCCCAATATTATTAAAAGTGCTCCTGCTTCTTTCTGAAACCTGGACCACTTTAACCAATGTTTATTAGAAGTCCTTAACAGCTCTTCGTACCACTGCTCTTTTGTCAGTTTCGAATATCCTGGAAGTCCAGGTCTTAGCAGTGCTGATTGTTTATCATGTCTTTTATATTAAGTAATAACCAGATTGACTATTGTAAAGGCTATTTTGAAATACTTATTTCTCGTGGCGGAGAGTCGTGGTGGTTTAGTGGATTAATCATTAGACTACGAAACCAAGAGTTGCTGGTTCGAATTCCGCTCTCGCCAATTCGATCGCTGGCATTTTTATGGCCAGCTGCAATAAATGAGCACCTGAAGGTCAAACTCTGGGGTAATAATAGGCGATTGGTACGTAGCGCTAGCCACGTTACTACCCTTGTGTACCGTAGGGTCTAGACTTTAGCAAATCTATCCTATTACCCCATAGGGCCTTCAAGGCCTGTTATTAGGAACTATTATTATTATATTATTTCTCGTGGCGAGGCAATACGATCAGCCTGTCTTATGACAGACCCGCATTTAAAATAATCTAGATCTTTGCATTCGGATAAGCGGCACGTGGTTCAAACAACAATAAACTGACCACAGATGTTTAAGAATATTATTTAGCTACAGGTACTTTACCGCTTTTCACAGAATTAACTTTGTAATTACCAAATTTTATTAGTGGCATCGGCACGTTTTTTACGTTTTACTTTTACTATTGCAATAATATCTCTACCGTTGTTGCCTTATGAAACCGTATAATAAAGTCGTTCTTTTAATTTTCTATTCATATACCGTTAACGAGAGGGTTATAGGCATTAGTCACCAAACTATCAATTGTATAATCGCTTTGTCTTTGCTGACAGCAGAAGAACATGTTTGACGCACATACATAAGCGGGTTTTGTGCAAACTCTGCATAAATTGCCAAAATATAAAATTTTAAAATTGTAAAAATTTTGTTGAACCTAAAATAATTAGAAAATTCCTAACAGAATGAGTAGCAGCCTCATATCCTCCATAAGTTGAGAATCCTAACTGGTAGGGTCGAAAATAAGCTCCCATGATACCATAAACAAACTTGCAGGCTAATTAAGAAGTGAGTTTTCTGTAAAAGCTGCCAACAGCAATTGGACGTATACCACCATCTTTCTTTGACAAGACACAAAGTGAAACTTCATAGAGAATTCCTGGCAAACTGAACCAGTTAACATCAGATTGCATAGTCTAGTTAAAGAGATCAATTTTGAAGAGTGATCCTCAGGAAAGGAGCTCAAATCTATTATATGTTGCAACTGAATCTCATCCATACCTCTTGCTGATCCCTTTTTAAAAATTAATGACCAAGAAGACATCTTCATCATGGATAACAAGGGGTACTAAGTCTGGAGAAGGGGGTGGACAATGCGAAGTATCTTTATTTTGTGTTTTATTATAATTAAAGTAAGTGGTATCGTCTTCAGTTGCTAAAACATCCGAAGAAGAGAAAAGGCGAATAGCTCCGGAAATGTCACCTTCAGAAATTGCTTTCAATTCTAGGTAAGCTTGTAAAGAATAGGAATAGTTTTTGATCTAATGTTCTTCAAATTGTACGTCAAAGATTTTTCTATTTTTAATTGGCACTTGAATCCCATAGAAGAAGAAAGCAAATAAGGAGGTCTATGAAAAGACCATTCCACTCCACAAATGCGTTGATGGTACCAGACGGGCAGTATGCGGCAATAATTTGAGCCCCTTTGAGAATTCTAATGCTTTTCTTAAGCTTGCTCAACTTTGAGACTAAATCTTCAGAACCGGACATTCCATCCGAATAGGAGATAATAGCTTGGGACTGCTAATTGTTTCCTTTCATATCAAATACGTGGTCCCGAATACTTCAGATTGTGATTGAAGTAAAGGGAAAAATAAAATTACTCACTTTTCCAGCAATCGAAAATTCATGCGCAATGAAGAAAATAGAAAACTATAAACAAAAGTTGAAACAGATATTAGAGGCTTTAAAACCTGTCACTTTGATGGAAAATAACAGCTCAAAACTGCATCATAAAGCAACAATATAAAAATTTGAGATTAAGAAAAATGATAAAGGGCTTCACCAAGAAATCAAAGATAGGAAGTTGAGATACCAAACAAAAGCAATAACGTTAATGTAATGATGATTTGCTGTGAAACAATAGAAAATGCAAATCGTACTTTTCTACCCCAGCCCCTTCACATTTAATTACTGCAACTATAGGATTTTTGCACTTCATTTGCGTGTCAACGCAAAAACGATTTTTATTATAACAATATGGTTACCTGTCCTCCATCAAAGATTAGGGACACTGATGTGATGCCTTATTTTGCTTTTTTGCGATATTGTGAAAAAGAGTCCCAAACTTTTCAATTATATTGTATACATTTACATTACGCTAATTTACATAAAATTTTACGTCCACATCTGTGTTATTCTTGCAAATTACATAAGTAATGTAAAACTACGATTACACAACACTGTCTCCAATCAATCAATTTAAAATTCTAATAAATTAATTAGTTCCTCGTAAGACCTCTATGCATGAGAGATAAAATTAATAGTCTAGGAATGTATACTGTTTCTGCTCATTGTAATCATTTAGCTGTGTTTATTTTGCATAATTTGGATACTTATCACGTAATAAATTAAAAATCGCGATATCACTTGAAATGTTTTTCTCAAACCATAAACAACGTTACGTACGTATTAAAGTCTAAATATTCCCGACCTGGCAAAAATGCACGAGTTACGTGCTAAAATAATGCGATTTCTCTATCTAAAGCGACTATTCGCTGCGTTTAATTAACATAAATTTCCTTAATAATTAGTCGTCTTCTTTTCTATATTGATTAGAATTCAATTTTCAAATTACGTAACAAAATATTAGCGGGTTTATTAAAACTATAGAAGTGAGATAAACAACATTTATTGAGGATTTTCAATGATATTTTATTAAGTGGCGAAGCGAAGCGGAGTCACTTACTAACTTCATGTTGCCCGTCCGTCTGTCCGTCCGAGCAACAACTCGAGAACGGCTGGGAATTTCCAAATTCTGTTTCACTAATCGACAGGTGACCAAAAAAGCTTGTTTGCTAGTGATTTTGAAACTGATTGGTCAAAGGTCAGCTAGACTAGAGGGTTCTCAAGCTTTGCAGGTTTATTATACACTATAACCTACGTAACAATGTAAAGTAATAAAGCCTTTCTAATAAAACCCTTCTTGAACGAAATCCATTAAATCAAAGATGCTCCATTAATTTTTTTGATAGAAAATAATGTAATACCATCCTTGGTATCAATAAAATTAAGACTATTTTCTATAGCTAGCCAACATGGTCCCGTGGTTGAGAGGGGGGCTGCGATGTGGACAGATCGGGTTCAATTCCCGGAGCTTTCTGATGCCTAACGGGTGGTCTACTCAGTCACTAAAAATAATTGAGCGCCTGGTTTCTCTTCGAATAAGGGGTAATAATGGCGGTCGTCTAAGGCTTGCCACATCGCCCCGCCTCAGAGATGGTGCACGACGACCGTGCAGAGAGCGAACATAAGAGAGCCTTAACCTTTCAGCTCGCAGGCCGTGCTCCCACGCGGGACGTAGAGCCTTACTATTATTATATTATTTTCTATGGCACAGATCATTAGATTGTCTACAGTAGTTACAGTTGCTACATTTACATTATTTAGAGAAATGTTTGCACTTAATAACTTCACTCACTTAAAAATTACCATTAAAAATCAAACCACTAAGGTTTTTTAACTAACTGTCTCAATGTTGCTGCAATTTCTTTAACACCGCATCAAAAACCTTATCTTCTATATATAGAATCTACAGAGATAATATTTTTGTAGAAAGTCTACGGCTTTGATGCAATTTATTTTCGTCGTTTGTCTCCAAAACGAAATTGTGTTGGGCAGTATATGAAAAATGCTTCGCCTTTTTCTTTCTTTCGCATTTCTTCTGCTATCAATTTTTTACCACAATCCAGTTCAGTTACTAAACACTGACTTAAATTATTAAGATAATTTTGTCTTTTGCACTTGATATTCGATTACTCTTAAATCCAACTTTATAAAAAAAGGAAGTTAATTAGTTATTGCTCTTCTATAAACATGTTTTGCAACAAGAACATAAGTGCACATTGATGCTAGATGCTTCCTAGAGTTTGATGTAACATAACGTCTATTTCAATAAATAAACCTTCATTCGTTTCAATTATTCAAGGCCATACAGATAAGTCTAGATAAGTTGGAGTGAGACCAATCAGTTGTTACGGAGTGTAGTAAAATAAGAGTAGAAAAATATATGTAAACAACTAAATTTTTGCTTATAAGTAACCGCTTGGTAATCAAATTTTTTAAAATCGACTGGGTATGTGTTGACTGAACCACTATCACCTACACCACCACTCATGGAAATATAGAAATCTTATTAAAATTTAGTTATACAGTGAATAACTATACTTTTTGTAAGAAAGTTTTTTTGTTTCACCCTTTACCATCTCCTTAGACAATAGTTTGGAATGAAAATAATTACTCATTAGTAGATTTTTTATAAGCATTCGTTAAAATTCAACACTTCAAATCTTTCTTTCTGTCCCCATCCAGATTTAAATATTTGCTTACATTAAAAAAATTTGCTCCGTTCAGAACTCCAATTCAAGCTCGTCAGTTTATTATCAGACCTTGTGTCACTTGTTTGGATTTTTTCGCATCTCGTTTTGAATTTTTTCATTCAATGGCCCTTGATAAGCCTCTCCCATAGAAACTACTTCAGCTATTAACACTTTACACCGAAAACGCTATCAGTGCGTAACATCGTGCAAACATTAAGAGTTTCTGCTTCGACGGTGAATCTTACATTATAACGCTACAGAAAGACATAAGGTCTTAGGGATCTCCATCGATTTGAGCTATCAGAGTAACATCCGATGCAGTAGATCAGTTCATCAGAGTGATGAGTAAGCGAAATTAAAAGATTAATTAGTCCAAACCTGATAAAACAATATCAGTCGGCACAGTAAAGTGGTGTCCAGAAGGGTAATCTTCATATTCGTATTTCGACCAAAAAACCTTTGTTACGGCGTGATAATAAGGCTAAACGGCTTCAGTGGGCGCAAAAGCATCGTTCCTGGACAATTGAATAGTGGCAAAACTTATTATAGACCGGCGAATCCAAATTTGAAAATTCAGTCAGAAACGGAGAATGGTGCATCGTGTGGTTGCTCTTCGGGTTATCAAGCCATGATCGGATTTCGGAAACTTGTGACGTTTCGTCTACAACTGCCGTGGACATCTTCAGAAGAAAATCTTCGAAAAGTTTTTCCGAACTCCGACTATAGCCTAATAACCCAAAAATCAACCACACGATGCACCATAACCCCGGCCGTGGAAGCTTTCGCATCTTTTTAGAAGCGGATGATCTTCGTGCGTCGGTCTAAAATTGAAAAGATGATTCAGGACTGCATTGTTCCGACTGTTAAGCACGGAGGTAGGTCTCTTTTAGTGTGAAGGTGCTTCTCTTTGACTGGTGTGAGTGACACCATACCATCTGGGTTGCGATTAATCGGAAAGGATTCGCGATGATGCAAGACAACGATCCTAAACTTCATAGTTTTGTAAGGACTATCTAGCAAAGAAAAACAAAAATTGCTCAAATGGTAACATGGACCCTCAAGTTCTAGACTTCAACTGCATAGAGTTGCTAAGGGATGAGTTGAAAGTAAGAAAGTAAAAAAGGAGCGTCCCACGTCCAAAAATCATCTTTGGAGTATTTTTCAAAATGCCTAAAGAGATTTACCATTCGAGACATTAATAATATTAATCGAAAGAAATCCTAGAATCATAAAAGCAGTATTAAATGCAAATTTTTTTTGTAAAAAATGTTCTATATTCAAGTAATTGTTTCCAGTGTTCATCATAACTTTTGGTTATTTTTTATGTTGTATAATAATATATTATATAGTAGATTTATTTCTTAGATTAAGGTGTATAAATTCATTTTTTAGTGTCCATACTTCCATGGGCGGTATTATAATAAATTAATAGTTTGATAGAATTGGTTTATTTAATACATTATATGATCAAAAATATCCGAATTGCCTATTTAAAACTGTCAGTTATACCATAAGTTCTAGTAATTGGCATTAATATAAGATTGGTCCAGCCTTAGCTTCGATGACAGCCATAACTATGTGGAGGAGATTTTCTTCGTAAAGAGTTGCAGTCAAATCATATTGTAACGGCGGTCGTAGGGGTCTAATAAAGTTATAGTCAGAGCTCTGGACCAACCAATCCATATATTTATATACTATCATTCATTATTGTAGTGTCTTCATGAAAGGCCTCTCTACAGCGAGCGTACCATTCTTTTGTGTGCAGTGGATAAAGTTGAAGTCATTGATTGGCTGATGTATTAATGTCATTACCAATCGATATTTGAAAAAAATTCAAAATTTTTCGCACCGAATGTTGATACACTAACTAAAAAACGTTTGGTTTCAACGAGTTGGAGTCAGAGCCCTTATAGCAAGAGCTTCGCTCCAAGTGTTGCACTAGATATTTTCTAATGTCTTTAACGCGGTGACATCGTTTGGCTAACCCGCTTACTGAATTTTGCCTCATTTGACTTCTTCCTATTGGGATATTTCAAAGCTAAAATTTAAAAACATCGCTCTAGAGCGCTCTAAGACCTACAAAATGCAATACGTTAAGAAATCAGCCGTATTCCTCAATACACGTTAGAGCGAGTAATGAAAAACTTCCAAATACGACTTCAACAGTGCATCAAAAGTAAGGGACTTCACTTGACCATTACCCTCTTTAAAACACATTGAAATAGAAGATCCATTTCTTGTACGACCCTTATCGTTTTTTCTTTATTCAGCCTAAAAAGGGTGTTTTGCACCCCCCTATATGTTTGACGGAACTTAAGAATTCCGCATGAACGTTAGGCATGCCCCCAATTTATTATACGTTCACTAACGAACTTCTTAAGGATTCTTTGGTCAAAAAATGTGGAAACAGCTGTTAAAAATTGTAGTATTCATTACCAAATTTTATCAGATTATCGCTACTGACGTACAGCATACAACTATTTTAGTAAAAAGGTGATAATACTCCGGTAATTCTATATTATTTAAAAATAGAAACTCAAAAACAGTACAGAATTATTTTTTCCTACATATAATCAAAAAAAAAAAGTTTTTTTAAAAACGGATTTAAATATTAATCAAGGATTTACATAAAAGTTAATAAAATACATAAAAGTTGTTGGCAGGTAGTAATAAAGTTTTATTTCTTTATCTTGACCACTCTATCGGTAAAAGTTTGTAATATATTTTACTATTTTACTACACTTCACTTTCTAAGTATGCTATTAGATTAGATAATGAAGTAGAACTGGCTTCTAAGATAATTGATCTTAATAATCTTAAAGGATTTCGTAAAAAATAATTCCCCATAAAAATATGTGGTAAAAAGCAATTAAAGTTTATGGCACTAATTGAAGTAATGGACACAAATATTTGCATTTTGAATAGACTATTTCAAGTTAAAGGAACAATATATCTATTAAGAAATAAGTAACGATTATTTTGAATCCGATTTGCTACAAAAAAGTTGCACCCGTAAATTAAATAGATGTACGAGGTAAGCGCCAAAAGTTCCCGGCTTCACTATTTTCCAATAATAAAAATAATATTGGCAGTTTCAGAAAGCTCCATTTTTGGTGGAAGATTTGCAAAAATTTCAGCAAATTTGTCTCAATGACGTAGCAACTATCACGATTTTGTGAGCCATGTTGGACGAACCCTGGGCAGGTGGCTAGCCTAACCCGTTTAGTCCCAGTGATACTAAACAAAATTTGTATAGTGTGTATGGTGAGCCTTCGTCTTCATATTCCACTGTAAAAAAACGGGCAAAATAATGTTTTGGGGTCAAAAAAGAATTGAAGACGAACCATGTACAGTCGTCCAATTGAGTGTTTTCGGAAGAAAACGTCGTCCTCATCAAGCGCTTTAAGAATTCAGTCATGCAACGCATTCTCTATGAGCACCTTCATATGAATAAGGTTTGTGCCAATATGAAAACTTGTCAATTAAAAAACAGCAACGTGTGATCTGAATTATTAAACTTCTGTCACAACTACAAAGAAGTTCAATCAATTGTTACAACCGATGAAACCATGATCTTGTACCACAATCCCTAACAAAAAGTTTCAATAGAATGGCGCACCAGACGGAAAACATTCAAAAAAAGCAAATGTGGCTCAATCGACAAAAAAGATCATGGCAACGACCTTTTGAAATTCACGAGAAATTTTGCTAATTAATTTTAAGTAATAAATGGAGAATAATACACCAACTTACTACATAAATTGGGCGACGTTATCAAGGAAAACAGAAGCATGCTAAGTAGGACACTGTCCGCTTTCTCCACGATAACGCCCCTATCCATAAGACCATAATTGCTCAGGATGTTGCTAAGGACTGTGGCGTTGAGGAATTCTACCCAGCCTGTGATCCGGGTTTAGTCCCCAGTGACTTTCCATTTTCAAAACCGAAAAGGGAAATTTAACAACGATGAGTTTGCTTGCAGTTGTTTTAGAGCGTATGCATTGAAATACTATTTTCAAACTATAATAAATATAAAATACACAAACCATATTGGAAAATAACGTTATTAGTTTATTCTTATCATCTCTAGAATAGTCAGGGCGGAAACTTAGCAATTACTTCTCATGTACGTGCATACATGACCCCAAATTTAATGGAGGCTATCGATATATTTTTGAGTAACATGTACTAATTACAATAGCAACGTACACAATCTGATCAAAAATATATGAACAGCTAAGTATTTAAAAGTATCAAACTTAAATAATTCCAATAACTGACATTAGTACAAAGTGGGCCCACATTTTGCTTTTATGTTAGTGCTAACTCCGGAGGAAAATATTTAAGTAGATATTGGAGTAATGGTAGTCCATTCTTCCTAAACAGCTACATCTAGAACATTTGTTGTGGTTGATGTCTGGAGCAAAGGTAATGTTTTAATTCTTGCAAATATGTTCAATGCGATTCAAATTAAGACTGCAGTTAAGCTAATCCATTTCTGTAATAATATTGTCTATAAACTATTTTTTGTAACTCCTGCTTAATAACCAGGCGCGTTATCATGCTGTTGTAATCACCTAATTGTTCTTTTATTGTAGATAGAAGAAAATTGGTCAATTGTCTTTGTACCCTTTAGATTTTCATTTAATTTGGCGAATGCGCTCATTCCATTTAACTACACCGCCACCATTTCTAAATTAAATAATAAAAACTATTGGCACTACAAGTTAGGGTAAAGCATGATTTGTCAATTTCAACCAATGTTTCAATTGTCCATAGTTCAAATTTGTCGTTCTTTACATCACCACTGTCGACGATTACCGTTTACAGCAAAAAATGGTAAGCAGCTCTTTGATCGTGGGACCCTATTATGATATTGGCTAAATAGTCAATAATACTGTGAAACTTCCGAGTTGTTTACTACATACGACAATCCATATTTGTTATTACATGTGATATACTTAACCATGATTTTGTTATGGTTCTACCTTCAAATTTTTCCACTTCTCAATCATGTCACTAAAAATTGACTCGGACAAACTGAGAACATCTAAAGTATCCTCGATTTCCTACTGATGCGACAATTGATAACTAGGCGACGTTCAAAATCACTGAGCTCCATTGGCTTGCCCATTCTGCGTGTACTGTTTAATATTGAACAACATGTAGTTCTGTGCTCCTTTTGTGCCTATTGCTCAAGTCATAACAAGTAGATAAAGTGTCCCAATATTTTTTCAGATAATATATAATGTAATGTTATCAAAACATTCACAATCATATAAATGTTAATATTTTTATATCACTAACAAAACATTAACACAAAAGTTCCTAACGTACATTCTGAAGTGATAATGACAATATATAGGCAATTTGAAAATCAGATATTTGGCCGTTACACTCATTGGGAATAAATTTGAACATGAAGATACCATTTGTGATATGCGCAAAAACTTACTAAATATGAAAAATGAATAATGAAAAACTTTCTACCAGAAAACTTGATCAAAGAAATGATATGTGAAACAGTTAGCACATAAAGCGTACAACTTTCTTTTTGTCCTTTATTTGAAGATAAGATGAACTGAAATCGTCGAAGGTTTAAGGAACATTTCAGAATTGGTTCCTTCTTGATAACAGCATCAAAGAACTCCAAACACAAAAAAAAACATTGCAAGAAAAATGTAAAAGATCGAAGCAGTAATAATTCTTAAACGGTAAAATTGAACTAAAGCTTAGAAATTCAAAATATTTATTAGTGCTAACTGCAGACAACATTATAAGGTTTGACTTCCTTAGTTCTTTTTCTACGCTTAAGTATAATTGGCGCCTCATTCCCTATAAAATATGCATAATTTTATCACTCTTAGGGCCAAATAAATTTTCTACTTCTTATCAGGGAGAATTTGTACTCTAAGAGAGGTGATAATAAAACATGGGGCCGGCGAAGAGATTGGTCTGTAAGCAATCCCAGAACGAATGTAAAAATTCGAAATCGAATATCTCGAAAATTATTCGACATAGAATTTTTTCGACTTCATTTTCGAATTCAGCTTAAAATTTCCTATGAGAAACCATTTTCAAATTTTAAAAATCTCAAATTTTGTGACGGACCGACAGACAGACATAGAATTCAGTAACGAACTTTTTAAGTTGGTTGAAAATTTACATTTCAAAATAGATAGTTATCGGATTTGCATTATTTGAAAGACTTGGAAAGTTGATGTCTTTATGTACTCAACTTTTAATGCTGCGCATTTTTAGCTGTTTTAAATATATAGTAAGATATATTTAATTTTAGTTTAAAAAAAAGGTTTAGAAGAAATATTTTAGATAAAATTTTTATGATTAATGATAAAATGCATATGTAATTTGCGTGAACTTAAATAACGTACCGTAGAGTGGTTTAACGTCAGGAATATAAAAGCACAAATGATTATGTTGATTATTGCCCATTCTATTCACGAATTGCAAAAGAAATCTTCAAGTACATATTTTTTTTTGTTATCTCTAGACTTATAATCTCGATTTCATTGTTGTCACGTCTAGAGCTATAAGTGTGCTACGTACAATTTCTCGTGGACTTATAGTTTCGAGTTAGTACATATACGTACAGACAGATAAAAGTTAAAACTTCCATAATCATAACGTTTTTATATAACTTACCACAGACAATCCCTTCTCTGTCAATAGGCATAGCACAACTGGCACCAACGAATCTAAAAATAAGCAACAACTATTACAACTAGCCAACATCAAACCATTACCTTAACGCAAATGAATTTTAAAAAACAACTTACATAATAATAATATTAAAGACGGATGTTCAGTACCACTGTCATCTTGGCCAGTTATCACATAAATCCACTGAATTGGATCTACCCTGATGCCGTACCTAAGAGGAAAAGCATTTAATTCCACATCGAATTATCCAATCAACCCTTCTCACTTTATAAAATTTTCTAACAACAGGCGAAGTCCACCCATGAACAGAAGGAGGAAGCCCCAGTTGACGAACCCGGTAAAGTTGTCGAAGCCGGACGTCCATGAAAAGAGCGAGTCCCGCGGCTTGTGACATCTGTTGTTAATAAACACAAATAATCAAACAAAAATTTACGATTTAATTATATCACATAATCTAGAAATTTATTTCCCATCACTACCCATTATATATTAGTTTTTCATTTGGAAGAATAAAATAAAATAAAATAAAACTAAATTGTTCATCATATTCATAAAAAAAATTATATTGCTGATTATAAAACAATTTAGTTATATAAACATTTAATCATATAAACACTAAATTCAAGCCTCATGCTAATGCAATGTTTGCCACATTAAAACATCCTCTAATTCCAGTAGGATAAGACCAAATATTTTACAATCGATTGATACCCTTCATCACTAATTTTATTCACTAATATTAAATGAGTTTATTTGGAAATTCAAACAGTAATTCATAAGTTTATTGTTATGTAGATGTTCAAATAAAAGTTAGAAAATAAATGACGAAAACTATCTGCAACTTCATAAGCATAAGTCTGAACTTACTAAATTGTTGCTTAAATTCTTTTATAGCTGACGTTGCTCTAGTAGCAGCGTTATCTCCCGTATAAGCATCACTAATTCATATAGAATTGTTTTCAAGGCCACAGTTGGTCGTTCCTAACAACTACAATGAAATGATGCAATATGAAAATAATAATAATAATCTTGTTACAAGCTAGCCCAATTGCGATCGGAGAGCAAACTAAATAACTTGACATTCATAGCACTTCCATGTATTTCTTACCAACAGCTATCACTAATATTCGATTCATTTATATTCTTCAAACCCAATGAGGTTAGATATCAACAAAACTTCAACTAAAAAAATATAAATATGATAATAAGGTACCCAGAAAAATTCTTTTGTTCGTCGCACATTATATATTTGTTTACCTTCTTAATATGGCTAATTACAAAAGTTGCTCAATGTCTTTATTGCTAAAGTAGAAATTTAGTCCTAACGCATCAGAAGCGTATCGAAATATTTATATAACATTCAGGGGGGAAACAAAAAAGTAGTGCTTGCAACAACTTCCAAAAATTTACTTCAAATAATGAACCTTGCGGGTGCATCCCCGATTTTAAACCATTTTCCTTTAAACAGGGTCGATTTGTAAACTAAACGAGACAAATTTCGAATTTACCAGAATTATGCACGTAAAGAAATTAGAAAATCACATCTATGCCACGTGAAATAAAGGTCAAAGTTAAGTAAACGGAAGCCATATAATTTAACGCCCAAGAACAAAGCACAACTTGCCGTAGGCTCTTCTCATCTCGCTCGATTAAAGAGCGAACTTTTTTCTATCAAACTAAAACGAGTTCAAAAGTAGTGTCTAAAAAAGAGCACTAGTAAACAAAAGGGATGTTTTGTTTTTGTGTTTAATCAGAACATTTGACCTCATGTGATAAAGACGAACAAGATAGTGAAACTTAGCAGCGGTATTCTGCTCTATTCAGCACATTTTTCAAAACTCCCAACATATTTCCACTTATTTTTGAATCCAGATAACTATGATGATGACTTGAAAAAATGTCAAGATATCTCCTTAGTTAAATTTGTTATGCAAGGGCATTGATAAATTATTAAACTTCTGGATAAAATATGTGAAGTGCAAAGGTTCATATTTTAATAATTAAATTCACTTCGAGACAACTATACATTCATTAATATAAAAATTAGCGTCAATTCATCGGGAGAATGTTCCTCCTCATTCGCTGTATAAAATAAAGGTCATTTTTAAGTAGCTGCGTTGATACAAGGTACGATCAGAAAATAATACTTTATATTCTTCAAACTAACATCATTAAACATCAATACACCGTTGCCAGCGGTTTCGCCTCGTGTCATAGTTCATCGGGAAGTTTTGACCTGGAACTTCCTTCAAAGCATTAGTTGCAGCAAGCTGCACGTTTTTAACACTTTCAAGTAATGTCCAGACCACGTCTGAGTTATAGGAAAGTCAAAAACACAACGAGCATCGCTTTTAACTTTGATTTGTTCATTCGGGCCTTTTTTTGTCGCGAGACTCGGTAGTGTGCCACTCAGAAACTCTGTCTTTTCGTATCCGTATGAAAAATTCACGTTTCATTGTTGGTTATCACTTTTTCCAAAAAATCAGGTTTGCTTCGCACAGCTCACGAAAATTGTAGCAATTGCCGTGACGATTTCATGCATAAGAGATTTTAGAAGTCTCACTTTATCTGTTATCAATGTAACTTTGAGACGTTGGTCAGAGACCAAAACCGCTTTCACCTTAGTCACATCGTCTAAAGTGTAAGACGTTGATGGTTGCCATATGCGTTGCTCATCTTTAATGTCTTCTCTTCCTTCACTGAACACAAAGCGTTTTTCAGGTTAGCTAAGCGCATTGAGCTGCGTTTTGACCCGTGACGCAACGCTCAAACAACTGACCACTTCGCAAACAATTCGCACTCTGTAAAGGCTCAGAGGCAAATGAGTTGGATCGATCTGTTTACTTGACATCCACCACCAATCATCAGTCCCTAAGATTCCACCTCCCACCCTTCTACTTTGTCCAAGAAAATTAGTCTCATTATCGAAAATGACATCAGACTGTCAAATGTTATCCTATAGCATATTTGTCTATAGTGTTTGGACCGCAAATAGCTGAATTTTTGAGATGAAAGAAGCTGGCGCCTCCATCTGGTCTCATAAACATTCGATGAATGACAAATTAGGTAATCGAGTAGACCAAGAAAGTGTTGAAATATAATGTAAACACTACTGAGATACATGTGAACGAGCAAACTGCACCGGTAGATTGATCAATCAAAATGGACTTGAAATATATCTTTAACTAGTATGTAGTTAATTACTAGTTTATCACCACCAGCAACACAGAAAACGAGACAAAAGATTTGCACTCCTGCAGACTGTGGCTGCCACTAATATTCAGTACATAACACAGATTTGCGTTTGTAACAATAACACTTTTGCTATTACGTCGAAAATATATGCGTCATTTGCGGGAAGTGTTGATTTATCACTTTAACGTAAAGATAAATGCTGCTGAATTTCTTCGAATGTTTGAATAAGCTTTTGTTGAACGTGCCTCATCCGAAATAGCAAGCAGAGTGTGTCCCAAGCTTCAGTTATGATGATTTTAATGTGAAAAGTAAAACACGTTCAAGACGGCGGAAAAATGGAAGACGAAGAATTAGAAATATTATTGGATGAAGGTTCAGGTCAGATGCAAAAGCAGCATGCAAAAGCATTAAATGTTACTAAATTCAAAATTTGTAAACGTTTGGAAGATGTGGAGTATGTTTGCAAAGAAGGAAAGTGGGCAGTGAAAATATGAAAGGAAGAAAAAACATCAAAAGACAAAAAATCCTGCTTGATAATAAAAAAGGGCATTTTTGCATCGTATTCTTACTGGAAATGAAAAGTAGATATATTTCGATATCAAACGCAAAAAAATAATTTATGATCCAAGCCAACCATCAATACTGAAACCAAACCAAAATATTCGTAGAAAGAAATTAAAATGTTAAAACTGAGTCAAACGATCATTAGCTACCTCTACCAACAACAATTAGTAAATTTGAACAGCATTGGAGACCAAACGTCCAGAATATGATAAGGGGCATGACAAAGTAGTCTTTCAATAAAACAACGTTGGGCGCCAGGAGAACAATCATCAAAAACATGGTGATAGCGCTTGGCTAGGATGTCCTATCCCATCCGCTGTATTCATTCTGACTCCAATTTGCTTAGAGCGATAGCACACGCACTTGCAGAGTAGCACTTCAGCTTATTTGAAGATGTCTAAAATTGAGCCTTAAAAGACGAGTCGCTTTTTGAAACAGAATCCCTGAAATGCCAGAAAGATGGAATAAAATCACAGATAATGATGCCTAATACTTTAATTGATGTGCTTTTTAATTTATTTTTTTAATAAGGTTTATATTTACAAATGTGTAATAAGACACATGCCACTCAGTTTGAAAATAACTCGTTGGAATTTATGTAACATTAACAATAGATGTTAAAAAAGCAACGTCTTTAGTTGCTCTACAGACACTTGAAGCAGCATAAACAAAGGCGAAGAAAATACTGAGTGCATTATATTACTATCACTTTCAAGATTACTCATTATCGCTCCAAGTTTTAAATTAAATTACACACTTCTGACAACTGAATATTTACTTAAACAGCGAATTAATTATCGCTTCACTTTTAATTCCACCGCATTCATTCTAGAAATCGGACCAAGGACTTGTTGAATGCAAGCCCACATTAAACATTATGCTACTTCTTCGTATCTATGTTATGCTAGACGTGGAAGATATAAACAAGTCCTAATGCACTAAAAAGCTTTTCGATCAGCACCCCTCAAGTTTCTTCTGGCCATTGAGGTCTCCTACGGTGTCATTCATCTCAAAAGTGAAAAATATTTCCTTTACTTTCTTGTATACACTCTTCAATAATAATACGTAGATCAGGATGACAAACTCGCCACAAGAATTAATTAATGCACAATAAATATTGCTTACAAAACAATATATGTAGTATCTGTAAGATACCTAATCAAAAACCAGTATTAAAGTAAATATTTTTACATTACGTTTGCTCACAAATCAAACAAGCTTTTATTCTTCAGCCTAATTTAAAAACATCCGATAGAGAAAAATAACAGCAACCATTTCTATCACGCAAATATGTCCCACATTGAGATAGTTGATAGGATATGTAAGACAGTTCGCATTTGTTTACCAAATAAAGATCACCCTTTAAATTAATCTCATAAAAAAACATACAAATCTGTAAACATATACTGTATCTTTAGGTCCATACAAGATTATTTTCATGGATAAGTGCTATTGTCATAAAGAAGACTATTAAGAAACGTAAATGGCAGTTCTGAAGTACTCAGAAACCGTATATAATGTTAATCATCAGATTTATTTAAAAACTTACCAGTTATATGGGCTATAAATAATTGTTAAAAGCGCTTTCCCTCTGTCATGAAACTAATTTTTTAATAAAGAGTATTTTTATGAGGAACATTTTTTCAAAAAGTCTACCCCTTCCTTCTCTTCAGACTTTAAGCAGATTTTACTTGTACAATCACTAAAATTAAGTTAGTCTATTCAAGATTTTAGAAAAATAAAAATATATATAAAATATATAATCACTGTAAAATTCCAAGAATTCATAAAATACAAAATGCAATTGGCTGTTTTTTTTGTTGTTCATTAATAACACAAGATGCCAATGACGTGATATGTATATGTATGGTAATTAATAGCCACGTTACAATACGTATAATTTAAAAATAAACATCATTCTAAGCGCTTTTACAGAAGAATCTACTATACATTAGAACACAAAGTAAACAAAGACAGCTAATATAAAATGTGGTGTGACTGAGTTTTGAGCGTAAGTTTGGTTGCCTATCTTCAGAATAAGTTTGCATATCTTACTTTCGTAAGGTCACATTCTCACCTTGCAAAAATTTGAGAGAACGCGGGTGAAAAATTATCACACTAGGGTGCCAAAAATGCCTTTTTATGGGCAACCCCCAGTGAAATAACAAATGCAACATAAATTCTTGTTATCAGTTTACGACATAAAAATTATTCACCACACTTATAAAGATTTATTTGAATGGTATATACTCGTAACAAGCAGTCCTGCAATGTATTATTTAATCATGTGCTTGTCAGAACTTAAAAAGCACAGCAACTCATCTGCCTACATTCCCATAATACCATAAACAGCCAAGTTATTTCTATTATACCCATATTTCAGGCAGTTACAGTGAACAAAAAAATAATGGAAAATATTGAAAATTGTTCTAAAGGCTTTAATTTATCCAAGAATAAAAAATCGGCGACGTAGCTGCTATAATTTCACGACAATAGTTCTTTAACAAATATTGTTTATTTTAAATGTAGATTTGCTGAGGTCTCTTCCTATCCATTTCTTTAACTACAGTCCCGATGCACACTATTTTATTACCAGAATTAGCCTAAATAGCGATTACTTTTTACCATCAGTAAAAATCACATTTTTTCAAAACTTTGCTCATTTATAGAAATGCAAGGTGAAAATAGGCCAACACACAAATATACATTCATATACAGTCTGTATCAGAAGAATGTGAACGTCATTTTTTAATAAAGAGGCACCGCAGCGTCATCCAATTTGTTTCAATCTTTATTTCGTGCTCTTTTGTGCGGAATATAGTTTACCGGCAACATATGTTGATGTCAGTAAATTCGTTACCTTTACAATAAGTTCAAAATGCCTAAAGCGATACGAGGAGGTATTTTTTGTGAATTATCTATCTTTTTTTTAATTCTATGAAGTAAAATCAAACTTTCTTCTTTTTTATCCGTTGCAATGAAAAAAAAAATAGAACATATATATTTTTACAAAATTGAAAGCTTTAAAGAGGATGTCAACTAAGTAGTGTCCCTCAGTTTCGATACAATGTTCAAGTCGGATTCCGAAGAACTCTTGCCGAGATGTATTGAGAAATACTCTCATTAATTAACGTATTGCATTTCGTAAGGTTTGAAGGGTCAGAAAATGTTTGTAAACCTCAATCTTAAGAGATCCCCATAGAAAGAAGTCACATGGGGCGAGATCCAGTAAGGGGGGTAGTCAAGCGATGTCATCGCGTCAAGAGATTGGGCGTCCAGAAATCGTCTCACGCAATACTTGAAAGAAAGCTCTTGTCATATGGGTTATGGCTTCATCCTGTTACAGAGATTCAGCGCGAAAACGTGTTGAACCATTTCTACATAGCACTTGAAAATGACAGTAACCCATTGGCCGCCCCACTCAAAAAATTAAGCGCCAATAACCCCAAACTTTGCTTACCGCATACCAAAAAGTCACATGAGCGTGAAACAGAAAATTAACACCAACAAAAAAGTGTTTTAACTCTCGAAATGATAGTGTGAATGCCATCATTTTGCTTCAATTATGGGATTATAAATTGCAAAAATGAGTTCCATTTCCGTAAATAAAACATTAACCACACTGTATTAGAAAATAAACCTAGGAATAGCAACAACAATAACAGATTTTATAATCAAAGGTAACGCTCCCAAAAAGATTCGTCGATCGGAAGATTTGAACAACCCAGCAGTGCTTTTCGTTTCTAACATGGCCTGCGCGACACCAAATTATGGAATTCTAGTATACTGTCACTGGCCCATATATACCTAGATGTAATTAAAGAAAAAGGTCTTTAGGAGAGGAGCACTGCCGTAAGAATAAATCGATTATCTCATTCGTAGCAGACTGTACCATTAGTCGATATGCATGGCTATCAAAGGACATATTTATATATATTTTGCGAGGTAGGTGCCAAGATTTTCGGAAGTGAAACATTTTGGCGGCAGTGTTAAATAGAGCCTGCTTTAGCTGCACGTCCGTTAAAATTTCAGCAGTCTCAGTCGCGTAGCAACAGTCACTCAAGTTGGTAGTACCACGTTATTTTGCGCATGTTGAAAATCGAGTATCGAACCATGATCTCTCTAAAGGTGGTCTTAGTGATATTAGGCGACATTTAGAGTGTTCATGATGAATTTTCGACCTCATATTCCACTGTAACGGAGTGGGTAGAACAATCATAGCAAACTGCGTGCAAGTCAACCAGTTAAAGTGTTTTCGGAAAAAAATCACCCTCATCAAGTGTGAGGTATTGCAAGAAGACGTTTGAGAGTAAAAGAGTTCATAACGTTAGTGTCACTTTTCTCAACGGTTCAACAACAGCAACGTATAACGTATTGTAAACAATTTTTAAACCTCGATTTAACAACAAAGAAACAGTTCTTCAATCTATTATTACAGGGGATAAAGCCAGAATCGTGTACTATGACCTCCTAATAAAAATAAAGTCAATAAAATGGCAGACCAGACGAAAAACGGCCAAAAATGACAAGCGGTCCATCGGCGAAAAAGATCATGGCAACCATCTTTTGGGATTCAAAGCGATTTCTGCTAATTCATTTAAAAAAGGAACACAGTAGTAAATGGAGAGTATTACGTCAGATTAGTGCATAAATTTCTTGACATTATCAAGGAAAATAGGAGTGGCGTGCTAATTATGAGTTGAATCGTTGGCCTTCTGCACGATAACGCTCCTGCTCACAAGGCCGCAATTATCCAAATTACTATGGAAAGAATGTGACTTTGACCGATCCTATAACGCAGATCTAGCTTCTAGCGACTATTATCAGTTCTCAAAATTGAAGAAAGACCCTCAAGATAAAAAATTTAAAAAAGATAAAAAGTCGCAGAAGGCTTATTTGTAGGATTTTGCAGATAAAACTTCGAGTACTTTTAAGCATACTTAAATGTTAATCTTGAGATATAATAAGTGTGTTGAAATACATGGAGACTATTGAAAAATGACACTGTCACACTTCGAAACGTTTAGCGATTACCCTCATATATTAACACTTTTATAGAGCACAGAACTTTCCTTTCGTCCCAAACCATATCAAGAATTATGAGACTTTCAATGTATTTTTGTTGGTTATTTGCATGTATAATCAATGTTAGTTGCATGAGACATCAATATACCAATTAGTTTTGAGTCTGCATTGCCCTAGCCCTTAATAAACATCCCAAAAACAGTTTTCAATTAAACAACGAACTTTCAACATACCAAAGACAGAAAGGATTTCATAGCCATATTAGTGCTACACAAAAATGTTATATAATCTAAAAGCCAACATTATTATTGAATAATTTAATTTAAATTTAAATTAGCAAACATTTTTGGCATTACTTTCAAGTAAATTGAATAAAATTCACATTTTAATCTTGAAGACATGCTTAAGTTTAGCAAATTGTAGGCTTACGTAAGGCACAACACACTCCTAACTCTAGCCAACCGTGCTGCGATGGCAAAATAGTATTTAGTTATCCACGAGCCATAAGCTGCATATAAAAATGGAGACGGGTGTCTGAGACCTTTTGAATCAAAATAACATAAACGACAAAAAAATCAATATTGCAGAGGAAACGAAAAATTAAACGAAAAATATATTTGAGGAACGTTTCTGCAAACTGCGCTGGTTTGCATAACAAATGCTTATCGCATCGATGTTTGTTGGCGTCAGCTTGCAAAACAGTAACACAAACCGATTCCGTTACCTCCGTAATATTTGTTGTCTATTACTTGGTGGCGATGTAGTATGCGTGACGACATAAAAACTGGCAAATACGCATTTCCGCTTCAACCGGATGGAAGACGTTTGTCAGAACTTCACGAAAAACTGGATCATTTACAGAGTCAATGCGCTAGAAAAAGAATTGTTCGCACCTTAGAACTTGAGAAATGGTGCTCGTGTGTCAAACACGCTAAATAAGTACCCGTCGCATGGAATGCATACTTCGAAGTATAGTACATCGCAAATACTGGAATAGTAGTTATACATGGAAATGATTTTATACCCAGAGTTTAGTTCTGTCAATGATTTATCTAGCGCTGATCTACTGGACCAAACGTCCTATAGTTTGTATCGTTCACAGATAAAGTTCGTTTTTCACTAGTAATGGTATTTTAACAACCACAATAGCCATGTTTGGAGTGATAAAAACCTACCCCCAAGTCTAGTCACCAGCAACGACCAACCTGTAGAATAAAATTGTATAAGATCACCACCTAATAACACCTTATCTCCTGTCACCCTTTTTAAATTGTCCGTGTTATCTGCGGTTTATTCGAAATGTGGCGTCAAAGTTCTTCCCCTTGTCCGCAAAAAGATGTGGTTTCAATACGACAGTGCACCTGCCTAAATACCAGATTCTCTAATCACTGAATTACTAAATATCTTACTCATTTGAATTTTTCTACGAGGATACATCAAGTTGTTTTATTAAACCCCAATAGAAACCAAGGAATACTAACCGTGATGTGATATGATAATAGACACTAGTAATCCTTCAGAGAATGCAAAAAAGTTTCATAGGCCCTTGTAACGTATGCATTAAGAATGGTTGTTACTATCAACATTTTTGAAGCGTAAATTGTTGCTATGATATGTAAATTGTTTATATATATTTCAAATTAAAATTTACAAAATGTTTCTCAGATTTATTTTGCGCTCAAGATATAGCAGCGCTAGAGTTTAAACGTCACTGCATGCATTATTTTAACTTAAGAGATGCCATTCATCGTGTAGAAATACAAATTAAATACCTCCCTCAACACAAATAATTTTCTATCGAACGATTAAGTATAAACATTTAATAATTTCTCGTCAAGACTTTCCAAACATTCTTCGTATCGTATAACCAAATGCGAGGAATTTGATCCAATTTCTGTTAAGAGAATGTTGAGAAATATTCAATTCACTCGCACTATCGACAATAAATGGCGATTTCAATTTGTAAGCAGAGAAATCGGACGACAATGAATATTTCCGTGGTGAACATCTTTATAAGACGAGTACTGGTATGGTAAACCATCAATGCCACTGGTACCCGGTGAATGGGAAAATAACATTACTATCCAAGAAAACTATTTTACTTTTTAGTATAAGAACGTGTTTCGAATTCAACTGGAGTATATCTTTTATCGTAGCTCGGATACTAAAAAATTTCAACTAGGTCTTAATCTCAAGCAAAGTAAGAATTTTGGTTGGGTTTAGAGATATTGTCTCTTCTAGTGTTGAGTTTCCTAAAGACTCCACTTTGTATGGATACTTAACAGTTGGTTAGAATATATACAGGTATCCTGTTAAAAATCCGGTTAAAATATCGATATTATTCTTCAGTAGAACATTCAAACTCTCGACCTAAAAAATGTCTTCTTAAAAGACCTCCTGGATTAGGTCTTATTAAATCTACAGAAAGGTTCTGATTCTAGTACTAAAGAATTTGCTCGTTTCCTGTCAGACTGCCGCTTCTTCATTTCTCTATTCCTAAATGACCCGGAGAAACCAGAAGAAAATAGTCGTATTGAAACAGTTGTTTGTAGTCCCATACAATTTTAGAACTATCGAGTATCTTCATTGTATACGTTTCTGCCTGAAAAATGTTGCTGTAGTTATCCATGAGAACATCATGTTTAGAGTTCTTCTGTGTTCCAATCTACAGATTTGATGGTTTGCTTTACCTCTTTTTTCTCCATACACGACCGAAAGCAAGAATTAATTGTTTATATCATACCTTGGTGCTCCAAACAAAAAACTTTTTAAGAGTGATCCGAACAAGCTAATCCAATTTTATTCTCCCACTAGTTCCTTCTCTGCTTACACTAATTGGCCAAAAGTATCCGGATACCCACTGTGGTAGAATTCATGTGGCTCGTGTTAATAGAAATGCAACCCATCCTTAGCATCAATCATAGTTTAAACTCGACCTAGGAAGATTTTCCACCAGTTTTTGGTATATGTCCGTATGTATTACCTTCTATTCCTCCACGAAAGCTGCAGTGAATTTATCCAGTGAAGATGGGCGATTTTACTTGGCGAGTAATCTGTGTAAAATTCTTCCTAGGGGTGTTCGATCTCTTCAAACCACGACATACATTTGACTTATCTTGTTGTATTGAACTAGTTGTTAATAATATCAAGATATATCTAGTTATCTTGTTGGTATACCGCCAAACTTGATCGTTGGCACAATAGATGCAGGTAGTGTTTTCCTGGCATCCGCCGAACCCAGACGCGTCTATTAGACTGCCAGATCGTATAGCGAGATTCATCACTCCACAGAATGTTCCCATTGTTCCACAATCAAATAGCGGTAGACTATGCACAATTTCAAGTGATGTTTGGCAATGACTACTTGTGAGAGATTACATGACCGTCAAAACTCATATTTTGCAGCCCCCGTCAAACAGCGACGACGGCAGAAGTACTATGAAAATCACGAATTATTACTACCACCGAGGACATCTGATTTTTCATTACTATTCTCTTCAGAGTTCGATCATTAAGTTTATGCGGTATGCCACTTGTTTGTGACTTTTACACGTCTAAAACGTTTCCATTTTCTAATGGCATCATTTACTATATAGCAAGGCCAATATGTAACAAATTGATTTGTTGCAATGCCACGTTCAAAATCATTAAATTTTGTCGGCATACTAATTTTCTGTATAATGCACGTGTATGACATAGATATGCTATCACCTATACTTTTATTTTGTTCGACGATATTCAGAGAGGTGTCTGGATACTTTTGGCCTTGTAGTTTATATTGAATAACGTTTTTCTTTTTTTTAATGCTAAATGGAAACGAGACAATTTATATATGAATTCTTATGGTATATACAGTAAAAATATAGGCGAATTTAACTGTATATAAAATTTTCTCTGCTTACACATAGAAAAAAATTGTGCAAATTAACTACCCAAGCAAATACGATCAAGAAATTGTTGCTAAACGCAACGCTAGAAGGATATATTTGTAGAGTTACTGTACAGCAAGAAGCAAAATAATTTTCGTTCTTGATACATTTCGCCGGCATAGTTTCTCGTCAAATCAATTTGCATTGAGTTGTGCAATCGTAACTACATTTTGTAATTTAAAATTGAATCAATCAACTGTCTAAGTTAAGCAATGGTATGTGTTGTCCTTTCGTAAAAAAAAATAAAGTTTCTATCTTAGTTATACGAAAACCTTACTTTAATTGAATATCCTTAAACAACACCGCAATGCTGTGGTAAATTGAAGCAACTTCAATATTCCACTACTAATTAGACGTTATAGATCAGCAAAAATATTTTACAATTTCCATATCTTTTCGCTGCTGACCACTGACCCAAACACGAACTCTCATGCAACCACTCAAATTAGGGCGCAAAAGCAAATGTTTGCATAATGTTTCGGCAAAATCGCAATTAAATTCAGCTGCACCGAATGTCACAACTAAAAATTCAGTTAATTAACGATTACACAACCCATATTAGCAAAGCCACTAATTAAAACCAAACATAATTCAATCATACAATCACATACCAACGACCACCTAGAGAATATTAAAGGATTTGTAAAATAGATAACGAGACGGCCATGCATGTTTGGAAAAACGTTACAATTATTGCTACAATTTGTGTACTAATAGTTATCATTAAATAAGATTTAGAACCTTGACGCGAAGACATTCCATATTACACCCCCAGTAACTCGTCCGTAACCCCTATACCTCGTGTTACAACCCCCTGAACTGCGACTTCGTTGGATATCTTTGCACCTCAGCGATGATTCTGGTGTAAACTGCAATGCTCTAACTTATTTACAACATTCGTCTATCGCCCTCTTAGCTCTTTTTGCATTTATTAATTTAGTGCTGCACGTTTCGCAACGTATTTTGGCAGGCAACAATTTGACAGATGGCTTGAACACGAGTGCGTTTTCGTGGCGCTCGCCGGCACATCAGCCGGCTGCCAACTTGACATATATCAAATTGAGCTGCAAAATGCGCGGCTTAAAATGGTGTAAAAAGGGAGATAAAAGGTTTTTAAGGAGTAAACGGGGTGGATAAGTGATTAGAGTAAATAAAATAAGCTCCCCCCGAAATCGTTCAAAGGATTGCAACAAAGAGTGGGGAAGTTACAAACGAGCTACGGGGGTGGAATGCATTTCCTGAGTAATAACGAACATTTTTGTACTAAAACCATTTCTATCAGATGAGTACTTCAAGTGCGTCAAGGTGTTAAACAATTTCTCATCTAATATTTGTTTGTACATACAAAACTCTCTCCTTTTTTAAATTAAATATAGAAACAACCATAGGAAAAACTACAAAACTGGGCGCTTTATTTCAATGTGTTTTAAAGGGAATATCGATTAAGTGGTATCCCTCATTTTCGATGCACTGTAAAAATTCTACATTACTCTTTCCAACATGTGAGAAATACATCTGATTTCTTGACGGATTGCATTTTGTTGGCCTTGAAGGCTCAGGGAGACGTTTATAAATATTTGCCTGAGATATCCCCATAGAAAGAAATCAGACAGGCCGAGATCGAATAAGCAGGCTGGACAACCGAGTCGCTGTATTGAGAGACTAGGTGTCCAGCAGAAAACATTTCACGCAGAGCGAAACTCTTGCTATGTAGGTTGTGGCTCCATCTTGTTGGAATCAAAAATTTTCTAATTTGAATACATCAAAATAGGGAGCAAAAATTGTCGAATTGCTTCCACATAGCGACTGGAAGTGTCGATAGCACATTGGTCCCAATTTTATTTACCACACACCCAACAGTAACACGTTCGCTGTGAAGAGGTCTTTCATGAATATCTGATTGATTTTCGATCGGGAACGGAGACCCGAGGCGCAAGTTGAAAGCGGGTCTAAAAAGCATGTGCGGATGTAACAATTACCGTTTCGAATGTAGGCTTTGGGAGCAAAAGCTCTATATTCGCCCGTTCACGATAATTAGTTACTAAGAGTAGCTGCGTCTGAAGAAATTTCTTTCCTCGTCCTCGAGATACGCTTTGTTTCATAACCTTCCTTTGAAATTAGGGAGGGACTGTTACCCAAACCTTTAAATATAACCAAACGCATTAATTTAATTTTATATTTCCACCAAATCAATGACGACTTGCTTGTCTGATAAAAGCATTATTGGACAGCTATTAAATGAATACATCTACTGCAATATTTTGACAATGCTTTGAAAATAAATTTTATGCTAGTGCCAATCAAATATCTTAGATTGCATTACGACAATATGACAGTCCATCATCTCTCATTCTCTCATTCTTTTATTCTTTCAGCCTAACCCTATTTAATCCTAATTAAGCTCAACTAACTATTTTTAAAATACCTCATATACAGAGATACATTTGGAAGCAGAACAAAGCGATTCCAGTTCTAAGTAAAATTAGTTCACATAGTTGGTTAACAGTCCTCAAAAGATAAGTTCAAATGTAATTTCTTAATATAATCTCGAAAATGGTTGAATTAATGAAAGTAAGTAAGTTTATTTTCATTCTATGGCAAAATTTAAACTTATAATAGCTAACAGTCAATTTAAACACATTAAACAATTTAAATACGAAAACAATAAAATCAATTTTGATGTAAACATGTCACTGTAGGTATTATTTAAAAAAAATACTGGTTTCTCTAAAAACGACTCTCTAATTGCTATCGTTCAGTTGCGTTGACCTTTGATCTATTTATCAACTCCACTTTAACTTGACACGCTGTATAATATATTAGGGAACTCTGAATAAAGCGAACGATCAGAGCGCATGTGATTAAACGAAATAAACCGTTCAAACAACAGCCACAGCTTAGTCTCAATAAATAGTTTTAAATTTTGCTAAAACATACAGCAGTGAAAATAAAATAGGTGCTTATCTTTATGAAAAAAATGGTTCAAAACGGTTACACAGATCGCTCTAATTTACAAATAAACAGTCACCAACGTTTTCCATAATTTAGAATTAAATTATTAGAGAATTTAAGTGAAATATGTGTACTATATGTAGATTTTTGGTATTCAGACAACAAATGACTAAGAGACAGAAAAGTCTGTTCCATGTGAAATCGCGTGTTCTACTAAGTGTTCTAGAAGTGGACAGAGTAAATTCTTACAATTAGCCATATGACGTCATACAGGACAAAAATGGTTGCAATTTCAAAAACCTGTTATGTTAATGTTTTTGTCACAATACTAATTAATGCTAAGAGATTGTCTATCATTATTCTCAACATAATAGTCCACATAACACACAAATGGTAACCAATTCACCGAGAAATTGTTTCTGTTCGAAAATTTTTGGTTTTAAAATTCAGTGGGGCCAGATAAAAGTCATATGTTACACAACAAATCTGTCCTCGCAAGCCATATTCAAGCTTTGTCCAAACTATACTACTTGGTATCACTCGAGCATTGTTCAATTCGTATTCCATATGGTAAACCATCAATTTACACCCTCCGTGTTAAAAGTAAGCTAAATTTTATGTCACTATTTGGAATTGTGGTGCGGTTGCTCGTCATTGGCGGTTAAAAGTTTTCAATTGACGCAAAACAGTTTCCTTCCATAGCCAAATGCAGCTTAGGGAATAGAAAGTAGTCGCAGGAGCCAAATCGATTGAATACGAGAAATGCTAAACCAAAAAATCAGTGACAATTGACGGCCTACCAAATGCTTCAATAGAATAAGATAATATTCAGCATTAACCGT
This sequence comes from Sinelater perroti, assembly GCA_036346155.1. Taxonomy (NCBI): domain Eukaryota; kingdom Metazoa; phylum Arthropoda; class Insecta; order Coleoptera; family Elateridae; genus Sinelater; species Sinelater perroti. The sequence continues at coordinate 10,998,055 of JARFIY010000046.1, forward strand.
TATACCAATTGTTGATAATCCCCTTGGAATCGTAAAAACCAGCTGCTTTTAAGTTTTCGTCTCTAATGGTGTCTCTGCAATATCCAATTTGGCACAATTTTTGACCATCAGTTAATCGATGTAGAACAAACTTTTAATTTAACTTTCGCAGATCAAGGTTTTCGGTTGAATTTTCACGAAATCGAGCACTTTTTGATATTTTCTTCGCTCATCGTTCCAATTAATCCACCTTCATCATCATTCACATTCTCTCTGTCTTCTATAAATCGTCGACGCCACTCGACAACTTTATTTTTATGTTTGTAGTAATTGTTTCCATAAGCGATTTTAAGCATTTAAGAACTCTTAATGTGTCGTATAGTGAACGAAATGTCATAACTTTTTTACGGATTATTAAGGAAGGTGGACACACAAACCAATCTTCCAACAATTGGCGACACCAATTTCGTTAAATTAATGCGGTTATTTTTAGGACAAAGGGTGTACATATCAGTAATTTGTTTTGGTGCGTATAATATATAGAATAATATGACTAAACGAACATCGGATTTAAACTTTAAATTAAATTTTCATTCTTAATAAGAATGATTTAAACTTTGTTGAGCTTAAAGTAAGAGTAACGTAAACCTAATGACAGAAAAAGCAACGAGAAAAATGTAAGCGGAAGAGAAAATTAGCAAAGAAAGATGAAATAAAATACGATAAATTAAAGTGAGGTTACAGTTGTAATAACGAAATAAGCACTGTTGCCAGATCGTCCAAAAATTCGCTCAAATTTAAGGCAATGTTGCCAAACGGACTTTCAGTTATTAAATGAGGGAAGTGTGTCAAATGGAAAAAAATTAGAAATATTGAAAAAAGTCACATATCATCTCAAGCACATAGGAAAATTCAACCAATAAAAGAAAGAGGCAAAGAAAAAATCCATAGGGGTTCTAGAGGTGGCGAAAGACCGTCACATAAACGCAACCGACAGGAAAGAAGTAAAGCAACAGAAGTAAAACAATCTCAGGAAGAAATAGAGGTAGTACTGAGAAAGTTATAATAATTAAAAGAATAGATGAAGTTAGAATAAAACAAAAACCATAAGAAACTGAAAGAAAAATTTAAGAACGTATAGATTGGAAGAAGAAAGTAGAAGAATGAAAAAAAAAGATTCAAGAGATAATAGGAATTCCTAAAAAAATGAAGGTAAAAGAGTTCAGGTAATGTATCAAAAACTAGAAGTGAGAACAAAACATTTTTATGGGAAAATAAAAAAGAACAGCTCTAGAAATGCTTCTTCTTCTTCTTCTGTATCCTTATACCCCTTGGGTGTTGGATATTTATTCTCTTGACTACTCTCTACCCATTTTTTCCATTCTTTCCGGTCCGGTCCTAATTCTTTTATCTCCTCCTTCGTCTTTCCCGTTCTTCTCTATATTCTGTAACCAGTTTTTCCTAGGTCTTCCCTTTCTTCTCTTCCCAATCCTACCTTGCTTCCATAGTTTATTTCTCCTTAATTCTCCTCCTTTTTTTCTATCAAATTTCTTAGTATGTCTTCCCGTCCTGTAAACCGCTTGTTCATCTGCTAGTTTGCTATCAATTATTTTCCTTAATCTTCTTTCTATTACTTTTGTAGATAATTTAAGTATCTAAAAAGAACAAAAATTAACACAACAATCTTTGGAACAGTCAAAAGGTAACAAAAGAAATAATGAACCCGGTATATGACAAGGAAGTAATAAAATTGGGAACACAGGATCTACAGGATGTTTTTGCAGAAGGGGATCTAAAAACTTTGACTATAGAAATAAAAAATACGAGGCAGATTTATTAGCATTTCAAAAATCGCATTTAAAAGGAAATTATATAGTAAAAATAAAAGTTTATATGGTATTTACTAGCGGAAGTAAGACAAGAAGATACGAAATGGGGTTCCAGTAAATGTAAACCTACAAGCAATATCGGAGAAAATGTGTTATGTCAGAATAAAAAACAGATACGAATATTTAACCATAATAAACATATATGTACCACAATACAACATATGTAAGTGAAAACAGGAAGAAAAAAATCAATTTTATGAGACTCTGGAAAACACCATAGACTACCAAAGCGAAAAATTAAAATAATTATGCAAAGGTGAGAAACAATATATAAAAATACACCTAAAGGCCCAAGTAAACAAAATGAAACTAATGACAATATGGTTACATGAATTACATTTTCAACAGAGAATAAAAATAAAAAATACCAATTTGAAAAGAAAACAAATACACAGATACCTGTATAATCCCAGGTGGAGATTGCATGAATTAAATCGACCACGTACTAATTGAAAAAGGTTATGCACATCTGATAACTAATGTAAGATATCAACACAGATTATTTCCTAGTAAAAAGTATAAGGAACAAAGACCAAGAAATAAAAGACACGAAGTAGGAAAACTGCAAAACAAAGAAATAGCAAGAATATATAAGCAAGTGGTCCATACCAAATTAAGAAAAATAAAATGAGAACAAATAAGTTCAATAAAAGAAAAATGGAAGAAAATCGAAGAGGTTATAAAAAAAGCAAAGGCAGAAAACGCACTCTTATGCAGGAAAGTAAAGAAAAAATGGATGAAATGTTAATCTAAGGAAGTAGATAGAAAAGCTACATATGTATAAAGACAAAAGACTGCACAATGAGGAAGAACTAAACAAGCAGACATCAAAAATGTCTGTTTGATTGAAAATAAAAAAAGGAAATAAAGATGACTCCCGTATATTTTAAAGGCATCAAGCGCAGAATAATAGAAATAAAACATGAAAACAATATTTTGAAAGAATAATAAACACAACTCAAAAAAATGACAGCGACATTGCTTAAATAAAAACTAGAACGATATGCAGAAGACTGTATTGGAGAATATCAAGGAGGATTCAGAAAATAAAACAAGCGACCAGATATTCCTAATAAAACAGGTAATGCTGAAGCGTTACGAATACAACATCCCTTTGCACATTTTGTTTCTAGATTTCCAGAAGGCCTATGACTCAATCAATAAGAAGAAGCTATACGAAGCTCTAGAAGACCTAAATTTACCACAGAAACTAATAAGACTCGTTAAAATGCCAATAACTACGTTAGAGTACATCGGAGGCAATCGGAGGAATTTATGATCGAGACTGGTCTAAAAAAAGGTGGCCACTTTCCACTTTACTGTTTAATCTAGTCTTAGAAAGAGTTATAAGGGAAGCAGAAATAAAGATCGAAGCAACAATTACCACAAATACTCATCAATGCATTTCTTGCGCTAACTATATAGCCCTCATATAAAGAGACCAAAGACAGACAAAAGAAACATAAAAAATAGCCACAGGATGAGAACTAAGTAATCACACAGTTCAAAGTACGGATAAGAGTTAAAAATTTGGTCTTAAAAAAAGCGAACATAGAAATGAAATACGGGAAAGGAAAATATTAAGAAGAATACTGAGTGAAAGGAAGACAGATCAAGGTTGAGAAAGAAGAACGAATGCAAAGCTATATGAAGTGTCCGGTAATATCTCGATAAGACAGTAAAAATACGCAATTACAGTGGTTAGGACACCTAGGAAGAATGGAGGACTAGAGTCGTAAAGAATATTATTTGAAAAAATTAGAAGGATCTAAGAAGAGGAGAAGACCGGGGAAAAGATAGTGGAAAGAAGTACAAACATTTTTACAAGGTAAAGAAATAACAGGATGGAGAAAGAAATCGAAAAACAGAGAAAAATAAAAGAAAATAGTAACGCAAATGGGTCTAAAAGCCTATATTTACATGCATACGAAGAACAAGATCTCCGATTAAATACGGAATGTTCTTCTTCTATGTAGGCTAATTGTCCTATTTCTAACCGCACACTCGTACGGTACTATAAGTCCATGTTGGGCATGTGATTAAGGCTAACCCGTTAATACAGAAGAAGTAGAATGTATTTCACGACCGTCAATGGCGTTTGTATGACGACAGAGAGCGTTTGATATTTTCTGTTGTTATTGACTCGGAAGTCGAATCCAAAATCGCCGCACGCCAGTATGGTAGGTCGAGCCCTTTACCTCGCACTATCGTACTCTCACATATAGAAAATTATGTCAACGAATCAACCTCAGCTTCGACTGCAAATCTTGGCTATTTTCACAAAATTTTTGATTACAATTTCGCACATGTTCTGATCAGCACGTCAGATTTTTTTAAGAGGTCGTCAACTGTTTGTGAATTGCTAGGGCAGACTTTAAATTCCAAGTAACCCCATAAAGTCGTACGGTGTTAAATCACAAGATCTTGCTGGGCAGTTGTGAGCATTTTGTGAAATTAGACTACCACGAAATCATCGGTGCAGTAAGTTAACTATTGCTCGAGCTGTACAGCAAGTAGCTCCGTCCTGCTAGAACCGCATTTGTTCCAGATCCATGTTGGCCAATTTGGTATATAAAAAATGAGTTGCTTGGAACTATAATGAACGCCATTCACAGTTTTGGTATTTCCAACGGAGTCGTCACCTGTACAAAATCTATACCAAATTGTCAGGAAATTCCGAACCCCAAATGTGACGATTTTGTTGGTTTACTAACCCATCGACTGAAAATGGGTCTTACTGCTAAAGAAGAAAACTAAACCAAGAATTAGGTTCTAAAAACCAATTGATAAATTGTCGGCGGTAAAATAGTCAGTAGGCTTAAACTCTTGCGTCAACTAAATTTTGTAGGCGTAAAGGTGCAGGTCTTTACTGAGTACTCAATGAAAGGAGCTTCTAGAATTTTCTAATTGTTGCGCACGACATCAAATCTGCTACCGGATTTGCAGCAGCGATACTTTACTATGGCAATGTTCTCACAGAACCTTACCTCACGCTGATATTAATGACGTCTTCTATTTATAGTGCAAAACGCACTACAATATTAACTCGTTCTTCCTTAGACTATAAAAGAGAAAAAGGCGCAAAATTAAAATATTCGACTTGGATCGCCCTATATTAATCACACCAACATGACGCCGATGTCCTTCGAATAAGTACGATTTATGAGCACGAGTTAAAAAACGAAAAACTTAAAATTTTCATGACAATGACTCCACACGTAACCACCTGGCTGGGTGTTCCTTCTATTTAAAAGAACTCACTTATGACCAGCCAGACTTGTACGTATTCGTTCAATTTGTTAGGAAGAAACTACCAAGTGAGAACCGATCTTAAAAATTTAGTTTTATTAACTAGTAATCCCTGTCCTATAAATCAGAGGTCAACCATTAATAAATATGAAGTCACGTGCATATTTTTCCGGAAGAAGATTTGGTCATATTTTTAGATATAAATAGGATTATTAAAAATATCTTCGGACATTTCTTATTTTATTTCAAACTCGCCATACAAAACATTTTCTTTGGCATCCAGTTAAATACAGTCCGTTACTACACGCAGGGCATTGAGAGTCCAATTATGTCTAATAAGTTTTCAAATGCACTTATCTCGGCGTGGTGTCCCAAAGGTCGAAAGCGGATGCTTGATTGGCATTTTTAGACGCACGGTGGTTAATACTGGCGTTTGACGCGTTGCCAATCGGCGCCGCTTTTTTTGCCCTACGCTATAATTAACGAGGAAATTTTGTTAGCTCCGCGCACGGCGCTGGTAAACACCGCCGCATGCAGCCGCAGCGGAGCTCGCCGACGCGCATTACCGTGCACGGGCACGACCGATAACTTACGGCTTGTCCGGCTGGGACCTCCTGACTTTAAGCTCCTCCGCCTGGATCTCTTCCGCCCTGGTGACGCTCTGGGCTCGGCGGAGCCGCAATCCGTCCTGGTCACCCAACATCGTCCCAACGACTGAGCCGCGATCACCTCTCTAACTGATAAGATGACGATAAACCATAACAAAACGCATTTTTCGGGGCGTCGCGCTCAAGCGACCGCTCGCTCAGGCTCAACCTCCAAACTGACCGGCGCTTGTGAACGCGCCATGCGCATTTCAAACCTGCCCGTTTCACACGTGCGACAAAGATGGCGCTAGCCGGGATGCGGTGTTTGAAAAAGGGTGCATAGAGGTGCATTATGTGCATGTGAATGCCGGCACGAATTTTTGAAATAAATGCTAACACGTGCAAGTGGTTATACAATTTCCACTTGACTTACTATGGCAAAGATCAAATTTAGTAATAAATTTGTTAGTCTTACTTAAATGTGATGCACTTGCGGCTTTGGCAGGCATTTAATGGATTTAATTTAATTTAATTAAATAATTATTATACAGCGTATTTCCAAAACAAATTTAAAACTACTGTTTTTTGAAAAATTGCAATAATTCTTAATAGAGTTTTACTAAATGGCAAATTTTTAATGGGCTAATTTTCGTTTTAGCAGAAGTGACAATATTGACCGATTTTGGTGTCAATTGATTCATATCGACGAGTTGAGTCGATCGAAACCTCTCCCAACTTCCATTGAAAATACATTGTTAATATGTTTTCTACAGCTATGGACAACATTATCTTCGACAGACTTAACAAAAAAAAAAAAAATGCCGACAATAGTCTACAGTAATAGAAAATACATTACAAAAAAAATGTCGTTGAAAACCTAACCTAACTACATTATGTTGAAACTAACCTTACATTGTCGAAAGGAATAAAAACCTAACCTAACCAAACTTATCTCTGAATTCATTTTTGCCACCTAATCTTCTTAAATACATATATTATTTTTCTGTCAGTAGTTTATTTTAAATCGACCAGCTTTCTATGCCATATCAAAGCGTAATCTAGTGAGTAGATCATTGCATACATTATTTTGTTTGTTTCACTTATTCTATCATTAGTATTGTATAGTATACAGGGTGTCCCAGAACTTCGGGTATAAACTTGGAGGGGAGGTAGAGAACATCGTTAGAAACCATAATTACATGGTAAAGCATGAGCAAAAACGTTACCGTCATGTGATAAAGAGACACAATGACACAATAAGGCCACAACACAGAAAACATAGTGTAAAATGCTTTATTACACACCAAAAGAGTACAATGTATGATTTACAAACATCACAGGCACCATTGGCATTGATGTACGCACGACACGGATTTGCGAATGGAGATTGGTACCACCAGGTCCATTTCAGAATTTACGGGCATGTCGAACACAATGTTCTTCATGGCACCCCAGAGAAAATAATACAGAGAAGATAAATCAGGTGATCTGGGAGGGCAAGTGACGGGACTGTCACGTCGAATCCAATTGTTTCCAAATGTCCGACCCAAATTTTCACGTTGCGTAATGATATAGCGCCCCATCATGTTGAAACCACATTCTGCGCCGAACATGTGACGGGACATCGTTAGGCATTTCCGGAATTACCTCTTGAAGGAAGACGAGACCGTTTAGTCGAGGTGGTAAGATGTATGTAGACTAAACTGCCTCCCACGATACCCATTAACAGCGAAGCGTTCTTGTGCGGCTCGTGATCAGGTTACGTGTGGGTTGTCTAAGGCCCACATGTGCGCGTTGTGCGAATTGAAAAAGTCGCTTCATCACTGAACATACCAAAACTGGAAATTTTCGTGTTGGCCGCACTTTGCTGTCGAAACCCCTGTGCAAACGCGACACGTCGTGGGTGATCATCCACCAGCAATAACTGAACTGTCTGAAGATGAAAGGGATGTAAGACTTCGGCCTGCAGTACGCGATAGACAGTTCATCGAGAAGTTCCGGTGGCAGCGCGATTTCAGTCCACAGCATTCAACAGACCCTCTTCGAATATGGGTGTTCGTGCTGTTCGCTGCCGTCCAGTATCCTGCATCGTGGCTGTGAAAAATCCACGTTCCACAAGATTCTAATGAAACCGAGCGAACGTTTGATGATTTGGTTGGTCTCGTTGGATATCTTTCACCCTACAACCGAACAGCAGTGCGTCTATATCCATTGGCTGATTTATCACTTTAAGTAACAAAGGCGAGGTTCATAAATTTCTTTATTCTTCTTTTGTTTTTAAGCTTTTCAATTGCTATTGTTTAATATTCACCCAGTTTTATTTTCGTTTTTATTTTTCTACATTATTTTCGTAACCTACTATAACTGATGTATTTTTTTTTATTACATACACTTTGTTTGGATAACATGTCGTCATATAAATTTAACAATTTTGGGTATAGCAAGTATCTTTTTTATTTTTTTCTCTCTGACTATTCTTTGTACAAAGATATAATCGTTACATAGATTTTATTTTACTTTTTTATTAGTTTTTCCTAAGTTAACTCTGTGGACGATGGGCATATTGACACTATTATAATTTGTGGTGCGTTTCTTATATTATACTATTAGACTTTTGTACTAGGTCTTTGTTGTTGTTGTTTTGTTAATTTTAATAATATTTCTTCTTTATATGTGATTATTCTTACTAGTTGCCTTTTCAAATCAAATTGGTTTTATAGCTTTTTTACTTTTATTTTTTTAATATTCTATAATTTCCTCCAATTGTTTTTTCATATGTTTGAGATACTTTTTAGTTTGTGTTATTTTATTGTTTTGTCCATTAAACAATTGACTTGTTTTTATTTCTTTTAATTCACCTTATCTAGTATATATCTATTCTTTTATTTTGATCTTAACTTTTTAAATTTTTTATTACATCAGTGGAGTATTTTTTAATGTTTACCGTTTGTCTAGCAATATTTCTATTTTTAATATTACTCATTTGTTTTCTACCTTCATATTTGATATTTCGTTCAGATCTAAATCGAGAACCTTAGCTAACAAAACTGCAATGTGACTTTTAACCTGGCTTAACGCTTTACTAGCAATAGCAATTTTTCTTTTCCGTGATCTACAAGTCATTTTACTATAAATCCAATTCTATCAAAGAACTTTTAGAATTTGCTCAATTTTTCTGTTTGCTGAATCAAATGTAACGTTCAAAAGTGGACTGTATCGTAATTTTAAATTTAAACAAAGGAACTTCAAACAAAAGCCAAAGATAAAACACTAATATTTTTTTAGAAGCGACGCTGTCTGCATAAATCGGTTTCTGTGCTGTAATCCTGGGAATCTAGGAAAACGAAATAAGGGTGAGGGTGAAAAGATAGGACAAGTTACCCGAATCTTCACAGCGGAGCCGATCGGAAGCGTCTTTCCTGGTGCAAAGATTCCTTCTTGATGCCTGCCGAGCCAGATGCAAAGAAAATCGGACCGAGTCTCATCGGAAAAATTTCGACTCCCGAAATGCAATCGGGAAACAAAACGACGAAAAGGTTGATCTGGCCGGCAAAATATCGAATTCCGTCACAAAATTAGCTTTCAACAAAACGGCCTCGCGGAAATGGAAACTTCTGCCGCCAATCAAACACGCCAGCGAACGCTCGGTCAAAACGCTCTCGGCTTACGGAAAATTTAAAGCAGGTCGCCCGCTTTCTAAACTATCGAAAAAAGTCAGGCGAGCCGAAAGCCTGTTGCTTATAGTTCTTCAAACAATCACGATAAATTGATTGATTTGGTGCTACATTCAGTTTGTAAATAAAATCTTCATCAAAACCTAACATTTGTCATGGCTTGCGTGAATGATTTTTGCCATAGTTTTATACAATTTTTCGAGGAAAAGTACTGACTAATAACGATAGAAACTTATTATTGAAATTTCTAGTTTGTTTTCCACTTTTTCTACTCTTATTTCAACCAATTTTTTCTTAAAGTTTGAAGGATTTCAAAATATATCATTAGTAATGTGTATGTAAATCCTGCTTAACACCTATACAATACTATGACTTTCGTGTCCACACATTAATTCACTTCGTGCAATGCCCGAAGGCTGAGATGGCGGATTTTGTGAATAATCAAACGAGGACCAGCATCTTTGCACTCGTACTTCTGTTGAGGCCCATGACGGAACACACACTTGATTAACAAAGGTTCAAGTGCACCAGAGGGTGTGGAAAAACCTTTAATGGGCGATAATTATAGCTTGTGGGAGTATTGCCTAAGGCTAAAACCTTTCAAAGAAAAAGTTTTAATTGTATTCTTTTATTTATTTCTTAATCGATAGGCTAAATGCAATTATCAATCACTCGTGTATTAAATCCATACAGGTATATAATATGGTCCATCCATATACCATAGGTACCAGCCATTATTGAAAAATAAAAATTGTAAATAATCAATTTTCCAAAAAAGTTGTAGATTTTTTTAACCAGCTTTTCTGGTAGATAAACTATATACCAAACTAATTGTAATATATTAAATATTTAACGTAGACCACTTGGTATAATAATAATAATAATAATAATGGTAAGGCTCTAACGCCCCGCGGGGGAGCACGGTCTGCAAACTGGGAGGTTAAGGCTCTCATATGTTCGATCTCTCTGCCCGGTCGCCGCGCACCATCTCCGATGCGGGGTGATGTGGCAAGCATTGCGCCTTAGGTGACCGCCATTATTGTCCCTTGTTTGAGGGAACGTAGGTACTCGATTATTTTTAATGACTAAGTAGGCCATCCTCCAGGCATCAGAGAGCTTGGAGAATGATACCCGGTCCGTCCGCATCGCAGCCCGGGCCTGGAGTACGCTGATGATCAGGCCACTTGGTATAGTAAAAAATCCAAAATTTTGATTTTTTTTAACAAAACTTCACTTTTCGTATTTTGACCTATAGGCTAACTTCAAAAAGATTTTGGTCAAAATTACTAACGATTTTTCCAAATTTGGTCGATCTATCCCAGAATCGCCCATACATATTTGGTTTTTATAAGTCGTGATAGGCCATTGATACGGTTATTTTTCTCTACTTTTTCCATCTGCGGTTTTTTCTCTCTAGTTTACAATATGGTCTTAGTATAAGACGGAACTAGAAGGATCTAAAAAAGAATAGGAATATGAGACTGGAGAGAAAAAGTCACAGATTGCTTTTTGCAGCTACCTCTCGCGTAAGTTGCGTGTTAGCCTCCTTCTAATCCTTATTTCTATTGGATTTATCTTTAACACATCTTGGTCACCCTGTTGTTTTAAATGCCATTGTACGTGCCCTAACAATCGTTGTTGCTTGATGGTACTATGCGATTGTTGGTTGGTTGTATAGTTCTTTTAATTCTTTGTTTGTCCTTCTTTACTTACCACTCCCTGTTTTTTATATCCCTCGCATATCTTTCTTAAAATGTTTCATTTCCAAATCAGCAGTGCTGCTTCTTTTACTGTTCCCAGCTTCCACGTTCTACATTCATATGTTACTGTCGGTCTGAGTACTTTTTTATAAATTCGTATTTTTGCTTTACAAGATATATTACTGTGTACAAATATAACCCGGAATTTTGTTATAATTTTTGAAATCCTTATTTATTCTTAAAGATCTATTTCATCTCCTTCGAGTAATCCCCCTCGTCTGCAATGCACTTATGACATCGAATTTTCCACTCATCAAAACACTTTGAAAAGTTCTATTTCGGTATGGCCTTCAGCACTTTCTTCGATTCGGCTTGTATCTCTTCTATCGTGTCAAAACAGTGTCCCCGGAGCGGCCTTTTCATTTTGCTGAATAGCCAGAAGTCACATGGAGCTAAATCAGGCGAATACAGCGGTTACGGAACGATATGGGTGGAATTTTTAGCGAAATGGTCACGAATAAATTGAGGGTTTTTGAAACCAAACGAGATTTGACTTTTTTGAGGCACAAAACTTCCTTCAAAATGTTGTTGACTGATCCATTTGAAATGCCAATGATGTCAGCAAGCTCTCTAGTTGTCAATCGACGATTTTGGAGCACCAATTCCTTAATTTTCGCGACGTGCTGTTCGTCAGTTGATGTTCTTGGACGTCTTTGATGTGGTTCGTCTTCAACGCCTTCACGACCCTCTTTGAACATTTTATGCCATTCGTATAGTTGTGTTTTAGACATAGCCTGTTCACCGAAGGCTTTTTGTAACATTCTGAGCGTTTCCGCAGCAGAAATATCATTTCTAACACAAAATTTAATCGAACTTCTTTGTTGAATATTTTCTGACATGGTAAAAATCGAAAAAGTTAATTTTGGTTGTTTACAAAAACGAGGGTCACTCTTCAACTAATTAAGATATTAACCTAAAATTTGACACATATGTCAGTAGCAGTCCTACCAACTTAAAAATAAAAAGATTTGTGCTCAACGAAATGCCCGCGCAGTTTAAATTAAAAATTCCGGCTTATATTTGTACACAATAGTACATTATGACTTAAATATATGTATTAAAGCTCCTATTGTTTTGTCACCTTTTATCAGTCTAACTTTTGTTTCTTCCTCTTCTCTTCCATTTTATGTTATCTGAAAACACAATTATATAAATGTTTTTACTCTCTCCATTTCCAGTACCCTTTCGTCTTGTCGTCTGATTACTAAGTTTTGCCTTTATATTGTTGGTACCTCATCACCATATACCTTGATTTCTTATCGTTGATACTGCTTCACTTTCTTTCTCTTTGGTTATCTTTATTAGACCTTCTTTGTTGTTTGCTATTAACACTAAGTTGTTAGCATATGCAGTGTATTCATATCTTTCGCTGATTATGATTCCAATTCTGTTTGTTTTACTTTTTTTTTATTGCGTATTTGTGAGTGATATTGAATAATATAGTTGACAGTGGGTTTCTCTGTTTGTCATCCTTTTTATTTAATCTTGCTTGATGTGATTTGCTGAGTACAAATTTAAGGTTATTCTTTTATAATTATTGTAGTCTGTATTCTCCCCTTTTTCGTAGATGGAGGTTATCGTCGCTTTTATCTATTCTTTTGCAATCTATTTTTGCTAGATTTTGGTAATTAATTTATGTATTTGCGGTGTTTTGTTCTCGTCCGTATATAGTGCGTTCTTATTCCATTTTCTTTGGAGATTTTTTATTTTTTTTTGGATTTTTTATTATATTCCTTTTATTTGTCGTTTAGAGTTTGATGTTCTCTGTCTTCTCTCCCTTTTCTTCTAAGTGTTTTATTTTGTGTCTTCTACTATTTTTATTTTCTTTCTTTTCATTCTCTTCAGTTGTTACCCCCTTTCGGTTTATTAGACCTTAAAAATATTTATTTTTAGCCCTTAATTATTATTTCTTCTTTCTGGTTTTTAAATACTATTTGGATTTTTCAATATTCTTTTCTAATGGTTTTTTATTTCTTGGTAGATTTTTTATTTTTCTATTATTATAATGTTTTTTCGATTTATTCCGTCCGTTCCTGACAAAAATTTCTCTTTGCTTTTCTATACGTTCTTTTTGTTTTTCTTTTTTGATTTGCGTACTTCTCTCTATTTTTCTCTTTCGGTTTTTTCATTTTTTTTACTCGCAGAATTTTTCCTTTTTGTAATCTGAGTTGAACCATTTATTATTTCTATTTATTTGCTTTTTTTCTTAGAACTTGTTCTTTCTTTATTCACTCTTTAATATCTTAATGCTTGGTTTAGTCGTTCTGTTTTTCTTATTCTGTTGCTTTATTTTTTCTTAATCACATGATTACCTTCCATTGTGACTGTTACTAAGTAATAATCTGAGATAGTGTGCGGCTCTCTTCTTGATTTGACATTTTTTACCATTTTTATATATTTATTTTGTACCAGTATGTGATTCACTTGTTTATAAGTCTTGCTGTCGGACGCTACCAAAGTGCTTTGTATATTTTTCTCCTTTTAAAATAAATGCTTATTATGCTATAGTTTATTCCTGTTGCAAATCCTATTAATTTTGTTCCATTTTCATTTGTGTCTATGTGTATTTTAAACTTTAATAAAATTTATCTTTAATCTCTTCTTCCTTTTTTCCGTTGGTGCATGACTATTTTTAGAGTACTTATTATATATTTTTTCAATTTCTGTTGTTACTTGGCATAGTTTTTTATTTTAGAAACTGAATTATTTTGTTTTTTCCGTTCATCCTATTGTAAATGCTTCTTTCACAACTTCTAATTCTACTTTCTTTTCCATCAATTTTTAAATCTATTTTTTTATGTTCTGCTCCTGTAGTTGGTTTCTTTCGATTACCATATTATTTCTTCTCTGTTACTTGTTCATAGTTTTTCTAACTTAACTATATTTTCTCTGATGCCATTTTTCTTTATTGTTTTTTGTGTTGATTTGGTTCAGTGTTAATTTTTCCTAGCTGTTCTTTAACTGGGGGCTCTTTTGTTATTATATTACATCTCTTAAATACGAGAAATTTGTTCTCCCGCTTTTCGAATTCTTTTGAATTTTCCATTTTTCTTCTTTTATTCTTCTAGTGATGTAAGACCCCTTCCTTGTTGTACTACATTTGGCAAAGTTGTTTGATTATGTTATTAACTTTACTGTTGCTTTTTTGGGTTCGTTTTTGGTGGTAATTCCTCGGAACTTTCGTTTTCTTTATTTTACACTTTTCTTGACCTTTCTTCTTTCTTTTACTGTACTTTGTGATAATTTGCGATTAAACTACGGCTGAAATTTTGGTGGAATAGTTGAAGCACTTAAAACATCATTTTATCAACACCTGCCCTAAGAAAATTATAATAAAACATAGCATCGCAATATAAATGCAGCAATCATGTACAAGGACAGATTGGTCACAGATTTAATACAATATTACTAGCTACTGCAGTTGGTCTAAGCAAATTGACCCAAAAATCTCTTGTTCTAATACATCAATGATATGCTTCAACAGATAATCCCCCAACAACGAGATTAGTTTATATATTTCGGTACAAAGTACCACTTGTATTCAATTTTATTTTTTCCTTTATTAGCACTAAGTTCTTTATTAATTATTATACCCAAATTTAATTCATAATTATTGTAATAATAACACGATGTAATTCTTACAAGCATCTTATATTTGACTGTTAAAATATCTCTGTTAAGAAAAAGTAAGGACAAATGTTTAATAAGAAAGTATAAATAATGTTCTTTATCAAAATCTTACCACAATCTGCTCTTATTACATAGAAATCTATTTAAACCAATATCGGAATTCAGGTTTCAGAAACCCAGCATATATTTTCTCTGAATAATATTAATAAATTAAAGAAAATCAAAGTCGTACTTGTCGCTTCTGTGCCCTAAAATGTACACATGAACTCAAATGCGGACAAACTGACGTCACAAATCGATCAGCGAATCACAGACGGTTTTAAGTAAACAAAAACTAGAAACATTTAGCATTTTAAGTTTTTAGAAAAATATGCATTTTAAATATTTTGCTTCTTGTAAGCGCATTTATCTTCAATTTAAGCTGTTTTTTGTCAAAAAATTGTATGCAAATTCTTTGTTCGGTTTTATATCTCTTTCACCATGATAAATGATTGTGATATGTTTTGTAATCATAGCTTTCAATTAGTTTTCAAATTTATTTAAAGGCAATTAATAAGATTAAAGTTAGAACTTTAGACCAAATATTTGAATTTATCTGTTCTCGGGTTCTCTGATATCGCTAGTTAGCATAAACATACTTTATGAACGAATGCACAGCTATACTTAAAATGAAACGAGACAATTATAAATTGTTTTCACTGTGTGGAAAGGGCTAAATTGTCTAGATCAACAAAATACTATTACTCCTACCTTTTCAAACTACTAAATAAGAACAATACCTTCTTATAACTTTTGTCAGATTTTGTTAGACCCACTTACTTCCATTTAATTGGTACAAATATTATACTGGAATTCGTAAATACATATGTTTTTCCTTTATTTTACGTTGATGGCTAAAAATATTCGGACGCTCCTATGGAAAAGTGTATATGGCTGTTACTAGTACTAAAACGTCACAAAACAAGACAAAAGTACAGATAGTAGCATATGTAGGTCATACACTTGCGTTAGACAGATAGTAAGTCGGCAGAGTTGAGTGATTTTCAACATGGTATGATTACTAGGTGTCTTAATGGCAACAAATCGGTTTTGATGATCGGCCTGCTACAGATGCCTAAATCAAATGTAAATGATGTCATTATAAAATAGAAATGTCTGGTATGTGAGACAGTTGCGAAGCAAAATAGTAGGCCGCATAAACTTGATAGTGACCGTCGAACTCTGGAGAGAGGACTGACGAAAAATCTGATGTCCTCAATGGCAACAATAATTCGTTATTTTCAAAGTGCTTCTAGCGTAGTCGTTAGCTCCAAGACTGAAGTTTATAGGCTTGTGCGGCCGCTTACAAGCCCAATAAGTATGATCAATATCAAACGTAGTTTAAAATGGTACAAATCACACTGCCAATTATCTGCCAAACAATTGAAATAAGTCCTGTGGAGCAATGAATCTCGATACACTATTTGGCAATCTGTTGACCTATCCTATCCTATGCTTCTTATCCGACTGTATTGTACTAACACTCGAGTTTGGTGGCAGATGCATCATATTTTTGTATTTTGACCTGGGTTTTTTAGTTCCTGTAGTAGGAAGGATAGACACTAAGATGTATCTTAATATTGTAACAAATTTTCAAACACCTCCATTAGGGTAGGTTTGCGGCTAATACCGAGGTCGCCACCGAGCTGTCACGGGCGAGCAGTGAACACAGTACCTTTAATGCGGGCAGCAGCTGGGACTCTAGTAGTGCTTGTAATGCAAAAATTGTTAGTTTGGATCAGACGGTTTCAGTGCTACTAAAAAGATCTGGGATAGGTGCTGGGGGTATAAATAGCACGTAACAAAGCAGCCAGGGAAAGTTAAGTACCGGAAGCAAAACGAACTGTGCTAGTGCGACATAATTTTTTTTATAGACCAATCCAGTTACAGGGTGCAACTATATGTTAGTAATTTCTTCTGTTAGTGTACATAAATAATGAAGTTTTCTTTAGTAAATTAAATAAGTAGTTTAAATTAATTTATCCTTTTTTAATCGCCACTTTTAAGAGCGTTATAATATTCTTAAAAATTCCGTGCTTTAAAATCTCTGGAAACATTTTGGGAAAGGACTATTTCCGCACCTACAGGATAACTTCTATTCACAGAGCAAAGGTTATTTTGTTGTGATTTTTAGGAATAGGTGTTAAAAAACCAGACTGGCCGATCTCAATTTCATCGAACACTTCTGGGAAGAATTAGAAGGCAGACTAGGCACCAAGTCATGTTGCCCGTCTTTAGTGGTTGAACTCATTCCAGCTTTTATGGAGGAGTGACACAATTCCTACGGACATAACATATATTAAAAGCTGGTGGATAATTTTTACTAGGCGAGTGCAGTCTCTGATTGATGCTAAAAGTAGACTAACGTTCTATTAGTCCATTGGTGCCAATTTAATATTTAAAAGTTTTTAGTGAACCACAATTACATATTGCATTTTTAATATATTTTTTTAATAAACATATATAATGTACAAACTATAAAATGTGTTGTGTAATATGTCAAAGAAAAAATGTAATTTTGTACTCTTTTTATTACTATTTATTAAAAATTCAATAAAACACAAATTAAAAACGTGAAAATTTATTTAATTATATGAATTATATTTTAATGTCAAACCTGACATTGCATGTTTCCTGGGAGTTTATTGTACTGTGGTACATAGCATGTTATGGCTAAATTCATGGAGTTATTAAGACGTTTGAACATTTTAACAAGTTTATTGTTAAAAAAACACTTTCGCAAAAGTAACTTGATCTAAATCGGGTGTATAACCTTTGAAAAGTTTCTTTTAATAGAGGTTATTTCTTTTCATCTATGAGTATGCAAAAATATGTTTGTGGTATTCTTATTATTAATTGTAGACCAGACTAAAAATCCATTATTTCTATTTTCAGATCAGTAGAATTCTTATTTAACATATTTGCAATCTATTTAGATATTTTGGAAATGTTAGTTTCAACAAATCGATTTGAAACAATGGTCTAAATTTTATGAAAATCAGAAAATCTAATTTTAAATTTGTTTTAAGCTCGACGAGATTTTCAGAATATTTAATTGTTTCAATTTTCTTATATTTCCTGATGTATTTCTCAAAATTTGTAAAGTACCAATAGTTACATTTCTTCATTTGGGTCATCTACAAATTTAATTTTATTTCTGTTAACTTAATAATAGTTTTTCTTTGCCCTGAAGTTTACTATTTAGTTTATTTATTTTTGTTGTTATGTCTGTAAGAAAGGCTAAATCAGATAATCAGCTATAATCATTAGTTTTTCATAAGTTTTGTTTCCGGTTTCTAAAATGGTTTTATCTCTGGAAAAAGCTCTAAAAATCGCAGTTAAACTTTTCCCTTAGTAAGCCATCTAATTTCAGAATGTAACATTAAAGTTCCATACTCAGCATTAAGTTCATCAGTCAGTACTTTGAACAATCTACTCTGAAGTGGCCTGACACGAATAGAATTTACAATTTTTAGAACAACTTTCATCACGTGTTCATAACGTAAAACTTGTACATGATGCCTACTGATATATGATGCAGTCGTAGTTAAAAAGTTTTGAAACTTAGCACCATTCTTACGTAACGTGTTGAACCCAACAGCAGAACCAATCGCCGTTTGTTGTTATGGACACGAGTTTTCGAAAAGCGGAAGTTTAATTTCGGTTATATGGTTTTTAATACCTTGGTATATGTTGTTGGCAAAATTGACAGTATATCTACTTTCACTGAGCAATCATTAAAAACCATCCTTATAAAAATATTTGGGGGGGGGGGGCACTTACAGGCACTGCAGCCTCATGGGCTTATTGTGCCTACTAACATGCACTTAAATGCTAGGACATTCACGCCTACCCATGGGTTGAGCGAGACTCAAACTCGTGCGCGCCGGCTCGAGGATAGAGCCAACTGGTTAAACCATCTGAGCCACCGCGTCCTCTATAATTTCTATTCTACAAGTGACCGAATTTCTGGATAATTAGGCATCTTGGATAGCTGACATAATTTCATTGTTATTTTTAGCTTCTTGAAATAAAATCTCCGTTTATATATATATATATATATATATATATATATATATATATATATATATATATATATATATATATATATATATATATATATACTCAATATTTATACAATCAAAATATTAGGCTGTAAGTATTCTGTAGGACTAAATATAGGTAAATGAGTACAATAAGACATGTGGGGTAGAATTCCAGCGAAAACTCCCTTACAATGTTTTAATATAATATTCATGACAATGAAGAGTACAATGTTGTGAAAGATTAATATACAAAGACAGTTAGAATCTAGTAGGTAGATCAGATGGCTTAAAACGCTTGAGTCTTTTGGGTTCGTTGTTATATTCCATAAGGTGCTGCACAGAAGGGTTGGGATGAGCGAACAGTCACTTTTCACTGTGGGAATTTGTAGGTCACTTAAAATCACATTATTGGGGACGTACCATGGCGCGTCAACGATCATTCTGAGTACCTTGCTTTGGAAGCGATCAAGCATAGCTAAGTTGGAGGTAGCTGCAGTACCCCACAAGAAGATCCCATAGGTCCAAATAGGTTTGAGAACTATTTTGTAAATTAATAGTTTATTTTCTAATGATAACTTGGATTTTCTGTCGATAAGCCAGTATAACTTTTGGAGTTTAGGTACGAGTTGCTTACGTTTGGTGAATATATGATTTCTCCAGGTCAGTCTCCTATCAAAATGCAGCCCCAAATATTTAACTGTCTCTGTATGTGATAGTTGATAACCATTGAAAGTTACTGGGGAACAGTTATCTTTTTCATAGTGAAAGTGATGTGTTGTGACTTAGATTCATTCACTTATCGTCTGCATAGGTCGCAGATGTCGTTAGACGAGATGTAGGTAGGTCTGCAGTGTAGATTAGATACAATATTGGACCCAAGGCACTGCCCTGAGGGACGCCGGAGAAGATGGTGTGGATGTTTGTAGTTCCGTCTTTATATTTTATTAAAAAGTGCCTATTTGTTAAGTAGGATCTCAGGAGTTCGTACATCTGGTAGGGTAATTGTTTTTTGAGTTTGTAGCATAAACCTAGATGCTAGACTCGGTCAAAAGCTTGTTTGACGTCTAGGAACGCTGAAGTACAATACCTTTTTGCCTCCAGGTCTCTGTATATCTTGTCAGTTATTCTGTGCACCTGCTCCACAGTGCCATGTTGTTTGCGAAAACCAAATTGATGTTTAGGAATTAGTTCTTGGTTGTCTAAAATTGGCATTAATCTGTTCAGAATCAGCTTTTCAAGGATTTTTGCCAGAAGGGGGAGAAGACTTATGGGTCTGTATAATTTCCGTTGGTGGTTTACCGAGTTTCAAAATCATTATTATTTGTGCTGTTTTCCATTACTAGGGAAGTATCTGATTCTGAGAATAGAGTTATACAAGTAGGTAAGGGCATATATAGCTTTAGTAGGTAGTTCCTTGATGACTGTCCCAGTGATCAGGTCGTACCCTGGAGATTTTTTTGTGTTAATCTTCTTGATTTCTTCTTTTATCTCGTTAATGGAGAAGGGTTTTATCGGTAGACTCATTTGATACGGTGACTCTAGGAATTCCACAATTTTGGCCTCTTCATCTTGGAATTGACAAAGGAAGGGTGTGAATACTTTAGTCAGATATTCTGCAAAGGCCTCTGCCTTGTTTTTATTGCTGCAGGCCCAGCTTCCGTCTTCCAGCAGAATAAGGGCTTCGTGTGGAGTTGGTCTTTTAGTTTTCGCGTCGCTTTCCAGAGCGAGTAGTTAGTTTGCTAATTAGCGCTGAGGTTTTCGAGGTATCTCTGTATTTCATGATTCTTATGTTGGTTAAGAAGATTTTTTAGATGTTTGCTGGCCTTATTATATTCTCGTTTGTCTTGTTCCGACCTGGTTAGTTGCCATCATTGCCTGAGACGGCGTTTTTCTCGTATTTTGTCCTTTATGATGATAGGTGTATTGTTGTGATGTGAGGTGATGGACAGTTTAGGAGTAGCATCCCATGCTACATTTTGGATAAGTTCAGTAAGCGAGGTTACAGCACTTTCAATGTCATATTCATTTTTTAGTGAAACATGTAGGTCTAACTGGTATTCAAATCTTTGTCCAAAGTATTCCCAATCAGTTCTTTTGTTATGAAGTGCGGGTTGAGGTAGAACCTGCGTTACGAGTGAATTTAGAGTTATTGTAATGGCCGAGTGGTCAGCTGCTAGGTCAAAGCAGGATGAGACTGTGCACTGTCGAGTGTTTATACCCTTAATGATTCCGAAGTCAACTAGGTCTGGCTTTTTCGAGGGTCAGTAGGCCAGTACGTAGGTTCTCCAGTGGATAACCAGGTGAGGTTGTTTATTTGTATGGCAGTCATTAAACGGCGTCCGTCGGTTCTTGTTAGACGTGAACCCCAATGTTCATGCTTAGCGTTATAATCCCCCATAGCAATGAACATATTGCCTAGATTCTTGAAGAAATGTGAGTAAGCTGCAGGGGTGATTTGATATTTCGGAGGGAAGTATACAGCCGTGATTGTAACTGGAGTGTTTGCAATTTCTATGGAGACGGTGGTAGCCTGTATATGATTTTTTTGATATTTTGCTAGTTCATGATGTTTAATACTATTTCTAATAATTAGTGCTGTTCCTCCATGGGTTGTACCATCGGGGTGATTTGTTGAGTAAACAGTGTAATGTGGGAACTTAATGTAACTCATGGAAGTAAAGTGGGATTCAGATATGAGAAGTATGTCGACTCCGTGATTTTCAAGGAATATTTTGACTTCCTTAGCACGCTGATCTAGCCCATTGGCATTCCAAGCTACTATTTTTAACAGTTGTGCCATTATGTTAACTTGCTGATTAATGTTGTGAGTAAATTCATGATGGTCCCTATTTGTGTGATGAGATTTTTCATCATATGCTGTAGTTCTTCGATACCTTTTGTTTGTTGGTTTGACTGGATTGCTTGATATTGTGGTATGTTGTCCGAGGTATTGACGGAAATAGGTAGTTCCAGATTTTTTGCTTTGTCAGCGTATGTTACCCCCGCTGTTGTTTCAGAGAGTATGTATGGCCTTTTATATGAGTTGATATCATCTTTTCTTAATCTTGGGTAAAGTCCTTTTTGCAATTGTTTATATACTAAGCAACCGCGGTAGTTGGCGGGATGATTTTCTTTGCAATTTACGCATTGTACTTTGTTGTCTTTAACTGTTCTTGGACCCTCACCAGCAGGATGTTCTTGCGTGCATTTGACGCATCTGAACTTATGTTGGTAATAGTTCTTCGTATGTCCGAAACGTTGACATTTTAGACATCGAGGAAAAATCTCCGGAGCAGCAAGCATTATTTCTTTAATTATGTTGCCATTCTTAAAGGGTTTTTTATGTTGATAAAATGTTATTGGTTGTCTTACTTTACAGTTTCCATATCTTTACACGTGAGAAGCTTTAATCGTTTTAATAATCAACTTTGAGTTGTTACCGTTTCAGCATCACACTGTTGTGCGAGGTATTATATATAAATAATAATAACCAGGTTCTATTACACTCTATTTAAGAGTTTATACCAGAAGTATTAAATCTGCGAATTAAATATTTTTTAATTTTCTAATAAAAAATAAAAGTTTTAATATTAGTATACATTAAGTGTATTATATATTTATCTCAAGCCCGAAGAAATTCATCTTTACTCAGGTTAGACAGTCACTACTTTCCATTAGGAGTCAAGAGTGCTTTGTTTACCACTTTACCATTCTAACAAATACAATCTAAAGTATCGTTAAATTTATGTTAAGCTTATATTACAACGTAACAATAAATTTACAACGTTATACTACACCGCAAAAGCGTTATCGAACATAACGAAAGTACTTACAAACATCAATTTGCAAGATAAAATTCTTAATATTTTGGATTTTTACGGGTGTTTTAAAGGAAGAAGAAAGTATTGTTAATATTTTCTTATATATGGATGTGGTGGAGTTTATATTAATAGTTACATTATTATAGTCTTCAGTTTTGTAAGTGTGGTTAAGCTTAGTAATTTATAACATGTAATTAATTGCTTATAAATAACACTAATTTTCAAAAGTATCTTAATCTGATGAATTATATTGTTTATTGTAATGTTTCAAACAAAAGAATCGAATCAAGATTAATATAATGAAAACATTTTTTGTTGCTGTGGTGTAACGTGGCAACTGATGTGAGTGCATTGTAATACGCGTGCGTAAAGGCAATTTCACTAGTTTGCTCAGTGGGAAGTCATACACAGGTGACTGAGCACATGTAATGTGTGATCATCGAATTTGTAATTACTAGGCGAGTACAGTAGAAAATTTGCAACAAATTTGCATGATTTATAAGGCTTTAAGGAACGATGTAATAGGCGAAGCACAAAAGAGACATCTTACGGACGATTCGGAAATGACCGAGAATTTTTTGAAAATGATTCTCGTTTTGGAAGACCAGCAACAAGCAGAACATCGTAAATATTGGATGTATACGAACAAGGATTGGCAATTACTGTTACCACAACAGAAGAAACATTGTGCTGCAGCTACTAATAGTTTGCTACAATACTTTCGGGAAGACCATGTATATACTAAGTGTGTGACAATATACCACATTTAAGTTAATAAAATTAGTGCCGTGGTAGCCTAGGGGATAGGTCGCTAGACTACGAAACCAAGAGTTGTGGGTTCGAACCCCGCTCTCGCCAATTCAATCGTTGGCAGTTTTACGGCCCAGTTCGACTCAGGCTGCAATAAATGAGTACCTGTAGGTCAAGCTCTGGGGTAATAATAGGCGGTCGGTACGTAGCGCTAGCAACGTTACTACCCTTGTGTACCGTAGGCTCTAGATTGTAGTAGACCTATTCTGTTACGACCCCCATAGGCCTTCGTAGCCTGTTACGGGGACTATTATTATATAAAATAAAAAATTATTCAATACTATGCAGCGGTGTCTTAACCATATTATGTAAATAAAAAATTGTATACTATTCTAAAGAAATTAACTAATTATTTTGGTGTTTTTAAATAATTTTAACAAGTCTATAAATATTATAAATATCCTATCGCAATTATTCATTTAACACCTCAGTCCCTAAATTTTGATAATTTTTTATTAACTAGTAGTTATTGTATATCGTTAAACTTCTGGTGCATACATCGTAGAGACCTCAGACTAGTGTCATTCGACTCAGATTGAAGAGTAGAATCCGAAAAACGAAGTGTCATCCTCGGGCGCTCAAAAGTTAAAAAATTATAACGTTTTCACCAGTGATTCTGACAAGAAAACTTTTGAAGTGTAAATGTTTGTCTAACATTGTAGATGCCATTTTAATATTTAGTTACCAACCGTATATAATTATGCAATAAAAAATATTAGTTACCAACCACACAAAAAATTATAGACTGAAAAGCCGCCAAGTAAAAATTTAATTTATTATAATTTTCTCTTTATTTTCGAAACAACTTATTATATATATTTACAAAGTTAAATCCGTATTACCGGTGAAGACAAGACGCATTTACAAAACGTTAATTGCTTCCACGCGGACTTCGGCAGGTGGCCGCCGCGGCAGGGCCCGCAGCGCCCCGGGCCAGGCGGAATTTGACTCACGAATACTGACGGAACGAATAATCGTATGAACATGATTTTTGGCACACGAGTGCTTTATTACCCGCTCTCAAACGAAAATTTGCTATCGCTTGCGGTTCCAGAAATATAATACTCGGCTGTGCCTGCCCCCGGGCCGGAATTTGTCCTTCGGAAGCGCATGGGTCGGCACGGAAAAGCACGAACGATTTTTGCTATATATTTGCGATGTCAACATAATGTCAACGCATATTTCATCAATGTGTCAGAGCGAGACGGAATTAGGAGACGCGCAAACAAAATTATCGCGGGCACCGTCGAAATTTCTCTTCTATCTGCTAGGACGGCGGTTTTGGCAGGAAGGCCGAAATTAACTCGCGAATACTGACCGAAGGAATAATCGTAGAATTGTGATTTTCAATATACATATGCTTTAAGACCGGCTTTCAATTTTAGAGCAGGCAAAAAATTTGTATCACTTCCGGTTCCGGAAATGCCAAATATGGGTCCCCCGTAAAACCTGCATGAAAAAATGCCCAATTTTAGGCTCAAGAACTTGGTAAAGGAGCCGTCTTTGTATCTCTTGCCGTTTCGGAGATATAAGGGAAAAAGTGATTTTTCCCAAATTTGGGGCCGTTTTTGGGCAGGAAGGGGGAGAATAAGGACACGAGTTATTAAGCGTTTTTTGAAGACACCTTATATTTCTACAACTTGGTCCTTACGGCAAGTCGATACCTACAAAAAAAGGTTTTTCTTTCAACCCCCATAAAGCCCTTAAACGTTCGTCAAGGTTTTTTAAACATTGCAGAGATAAACTTCACAAAAGGGTCTATAGATCCAGGGAGACTCCCAGAGGTATCCTCATCAGTAAGCGGCTCACCAGAGGAAACAATTTCAGGGAGTTTTTGAAACGCGTTTTTGGTGCACCCGGCATCATTGTGGGCTCGCACCACTAATGTCGTCTTAGTAGAATCGAATCTAACTAAAGAATTTCGAAAACCGCGTTCCGCTATCTCTTGCGGTTTTCGAGATCTGGAAAAAAAATTTAAAATAATAAATTAATTTAAAAAAATTAATCCAAACATCAGTCTGAAGCTAATATAATTCATGTTTACATAAACATGCCACATAATTTATTAATCAAATATTCATGTGACTAAGGATTATATTACAAATTCTTTATCAATAAAATATACATTTTTTAAGTTTTGTAACTGCAATTTCAACTAGTATATAATGTTATATATTGTGACCATAAGACATTCCACAGAAGTTTCCTTGATTTTGTTAAAGTCTTTGTGTGCAAATTATTTATGAACGTAGAGTCATTACGATTGGAGAATGATCATCCGAAGACATGTCAAGACATTGTTTAGTATTCAGATCATTTTGTGTAGCTTCTGGTCGTAAAATCGGTTTCAGAGATTTCAACTATATCCAACTCATGATTGGTAATAAAGGTTTATAGTTCTTGAATGTGCTTTGACAAGCAATTAACGTTCCATTCTGTAATATTGAGCATTTGTTTTAATATTTTAGTTGAGCGACGATGATTGTGAGGAAGTTAAACATTGTTTTGATATTCTCAGCTAGTTTTATCATAATATTTTTAAGTTCCCGATGTTTTATATTTGCGGTGTATCTCCTTGGGGGTAGTTGCTGCCGTTTGATACAATTGTGTGTGTTCTTTCGTTGTTGATTAGCAGTTGTGCTTGGGTAAAACTTGGTTATGGTGTGGGTGCTTTCGGACGTGCTGATGGAAGTTTTCTCCTCTTTAACTCGACACCTTTTATAGTTTGAAGAAATGTGAACCGCTACATAAAACACACTTAGGTCGAGTTTTTGTTTTAATACACGTTTTTGTTGGGTGATTTGCTCCGCATTTCCCACAACTGGCTTGATGCGTAAAGATCCTCTTCGTGTGCCCATACCTTGAAAAATTGCGCATTGTTGGATTTCCTTTTTTGGTGTGGTGGCGAAAGATAAAATTTTTTGTTTGTTTCACAGTGGCAACTGGACCAGAAGAAACGAAATTTTACCAGTTTTCGCGAGTTAAAGGTAGAAAAAACGAAGTTGAAAGCGTTCACACCTTAGTTATGAATGTGTTACAATTTGCATCACAATTATTCGTGTATTTCCATTTTCTCCATAATACACAGAGTGTTTGAAATGGTGGTAGATAGATATATAAGATGTAATGATATTGTACACTGTATCTAATAAAGCACGTCTCATAAATTAGTTTCTATAAATTCAAATACAGGGTGCACCAATAAATTGAATCTTTTTCTTTCTAAAATCGTTTATGTCTTTCTAGTGGCTACGAACGCAGTCTTAAG
This sequence comes from Sinelater perroti, assembly GCA_036346155.1. NCBI lineage: Eukaryota > Metazoa > Arthropoda > Insecta > Coleoptera > Elateridae > Sinelater > Sinelater perroti. The sequence continues at coordinate 11,024,807 of JARFIY010000046.1, forward strand.
ACAATTATTTGATAGTACTTACCCAATTAAATCAATAATCTGAATATGATATACACAAGGTGTTTAACAATACCATCAAGTTTCAAATCACGCTAAATAAAAAGATGTGGCCTTCACCACGATACAGCGTATAACGCTTATAACACGCATAATACGTTAGTTTGTTAAAATACGTATCAGTTATTATATACAGAACAATACTTTATAAAAATATGAGTTTGTCATCCTACTGTCGCGTATAATAAAAAAATGAAAAGGAGATCTAATAAATTAAAAAAGTATTTTGTTTAACTTATCGCCTATGCGGACGGCGTGCGTAATATAATAATTAAAATATAAAAGCATTAGGAAACTTTTTACACTAGGCACGACATGCCAAATTCAGACTGCAATGGAACCTTAGTGTAATTTATACCTAATCTACAAAGAATAAATATACTTAAATAAAACTTTAAAAAATTATTGAAAATACAAGAAAATATTAATGTCGGGATTAGCTGATTTCCACACAACCCTGGAGGTACAGCTATTTTGTGCGTTTTTTTTAAGTGCTATCCCCAGGAGGCCTAATGCACTTTGGAAAGGAAATAAGACCAATCGATCGGTTCTTTATAGCCACTAGGCAACCGTTTCAACACTGCTTATACCTAACCCCTTGAGAACATCGACCTCCTTTGTAGAGAGGGATTACAAATGTTCAGGGCTGGTACACTCCCACCTAAGTGGTACCTGTCGTGAGGCAACGGTCGACTAACCAATCAAAGTCTAAATTGGGGTGGATTATAGGAATCGGAGTACAGGTAGTAGGGTGGTTATCAAGCAGTTATAATGTCTATGATTTGAATCTAACTCTGTGTTCAAAACTCTTAATTACGGAGAATAGATTTACAAGACCGATCTAATGCCTATGAGACTATTTCTACCCTGTTTATTTTAATAATGACCGAATATAAACTTTGTTTGTAGACCGAAATTATAAACGTTTAGGACTGATACACTCCTAAGCGAGTGGTACCTGTCGAGATAAAATGACGGCTAGTTGGGGGAAATACTTTTCAAATCCAAAAAGCATTTCGATAATGCTAGTATTATTATATATGAATTATTCGTGTATTAAAATTAGGTTGTAGGTCGGCCAGATCGGGCCGATTAAAATTTGAAGCTGGGAAACCTAACAAATTATAAAAAAAACATAACGCGACCGAATAGTTGGTTTTTTAATATTAAGGGACAATTTCTCGACTACCTATATATAATCCTTAGCTAGGCTCGACTCATTTTCACCGATACAAATTCAGAAGGGGGAATATGAAACAGCTTTTGGAATCCAAAAAAAGTTTTGTTAATACAGTGCACTCTGCGCGTTGTAAATAGGAAATCGGCCAGATTGGGCCGACTGATCCGAACGAAGATGGAAGCTACTTACTACATAGAAAAAGATAACAGGACTGAACATTTCTGCACTGCTTATTTTAACCCTTAACTAACTTTAACCTTCTTTGCAGGGAGCAATTAATAACGTTTAAGAACTAATTTGCTTCCACACCAGTGATACCTATTGTGGAGAGATGGTCTACCAATTCATAGAGATCCAGATGCGAGGAAACATTCGAATTTAAAAAGTGTTTTGCAAATGCAATGAATTATTCGCATAGTAGAATTGGGTTGTATATATTAGATGGACCAGTTTAAAAAGATTGATTCGAATTTGGAGCTGAAAGCTCCTAGCCACGTAGAAAAAGATAACAGGACCAATCAGCCGGTTCTTTAACGTCCACTAGGAGACCGTACTACTGCACTGCTTATACCTAACCCTTAGCGAACGTCGACCTCTTTTGTAGAGAGGGATTACGAACGTTCAGGGTTGATACACTCCCACCTAAGTGGTACCGGTCGTGCAGAGACGGTCGCCCGACTGATAAAGGTCCAGATAGGGGATGTGCAAAAAAACTTGCCAAATTCAATAAGCGTTTAGATAACGCAGTGATTTATCTGTGTAGAACTGAATTGTAGATAATCGATTGGGCAGTTCGAGCCGATTAGTTTGAATTTGGAGTTAGGATATTCCCATAACACAGAAAATGATAACGGAACCGATTTGTTGGTTCTTTTACAGTCATTGGAAAAACACTTTTGCACCTAATCTTTAACAAACGTTGCTCTTTCTTTGCAGAAAGAAATTAATAATGATCAAGAATCGATTCGCTTCCACGCGAGTGGTACCTGTCATGGAGGAATAGGTCGACCAACTCAGACATCCAGATGGAGGGATGCGAGAAAATATTCAAAATTATTTGGGCAGTAGAATTGAGTTATACATTTTAGACTGGCCAGTTCAGGCAGATTAATTCGAATTTGAAGCTGAACGCTCCTAGTCACGTAGAAAAAGATAACAGGACCAATCAGCCGGTTCTTTAACGTCCACTAGGAGACCGTACTACTGCACTGCTTATACCTAATCCTTGGCGAACGTCGACCTCTTTTTTAGAAAGGGATTACGAACGTTCAGGGTTGATACACTCCCACCTAAGTGGTACCGGTCGTGCAGAGACGGTCGCCCGACTGACAAAGGTCCAGATAGGGGATGTGCAAAAAAAACTTGCAAAATTCAATAAGCGTTTAGATAACGCAGTGATTTATCTGTGTAGAACTGGATTGTAGATAATCGATTGGGCCTCCTTTGCAGGGAAGGTTTAGGGTTGATAAATACCGATAAGGGTGAAGAGACGGTCGACCAGTTAATAGAGGTCCAGATGGAAAAATATAAAACTATTTTTGGAATCCAAAAACCGTTTCATTGATGCAGTAAATTGTGCACGTAATGAAAATAATTTACAAATAATAGATAGTGTATTTTGGACCGACTAATTCGAATAAGGAGCTGAAAGCTACTTCTACTTACATATAAAAAAAAGATAATGGAACCGATTGATGGACTATTTTACAGATACTATGGGGGGACCATTTCTGCTTTGCCTATACCTAATCCTCAGCATTGATTTATTTTGTAAAAAGGGCTTGCAAACGTTCGCGTTAATATACTACCACGCAAAAAATTCGATAATACAATGAATTGTAAATCAGTAAAATTCGGTTGCAAATAACGAAACAACTAGTCGAGCTATTGGGGTATGGATTATAACCGCCTCACTGTAAGTGCTACATTACAAGCTAAATTACTATTCCAATTAAAACATCATAAAGACTGTTGTATTTCTTCTTTAACTATCCACATTTTTGATGTCATATTTGATACCTGCAATTGTAAGTAATCCATGCGTACCACCAATTATGTGTAGCGCTACACAAATGCATATCTTTATTGCAAATCATTCCCAACAACCGACCATTTGAATATCCACGTTGATGAAATTTTTAAAAATATTCTTTTTGAAAGTGTGGGAATAATTTGCGAGCGGCATATTCAGCCTTATTCCTTTATCATGCATCCCATTATTTCTAGAAAAATAAAAAACGACTTACTAATGGTTGAGTTGAGGGGCTCTGCATTCACCTAACCCACAGCAAACGTTAAATTTTCTATTAGGTCGGGGAAGGGGGTGTTTACGCACCATTTCCATAACCGGGGCGCACCTGAACTCACTCGGTCCGCTGGTGGTGAGAAGATTTCTTCCAAGCTGGGAACGGCATACAAGGAACGTCTCGGGCGAAACACCAAAACCGTTGTTTAAACATTTTAATGGGAAAACTCGCGTCCGCTCGCGCGCGCTGCTATTAACAACTGACCGAATATCTGCTATGCAGCTAACTTGAAGTAAAAAGTTTGCTTTTTTGCAAACCGAACGAAGGATGCCATGACATAAGAACTACACCGTAGTTATCGAGTAGGTAATGATTGAATAACAGTTTTGTTTTTGATAACATTATGTACGGTATTGATATAACCTAACGGTGTCTTACACCTAACGGTAAAAAGGGCATAAGGATTAAGTAAGTAAGTATTGATATAAGTAGATTGAACTTAATGCAAACATAAGCGTTTAATTACACTTTATCTCTATATGCTATTTACAAAATATTAATAATTAATAAAGGCTTCCGGTCATCTACAGGAGTGGTCAAGCCAAAATATTTTCTAGTAATTTTCTAATCTATTTTTTGCGCACCGTTTATTTTCTGCTCGTTAATCAATAACGCCGCATATTTTACGATACTTAACAGCGAAAAAGGCATCTTTATATCTAGTACAGTACCCAAGAAGTGGAATTTGTTGTCAATTTTTAGAGTTTATTTGACCAAGGAGTAGGAATAGGGGGTTGGTCTATTTAACGTCCCACCCTGCTTTCAAATGGTCTTGATCAAAATAAATTGATTGAAAATAAGTCTAACTATATTTTATTACTAGGGAAAAGGGCATTTAGCAGATATTTGCAGTTCAATTGTATTATAAAATTTCTTAATTTATCTTATAAACATCCTGTATATGACCAATTTGCAATAGCTTGTAATCCATTGTTTAGGGTCAACATAATTGAAACAGAAAAGAAGAATTTTAAGATATACCAGTGAAATATCTTTTATCAGTTTTCTTTGAAAATGTTTAAAAATTAGTTATTTATCAGGTACAAAATCTGAATGAAAATCCTTATAAGAGATCTCCAGCAGTAAGAATTGTGGCTTGAGGGTTGATATGAATTTTGCTCCACTTTCGCTTGAAATACGTACAACAAAATGACCACTGTCTATTTTTTCGATTTCGGCTCAAAAATAAAGTGACAACTGCAATTGTAATATTAAAAATCAGTTCAATAATGTGCGTGTTTTTGTTACATCTTTATATTTAATATTAATAAAAAACAACCAACTCTTGAAAGCTGAAGTTGAATGTTGATAAATTTCTTTGTGGTCGTTGACCTTATTTAAATCAGAAATATTAATCTGAAATTACAATTATACAAGGTGGTCAAAACTCTCTTCCTCTTTTTTAGATTGAAATTTAAAAAATGAGAGGTACGCCCAATGTATTTTTACGGAGTAAAACTACAAAACTGGAAGTTTTATTTTAATGTGTTTTAAAGAAGATATCGGTCAAGCAACGTCTTATTTTCGCTGCATTGTTAAAATCATATTCTAAAATTTTTCATTACTCTCTCAAACAGATGTGAAGAATACGCTTCATTTCTTGATGTATTGCATTTTATAAGACTAGGAAGGTCTTAGAGCAAGGTTTGTAAATATCAGTCTTGATATCCCCATAAAAAGAAGTCACTTGGGGCGAGATCCGATAATTAAGCGATGTCACCGTGTTGATACATTATGCGTCTAGAAAAGAACTCACGCAACCCTCGGAGCAAAGCTCTTGTTGTGGTTTTATCTTACTGAAACCAAACGTTTACCAGTTAACATTTATTGTACTTCGGTGCAAAAAATTGTTGAATATATTCCAAATACCAATTAGAAGTGACAGTAACACTTAGACCTTCCTCTTCAAAAATGTAAAAATCAGTAACTCCAACTTTATTTACCGTTCACCAAACAGTGACACCTTCGCTATGGAAAGGCCTTTTAATAAATATCTCGTGGGTTGTTCTTATTCCCGTAATTAAAGTTTTGTGAATTAACGCATCCTGCACTTCGTTAGTAAAGAAGACAATTGCTTCGTGTGGCACGTTTTTCAATATGTTTCTACACATTTTCAGGCAATTTTGCTAATTACATTTAAAAAGTTCTTGTACAACAACCGTCTTGTGTAAATGAAACCAAAGGTCTTAGTGAAAAATTCACCTTACAGTACGACTAGACAAGTAAAGAGCAACAGCATGTTTGCACACAAATCGCTTTAGAATCTGCAAAAAGATCCGAGGTAAAAGATGAAAGCATACTCGAAAAGAACGTTGTGTGACCACAACAGAATCATTGTTGCTAATGTATGCTTCAACGGTAAGAATTCTTTGTTCGTTCGTCCAAAACATGTTGGCTACTAATGGTCCCTTTAAAAAACAAAACTTTCCGACTACCTCCATCTAATGAAATAACTTCCCACCCTTATACCATCCTTCACTTCATAACCTTCATTTGAAATCATGGAGAGAATTTTGCATCATACAAGTATATTTTGAACTAATCGTAAGATTTTAGAATTAATCACTAATCAAGTAAAGTCGCAAACTTTGTCTAATCCTTTCTATTTCTTACCTTTCTTTTTTTTATTATGCACGTTATTCCTCGTTTCTTTAAATTACAGCAGCTTTATCATTCCGCGTTTTCTTTCACTTGTCTCGATTTTTAATTCCTTGTACTTTTGATTTATTTATTTATTTTACGGGTGTTTCATCATTTGCTTTGGTTGGATAGCCAAATAAATTTAACTGCTGATTTTTAATTTGATAAAGTATTGGCTTTACTTTTAATTCACTTCATTTTCTATGTTCCCTTTTCTATCAACCGAAACCTTTAAATAATAAAATTTGTCAAATGCCTCCTTGTTTGGTTTGGCAGGGTGGAATTTTAAATATGCGGCAATAAAAATTGTTTAGAAGTTGTATTTTTGCAAGTTTACCTTTAAAGAAACGCAATAAATAAGTTATCCTAATAATTTCTATAAAGTAAGAAGGCTATGTGGAGCCGTGGTGGTTTAGTGGATAGATCGCTAGACTACGAAACCAAGAGTTGCGGGTTCGAATTCCACTCTCGCCAATTCGATCGTTGGCATTTTTACGGCCCAGATCGACTCAGGCTGCAATAAATGAGTACCTGGAGGTCAAACTCTGGGGTAATAATAGGCGGTCGGTACGTAGCGCTAGCCACGTTACTACCCTTGTGTACCGTAGGCTCTAGATTGTAGCAGATCTATTTTGTTACGACCCCAAAGGGCCTTCAAGGCCTGTTACGGGGTACTATTATTATTATAAGAAGGCTATGTATAAATCTCACTATTTATAGTAAATAGTATATGATTTATCAAAACATGATAAATTATTTTAAGGAAATTAGCAACAAGGAAAAGATTTTATTAAGTTATCAACAATTTCAAACCGAACATTAAAATCACATATAGATTTCCATGATGGTTATTTTATTATGAAAAATTCACTGCAATTTAGTTTAACAATTTTGAAATTATTATCATTGGAGAGGCAGGCGTGTAAATAGCCCCTCTCGTGGTGCGGTGTGGGATACTATACCGATCCGGCTCGTAAGGACCAAAAAATGGAAGGTATGGCGTGTAAATAGCCGCTCTCGTGGTGCGGTGCGGAAACGTAGTACGGCCCGTATTGGAAGGTCAGCCGATAAGGCCAAAATCGTCCCTTAAACGGCCGTCGCGTTGCGATGGGGCGGCTACCGATATCAACCAATGAATTGCCAAATCGGTCACCTGAATCGGCTTCGGCTTCGTCGGTGATTCCAAGGTGGCCACCTCTGCGTTGCGGATCTGGTATCTTCGGGATGTTGAGACACGACCAAATTGGCCGAGCTGCGATGCGTGAATTTATGCGGGTTAAGACGACCGAACTGGCCGCGCTGCGGGCGTGAATGCTTGCGGGGTGTTGAATATGCGTGAATGTGTGCGGGTTAAGACACGACCGTATTGGCCGCGCTGCGATGCGTATATGCTCCGGCTGAGCAAAAGCCCATGCCGTTCGTGTGCGACGGCAAAACGTAGCTGATATCAAAGGTCCGCATGCCGCCGCGATATAAAGCGGTTCAAGGGCGAAAAGGCCGCCACACCAATC